>JAPDER010000012.1:0-567972 GCA_027569225.1 Aspergillus panamensis
TGGATGTTCTACAATACCCCAAAACATCCCCTTTTGTCACCACTCATTTTTTTATTCAATCCGCGCGCGCGATTTTTTGTTCCCCCTTACCCATTTTTTTTTACACCGGTTTTGTCCTGGTTTTTTGGTGGTTTTTTTTTTTTTTTTATTTTGGTTTTTTTCAACTATTTCGCCCTTTTTTTCTTTAATTCCCCCCCCCCCCCCCCCCCCCCCGGGTTCTGTCAGAGCTACAGGCTAACCAGGTCGGTAGATACCCGACGGTCTCGTACCAGGCGTGGAAGTATGTCGCTCAGCGGACGAGCATGTTCGCCGCGGCCTCCTTGCCGTGGTTGTTTCTGTTCGCGGGACGCAATAATATCTTTATCTGGCTCACGGGCTGGAGTTATAGCACGTTCAATGTGTTCCATCGACACTTGAGCCGGCTGACTGTTATCTTTGCAATTGTGCATTCGATTGCGTATACGGTGTTGTATACGGTGTATAGTATGTCGTTCTAGGATGGGAGTCAGAATGGAGTTATAGCTAGCTAACTCCTGCTTAGCTCCGGGGAAGTATAGCGAAGACATAGCAGAGGCGTGGTTTCGATGTGGCATCGTGGTGAGTGGTCTCGATCTCTGCAATCTGGTTTCATGAGCTGATGGACCAGGCTACGGTACTGATGGCCTTGCAATGGGGCCTGTCGGTCCCTTATATCCGCACAAGATTCTACGAGTTCTTTCTCATGGGCCATATTATTTTCGCAGTGATCCTGGTTGTCGCCCTATTCATGTGCGTCACCAAACCACTTTCTACTGCGGCTCCCTTACTAACGACTTGAACGAACAGACATATCACCTTCAATGACACACAATACGCCCACTACATATGGCCCGTGGTTGCCCTGTGGTGCTTCGATTGGGCCATGCGTCTCGTCCGTCTGGTCTACTGCAACCTACACGTCTCCCTAAGCGGGGATATCAAAACCACCACCGCGCTGGTCACCTACAACGGCGACGCCGATGTAATCCGCCTCGACGTCGACATCGGCGGGAACCACCCCGTCTCGCCAGGGCAGCACTTCCACATCTACCAGCTGACCACCTGGCGAGGCTGGGAGAACCACCCCTTCACATTTGCCGGCTACGCGTCACCACCCCCGCCATCTCCCCGCATCCCCCCCTCCTCAGGCATGAAAGAAGCCACCGCAAATACCTCCGAGCCCATGCGGGAAACCTCCTTCGAAGACAGTACCACGGAGGTATCCGTCCCAGGCACTGCGCCCCTCGTATTCTGGATCCGCCCCTACGACGGCTGGACGAAACGCCTCCGCAACCAGTGCTTGAAGGCCCCGTCATCGAGCATCCCCAGCACCAACGCATACCAGCTCCGGCTCCCACTGTCCCTGGAAGGCCCGTACGGCCACTCCCTCCCTCTCGGGGACTTCGACACCGTTCTTATGATTGTTGGCGGCACCGGGATTGCCACTGCGTTGCCCTACATCCAAGAACACATCTCAGGCTCACGTTCCAGCCGGACAACGAAGATCACCCTGGTTTGGGCCGTACGCAGCCACGCCTTCATCACGCAGGTGTGCGACAGCGAGCTCGCCCCGGCGCTAGCTCGACCGGACTTCGAGGCGAGGTTCTTCTGTACGGGGGGCGCGACAGCTACCGAGACCGAGAACGAAGGGGAAAAGCAGGCAGCACCGACGGCGGTCCGGTCCTGTCGTCCGGATACTCGGGGTATTATCTTCCAGGCAGCGTCGGAGGCGCGGGATGCGGATGCGAAACTGGCGATTCTGTCCTGTGGGCCGGCGGGGATGGTGGACGCGGTGAGGGAGAGTACATCGGAGGCGTTGAAAAGGGGGGATAGGCATATTAGGTACTTTGAGGAGGCGTATGAATGAGGATAGGAATGTTCACAAGGGCGTACGTTATCGCTCTGACACTAGGCGTGGAATAAACTTGCTTAGGACCATGTAGCTACCTAGGTACCTCGGTAGGGCCTGAGGGACATCGTCGGCAGTGCACGTATAAACAAGTAACTTGGAAGGTAACTGA
Source organism: Aspergillus panamensis (assembly GCA_027569225.1). Taxonomy (NCBI): domain Eukaryota; kingdom Fungi; phylum Ascomycota; class Eurotiomycetes; order Eurotiales; family Aspergillaceae; genus Aspergillus; species Aspergillus panamensis. Next base: position 2,040 of record JAPDER010000012.1, read on the forward strand.
AGCCGCTGGGAGGAAACGGATGTGAGCGTGGGATCCCCTCTCATCCCACAACCATTATTGAGAACATCGCCATGCTTATAAAATATCGATCCTTGCGCTCGACGAATGATCGAACAAGGCTAAGCGAGCTACTCGTGAGACACCCCGCACCACCTGCAGCAAACCTCTGCAGGTTCAGCCTTTCGATCATACTCAGCCATTGGAAAGTCCAATCAAACAACGCCACATATCCATGAGATCCTCAGCCTAAGCCCGGGGGAAAGTAATAAAGTAGAGGGGTGTCTCTTTGCATTCTCTGGTGTGAATAATGGCCAGCTACCATGGACCCACTCAGTATCTCCGCGAGCATCGCCGGCCTCCTCCAGCTCTCATCAACCATCATAACGTATCTGTGTGCCGTGAAACACGCCCAGGATGAGCGCCGAACACTCATGGTCGAAGTCAGTAGCATCAGGGGGATGCTCACGACCCTGCAGGATCTCGTCCGATCAGGCGAGTCATGGCTCGACACGGTTCAATCCCTCATGGCGACGAATGGACCGCTCGAGGAATGCGAGCGATTATGGAAACTGCTCGACGGGAGGTTCGGGTCTGCGGCGGAGACGCATACGCTGAGGAAGGCGTTGACCTGGCCGTTTGCGAAGGCCGAGGTCAAGGATATTCTGGGGACGATGGCGCGGTTGAAGACGTTGTTTGGCTTTGCGTTGCAGAATGATGCGTTGTCAGTGGTTACAGCTCCGAGGTTGAGGGGGTGTTGCTGACCGGGGAGAGTAGTACGTTGCTGCGGGCGATCAAGGAGGATATCCAGAAAGCTGCGGATGGAGTGGTGGCGGAGCTAGAGAAGGGTGAGAATTATACACAAGTACCTCTGGCAACGGCTGTACTCTAATATAAAGCGATATCCAGAGAAACTAAGGCAAGATATCCTGGACTGGATATCACCCGCGGACTTCTCCGCCAGGCAGCGCGACGTCTTGAACAGGCGGAGGGAGGACAGTGGTCTGTGGCTGGTACAGGACACGACGTTTCAACGCTGGGTGAATGGAACTGAGTCAACGTTGTGGTGTCCGGGTCTCCGTATGTGATCCTCTAGGAAAAGAGACTGTGCTCTATGCTGATTCTATCCAGCCGGGGCGGGGAAAACTGTCTTTACGTACGAGCATGGCTGAGGATACGTTAAGCTCTCATAGACTAACCGCTGCAAATCACGACAGATCCATCGCCGTCGACCACCTCCAGCAGACCGTCGGAGGAAACGACACATTCATCGCGTGCATGTACTGCAGCTACAAAGAGAAGGAAACCCAAACAGCCGAGAGCCTGATCGCGGGGATCCTCCGGCAAGTCCTCGAGAACAAGCCCGGAGTCGCAGAGGGTCTCGTCCTGTTCTATGACCATTATAAGAAGAGACAGAACGGCCCCTCGTTGGCCCAGTGGTCGAGACACCTGCAGTCCGAGATCCGGCCCTATTCGAAGGTTTTCCTCCTGGTCGATGCCCTAGATGAGTGTACCGAGAGCGACGACACTAGATGGAGATTTCTGCATGAGATCCGGAACCTACAGCCCCGGGTACAACTGCTCGTGACTTCGCGACATGTGCCCAGCATCGAGCGGGAGTTTGAGGTCGCTGGGCGTCTCGAGGTTTACGCGAGCGCCGAGGATATCACGCGGTATGTGGGATATCGGATTCGAGATAGTCGTCGGTTAGCGAATCATGTTAGAAATAACGCCGGGTTACGGGATACGATGGTCGAGAGTGTGGTCAAGAAGGCGAATGGGATGTAAGTGGTTGCTGGCATACCTCACCCCCCCCGGCTGCGCACTCCCTACTAAGCTAGGCTGCGTGATCTAGGTTTCTACTGGCGGAATTATACATGAATTCGCTGTCGACCGCAGTGACAGGCAAGGGCGTACGAAGCACTCTAGAGAAGCTGCCGGTGCAGCTCGACAAACTCTACGATGATGCAATGCACAGGATCGAGGGTCAGGGCGAGGAAGAGGTGAATCTCGCCAAACGAGTCCTGGGCTGGATATCGTTCGCGAGGCGGCCGTTGACCGTGGCGGAAGTCCGGCACGCCCTCGCCGTTGAACCCGAGGACACCGAGTTGAACGAAGAGGCACTGCCCGATGCGGATGATCTGGTCTCCCTGTGTGCCGGTTTGATCGCCGTGGACGAGGCCAGCGGGATAGCACGTCTGGTGCATTACACAGCGCAGGCTTACTTCGATCGGACGGGCATGAGATGGTTTTCCGACGCCCAGGCCACCATCGCTACTACGTGCCTCGCTTATCTATCACTGGAGGTATTTGCCCAGGGTATCTGCCGGGATGTCGGGCGTGTGGAAGCTCTCGTAGGGGAGTATCCCCTTCTCATGTACGCGTCCAAGCACTGGGGCGACCATGCGAGGGAGGCCCCCGAGGAGGCCATTCTCTCGCAAGCGTTAGACTTCCTGAACCAGAAGCCGAACCTGAGCTGTGCTATCCAGTTCATGCATCTTCCAAAGTACAGACGGAAAGACCTACTGTCGTCTTTCCCCCAAGAGGCCACCGGTTTGCACATCGCAGCGTCTTTCGGGTGCGTCGAAATAGCGCGATCACTATGCGAGGACGGAGCCGACGTAACAGCAGAAGATGAATACGGGTGGACAGCTCTGCACCGCGCCGCTGAGAACGGCCATGGACATGTCGCCCGATGGCTCCTCGATAACGGGGCCAACGGGAACGCCATGAGCAAATACGGGGGCACGCCACTGCACAGGGCAGTCAAGAAGCGACATCAGACCTTGGTGCAGATGCTACTGGAGCGGCAAGCCCGAGTCGACGCAGAAGATAACTACGGGGGCACTGCCCTTCATCGAGCGGCCAAAAACGGCGATGGCCCGATGGTGCAGCTCCTACTCGAGAAAGGGGCCGACATCAACCGGAGGTACAACTTTGACGTGGTGATCGCGCTCCTAGAGAGAGGTGAGGTGTTTGGCGTGGAGATTAACAGTGATATGTACTCCGGCTGGCCGGCGCTGGATCAATCCGTGGATCAGTACGAGAAGCTCGAGGCCCAGGCGAAGGCCCTCTTCGGAGGCACGGCGCTCCACCAGGCCGCAGAAAACGGACACGTGGAGGTGATCCAGCTGCTGATCACGCAAGGCGCCGACGTCAATGCACAGATGTATCTGCCGCCGGCAACCCACCAATTCAGTCGCGTCGCACGGATACTGCAGCAATGTGCCAGCGTCGAGGATTCCTCGGATATCTACTCGTGCCTCGAGGGCGAGGCCACGGGTATGACCTTGATGCGCATGCTGCGTGAGGCAGAAAGTCGCAAGAATGGCAGCGAGAGACGCGAGACGACGCCCGGGTATGGCGGGACTGCGTTGCACCAAGCGGCCAGGAGCGGACACGAGAAAGTCGTGCAGCTGCTGCTCGAGAACGGGGCCGATGCTCGCGCCAAGTATAATCCGGAGGCCATGGCCCATCAACATCTAGGATACGGGGAAGCGATGGGAAGTATAAAGGCCGTCATCATCGCGCAGGTCCTCAGCGAGAAAAGGCACGCAGGTATTAGTCCAGAGAGCTATGGATGGACCGCGCTTCACGAGGCCGCGAGGAAAGGGCACGAGACGGCGGCGCGGGTGCTGCTAGATAATAGTGTAGATATCACCGTGCGAGCCATATATGGCGGAACAGCGCTACATATAGCGGCGAAGAATGGACGCGACTCAGTGGTGCGGCTGCTCCTGGAGCGAGGCGCGGATGTGAACATGAAGGAGATCGGGTCGAGTCAGGATTACGGGGGAACCGCTCTGCATCAGGCAGCCAGTAATGGACACGAGTCAGTGGTTCAGCTCCTGCTCGAGCACGGCGCCGATATCAACAGAGAGAAGCAGGGATTTGTAGACCGGTTGAACGATAAATCGAATACATCAGGGAATACGGCGTTGCACGAAGCCGCTGGGAAGGGACACACGGGTATCGCACAGCTTCTCGTCCGAAACGGGGCCCATGTCAATGGTGTGAACAGGAGGAACAACACTCCCCTCCACCTAGCAGCGAGGTATGGGTACGAACCCATGGTCCGGCTCCTTCTCGCCAGCTCAGCTGATGTGAATGGGCATGGCCGGGATGTGACGCCGCTCCACGAAGCCGCTTGCGGCGGCCACGAAGCAATTGTGCGGTTGCTACTGAGCTATGGGGCTGACATGGCGATGAAGCATACAAGGTACTGGGGTTCACAGGGAACAGCCCTCTTTGGTGCGGTCAGTCATGGACATCTGGCGGTAGTCCGGTTACTAGTAGAAAGCTCGGCAGACGTCAACGAGGAGAACGAAGGAATGACACCACTACACCAGGCAGCGAGATGCAGGCACCGGGATATTGCCCAGCTCCTACTCGATAACGGGGCGGATGTCAACATCAACACGGAACGAAGCGGCACAGCGTTATCCCAGGCAGCCGCGGTCGGAGATGAAGCAATCGTTCGGCTGCTCTTGGAGAATGGGGCTGATATCAATGCTCCCGTGAGGTACCTAGGGGCATTACACCAAGCCGCCGGGAGCCGGAGTGTAGCACTCGTTCAGCTATTGCTCGATAGGGGCGCCGAAATCAATAGGCGAGACAGCTATGGATGGACGCCCCTGCACGAGGCGGCTCGAAGTGGATCCGAGGCCGTGATTCAGCTGCTCCTGGACAATGGCGCTGACATCAACGCCCGAAATGGTGTTGACATGACCCCATTAGATTCTGCAAAGGGGTCGTACAATTATCAACCGTCTGTGTTGCAGTTCCTAACGGATCGTGGAGCGGTTCATGGAAAGCCGGACCCTTGAACAGATCACGAAGACTGGGTTCACCATGAAATAAGGAACTATAACACTGGCATAAAACCTAGCAGACTACTTCACATTTCGCCACTCCTTGTGACTAAAAGACATGTCCCATTCACTGCTCTTGAAGTATCTGGATAACCTCCCGTGCACCGCGATCACCGGACCGAATCGCCCCCTCCATATACCCCTTCCATTCCACGGACGTCTCTGTACCCACGAAATGAATACCACCGAAGGCTGCACGGAGCGACCCCACGCCTACCTCGGTGAGAAGAGCCGGTGGAGCGACTGGACACGGTGCACCGCCGAAGAATTCCTCCTTCGACCACTCCATCTCAATGACATTGATCGGCTGGGGCACCGACAACCCGACCACGGCACCCGCAGCCTCAAAGACACCCTTGACCTGGCCCCAGGCCGATTCCTTTCTTTCCTTTTCGGAGAGCTGCGACCATTTCCGGCCAGCTTCGCCAACAACAAAGCAGGTGATGGACCACTGCTTATCCTCTGGGATGCTGGTATCCCGGGAGAACAGGACGGGGCCAACTTGGGACTGGATTGTGCCTGAGAGGCCCGCGTTGCGCCACCACGGTTCCTCAAATACGTAAATAATTTTACTATAGTATCCGATGATGTTGTCCTTTGCGAGCCGGCGCTTAGCCTCGGGAAGTGCGGGACTGAACTTGATGTTGTCGTACAGGGTACTGGGCACGGAGACGACAACTCTCTTTGCTTGGAATATGGTTTGCTTCGTCGACCGAACGGTGCAGAGACCGGTCTGAGGGCATTGCTGAATTTCAGTGACGGAGGTAGAAAGGTATAGGGACTCGGGTTGGAGCTCTCTTGTCATACGCTCGGAAAAGGCCTGGGCACCTGTGTCATTCCACATTAGTTAACTGTGGGTTTGTTGAAGATTTTGTGGTAGCGTACCTTCGCGGATCCTCAGGTATTGAGCCCCATTGACACCGTCGGACATCACAGGATCAATTCCTGTTGCCGACTTGCAGCCGTGGATGAATGAGAGCATGCTAAGTTGGCTGCCTTGGACGCCCAAAATAGATTGAACAACCATGTCCACCACGCCTGTGACCACCTCCGAGAAGTTCGTTTGACAGTACTCTTCGGCGGTAACTCTGTCTAAATCCCTGCCAAGGGTCGTAGCGGTAGGATTTGCTAAGTCGACCTCACGGATAAGAGATCTGACATGCTCCAAAGCAGATCCAATTAGGACTTGATCTTCTTCAGGGAACTACCATCACTCATTAGCCCTAAGTACTCCCCGATGGTCAAGGGGCGTAATACAGGAAGTTCTCCATGTGGATGTAAGATAGAAATATCCGGCAATTGCAAGACACTCATTCCTTCCGCTAGCTGGACCTCTCCGTGCAGTCCATACTTCTGCAGTAACTGGTACATCTCGCTCTGCGTGGAGTCGTTGATCCACGCCGCACCGATATCACTAACACCAGGCTTCCCAGGGTAGGACTGGACGGTGAGGGTCTTCCCGCCGACACGATCGATAGCTTCAACAACGGCACAGGAGTATCCGGCTTCCTGGATCTTTAGGGCGGTCCTTAGGCCGCTCAAACCAGCGCCAACAACGAGGACATCGAATATCTTGGAGGCGGAGCTTGCCATGGTGTGGTATATAGATAAGACAAGGAATTTGTTATGACCTTGATAAGAGTAGAGAGAATCAGCACAGATTATGTAGGCCTGCGACAAAAGAAGACGCATCCCTGATATTTGTACTTTGAGTGGCTCCATTTCCTTTTTAGGCAAGGGGTGTTGATAAGCGGATAAGCGCGGTAATCGATAAGCGATAACGATCTTGGCGTTAATGATTGGCTCCGCTGTGCAACCTCAGCTCCACCCACCACCACCTCCTCACATCATGAAATGGATTCACTTGCACGTAGTGTAAGGTCCCCAGATTCCCTTTCCAAGTTGATACTTTCTGTGGTTACTTGTGAACCTACCTCCCCGCCACTCCATCGGCTACGTAATGGCCTTGTAGACCGGACACTGCGGCATCCATGGGCCCCCCGCCTCACCGTTTCCGCTCCACCACAGGCTGCCTCACATGTCGTCGTCGAAAGAAGAAGTGCGATGAGGAGAAGCCGCGGTGTGCAGGTTGCATGCGCAATCGCCTGACATGCGAGTGGCCCCCTAGTAGTAAAGTCCGGGGTTTGTGTCGAGCATCACCGCCGGATCGGAGTTCGCGACAAACGCCACCGTCAATCCTTAACAGGGATAGCCTAGATCAGGCTACGATTACCAAAAACAACAATGCAGACAAAGGAAATTCATTTTTGCATGATGGTTCCGTGTCTTGGTCCCAGTCGGCAGAGAGCTTCCTGTCCCCGCTAAGGGCAACCATGTTGACTTCGACCTCGGCGATGTTACTTTCCCACTATATCACTGAAACGGGAACTTTGCTATCAACATTACCGCACAGGAAAAGTCCGTTTCTTTCCTTTCTTGTTCCGTTAGCACTCAGTGATGATCTCTTGATGCATTCTCTACTGGCGTTGAGCGGTGCCCACCTATCATTTCGAAATACCGGGCTCGATATTCAGAACACAACGGGCCGCCATTATGGGGCAGCGATTGGCGCGCTTCGTACATCGGTCAATGGTCTCTCGAGCGTCGATACCCATAAGATGCTCAGGGTACTTGTAGCTCTGGGTATTCTTTCTTTTTTTGAGGTGCGTCGCCTAATCATAACTCCTCGCTGGATTCACCCGCTAAGGAATATCAAAACTCAGGCTCTATCAGATAATGGACACGGTGCCATGTTCTTCCACCTGCGCGCTGGCCACTCGCTCATCACAACCATAATCCATCAGGGCTCCCACCTTAAGCTAAACAACGATAACCGCAGACTATTCAACTTCGTGCTCGAAATATACAGCTATCTGGTGCTGACCAATACCATCACGCCCCACGGAGCCATCGAAGAAAGAAATTTACCATTTGATTCAGTACTTGGTGGCCCACGGAGTATGAGCCGCCAGTTCAGATCATCCGACGCGATATTCGGCGGGAGCCATGAGCTGTGGGCCCTCCTACCCTCGATTGCGCAGCTGTTTTCCCGACGACTTACCGAGGCGACCGATTCCCCCTCCACCGAGAGCTGGGAGACATATTGGTCCATACAAAATCACATTGACACGTGGAAGCCGCCTGAGCCATCAGAATTCGCCGATCCTCTCTGGCTGTCAGAGCGCGAGCGTTTCCTGAACGTGTGTCGAGTCACCGTGCGCATTTATCTGGAATCCGCCATGTCCTCGCCAGGACCCGGGGACGCTGCCACTCAGGAGACCATCCAGGGATATATTGACCAGTTCATGGTCGATGTGAGTACCCTCGGCAACTCACCGTTCGAGACCATTCTCCTATGGCCTGTTATGATCGCCGGCTCCTGTATGACTCGTGAGGATCAGCGAGAGGCCGTACGCAGGTCATTGCATTCGTGTCGCTTCCAAATGAGGCATTGTCTGCAGGCTGCTTCTCTGCTCGAGCATGTGTGGAGTGACCCCGATGAGCGCATCTCCGGTCCGTATGGCCTCAGCGTTATGATCAAGAAACATGGTATTAATATTGGGATTGCCTAACGGCGGACGGATGGTTCAGTTCCATGGTGCTTCTATCTCACTCGGCCTACCGTATAAAGTCCTCTTATACCATAATCATGAACTCAAACACATGTTCTAAATACTTTGCCCAAAAATACCCATAAAGACAATTGAAAAAACCAATCACGGACTCTCCTCCTCCTCCTCCTCCTCAACGTTTCTCTTATCCTTAATCTTCACCTCCCCCAGCTCCGCATCCGGCGATCCTTCACTCTCTCTCAGGAACCGCTGCTGCCGTCGAAACATCTTATAGAGCACCACGCTCCCATGGATCTGGGCTGCCGAGAACGCAATATGAAGTAACGGCGTAGCAATCTTGAACGCAAGCTGCCACCGATCCCACAGACTCCCGAACAGGTACATTGTCACGATTGTCTCGACCGTCGTTCCCGTGGCGGTGGTGACGCACCCGAGGAGGAAGACGCGGGTGAGGAACCGGTGGCGGTGCGGGTAGACACGGTAGAGGATGATAGCGACGTGGGGGAAGAATTCCGAGATGATATCGAAGGCTCCTGTTTATAGGTCACCATGATTTAGCACCGCTTCCAGAGAATCAAGCTGAAGGGAATGAAAGGCGGAAGGAAACGACGTACCCCAAACTGTACACAGGATGAACTCGATATCGGCGTCCGGCTCCCTCGCTAATTTCAGACTAATCGCCAGCGCAGATTGCCCGATGATGATCGTTCCGATGTGGTGCATGACCGCCACGGGGGACACCTTGACGCGGTAGAACAGCTCGAACACATACATGCCTATGAGCATCTGGGCTGCGACGACGAGGATGTCGCCCATTGTGACGACGGAGCCTGTCGCGAAGGGGGTGTGGAAGGTTCCCTCGCAGAAGGTCACGTTGATAAAGGGGTATACGGCAACGATTAGGATGAGGATCTTGGTGGCTCCGGCGATGTGGTGGTTGATGAACCCGCGGCGGTTCAGCTCGCTCAGGTCGGTGTATATGGGGCCGTAGAGCCGTTGGATCAGGAACCCTTCGAGGATGTAGTAGCGGATCAGGAAGAAGATGGCGAAGATGATGGAGATGATGAGGGCCGAGTATGGAGCCAATTGGGAGATTGGCTCCAGGGGCTTCGAGTGTAGTTCATTGTAATGACGGGGAGGGGTGACCATTGTACAGGAGGGATGAAAGTAGACAGAAAGAAAGGGCACGCTCTAAACGACTCCAAAATACAGATTCCAAACAAATTCTAAGAGAAGGATAGCCTTAGACTATGTACAGTGCATTGGGGAGACCTGAAATATGCAGGAAATTGGTAGTGACAGACAAGACGGAATAGATGAGAGGAGAAGGAGACAGAGGAAGAAGACGTGGGGGGAGTGGGAGATGCAGAAAAGAGGGTCCTTCAGGCCGCAGCAGCCACAATTGATGATTATACCGTCGGCCTTTCTACCCCAGCGGAGTGCAATCAAACAAAACCGTCCACAGTCCCCGAATATAGTTTGCGACGGCGTTCTCAGAGTTCCAGACTTCCAATCAATTCGTGTCCCAATGCCAAGCTTTCAGGACAGAAAGCTTCGTCTGTGTTTTGCCCTCCTTGATTGGCTAGTCCACCCGAATTATGGGTCCCAGTGGAGCCCTTCCCCAAATTTAGACTCGAGAGTCCGCGGTAATTGAGGCATTTCGCTTCTAGGCAGCAAAATGGCGATAGCGTGCGGGCTAGGACTCGGGCAACCGCTGCAATAAATAGCCCCAGCTGACCGATGGGCTGAAGTGTCTCATCTTGTCGCAACACTTTACCAAGTAGATAGTCTAAGGTGATATCTTTGGAAATGTTACAGCCAGTAGTATAGGGTCAACATTCTGCGTGTACTCCACCAATTAACCCCACCTCAGTCTCTGGGAGGCGCCAGTCTCAAAAGTCCTTTAATTCTATTCTTTTTCGTGGTCACACATCCCTGGTGGATTTGTCGCACTGAACAGATCTTGGGGTTATATTATACAGACTCTCATATCCAACAAGACACTGCAAAGAGCATAAAGCATCTGGCATATTTTAAGATGAGCATATGAGAAACTTTTCAATAAGAGCAAGGTAATTTAATTCACCACACGGTTCCCTCAAAATATATATTAACCTCCCAAGGTCTGAATTATGAATTCAATATTTGAGCCAGTGTTGGCTCAAATTTTCAGGCCTTTCATCCGCGATGTACTCAAAGCACACTCCACTATGGTAGTTATCCTAAGGAACCCTAATCTACTTTAACCAGGAAACAATTCAGGTTGTGAAAAATTACTCAATAAAAAATACAGCCTCTGCATTCACATGAAAATACAGGGAAACCTAACTAAATAGGGAGAACCTGTACTGAGGCTAAACTGGAGGTTTGAACAGTCTAATGCATTCATGACATGCTGATATATCATGAAATGATGCCCTATAAGTGGCAAACTTAGCACATAATGGGTATCATAGATGTAGAATGGATATTTATTAATACACTACCTTTGTAAAAATATTCCGAGACTAAAGCGCCCAAAGTTCTATTGCCAGATTTTTCTTACTTTCAAATCCTTGAAGTAACAGATCAGGAATTCAGAGATCACTCACAAACTAATATACATTCCATATCAGTCAGCCCTATGTACTGCTAGTCACTGGTTATATATAGATTAATCACTCACACCCTAGTTATCTACATTATATACCGGTCCCGCTGCTCATGTATCATTATTTCCCTTTAAAAACAGGCTGATTACTTACAGCCTAGTGATCCAGACCCAATGTTAATTAGCTCTATATGCCGGCATTCATCATCGATAGATCAAGTAATCACTTACAAGCTATTTACCTTGATCCCATCTCAGTTAGTCCTGCATATGGGAAATAAACTTGCAGCAAGAGAGTAATCCCTTACACACTATCCATATCCTGGAAAAGGGGGTTGGAATGTCCTTTCTGGCCGAAAGAGCGGCTACATGATCTAACGAGTACACATAGGAATTGTGTAATGATTGATATTATCTACATACTTCTGATGAAAATATTTTGATTTTCAGAAATATGCAAGCGTGGCTAAGAAATTAAGATTCTATAACAACACGCCAAAGAAAGAGAATATGGAAGAATTCCTCAACGAGAGCGACTGGAAATGGTCACTGGATCGGGAGGGCCGCCAGATGGTCACGGAGGAGTACGCTCGCACGGGGAAGTTTGACCACCACAAACTACTACGCGACCCACTGCAAGTACACGTACAAGAGGGATGGAAATCTTCCCTGTTTATACCTGGTGGACCTACAAATAAATCTAGTATAGTGTTATGCAATGTTGAGAGTATTAAGCCTGCGAACCCTAAGATCCAACTAATTAACTCAAGTCACCTGCTCATCCATCATCAAGAACCACAGGGAAAGACTGATCGGTGGAGATATAGATATATATTCCCCACGTTCTCCGGGGATTAGCCGCGCGCTTTTCCCCATGCACCGAGTCACGCGACCTCAATTAATGTATTTGGTTTTGTTTTGGGGTAAAAGCCACAGAGTTTATTTACACGCAATTTCTGCAAACGATGATTCGACTTGATCCGCGAGAGGGGCATTTCCATGTGAAACCTTAATAAAGCCAAGAGAAAGTCTATTCGAGGTAAGACGGGAGGCTGAAGAAACCCCGAGTCGCCGGCGCACTGTTGGTATCAAACATGATGCCACTACGCCACAAAAAGGTGTCATGACACTTTTTGCAGAGTAGTAGTGAATACATGGTAGATCTCAGGTCAACAGTTGGAACTGTATATCAATACTCTGATTACCGAAGAATTGCTTCACATGGCCTTGGTGTCCGGTCACTGTGTTACCTATTACTGGAGCGGCCCGGTCTACCCTGGGTTGAATCCGAGCTACCAACAAGCGTATGAAGTGACTCATAACGCGATTATACAATGATGATGATGATGATGAAGTTGCTGTCAATGATAATATTATGATGTTCTACTGACACCTAAAAGTGACTAATATTCTGCCCGCCTCGCCAGCTACATTAACCCCTTCCTCCTCTCATCCCACACATGAGCAACGAAGATTCCTACATTATCCATTCCTCCCAGCAACAACGACTCCAATAATGACAGCTTCAAACACATACAAGCTCTCGAAACCGACCAAAGAGGATCTGTCGATCCCACCCACCATGACAAAACGAGGGCCATCCCGGGTATTCTTGATCCCGGAGGTACTCGAAATCATTCTCTTGCACCTGGAGACACACACCTTGCTCACTTCAACGCGAGTGTGTTACCTCTGGAGTGACCTAATCAAGACCTCCAGAGAGATCCAAAAGGCTCTGTTCTTCCTTCCATCCGGAGAGGGCACAACGGGCCAGCCACGGACAAAGAATCCGCTCGTTGCCGACAGGATCTGGCACGACTTTCTCCGCACCCGCTTAACCACGAGGGTTCGAGTTGGGAATCTGCTCGGAAGACTCCCCAAGATCCAGTCTACGGGGAGAGAACTGGCGTACCTACGCCCCGAGGCGAGCTGGAGGAGAATGCTGCTGCAGCAGCCTCCGACCTCGTCTATTTGTATCTTGTGCAGTAGGTTCACAAGTCTGGCCGAGTGTGGATGTAGAGCCGCCGCCGATACCTGTGCCATGTGGAAGCCTGATGGCGATCATATCCGCATGAAGGACCTGGAGTTCCTGGTGGACCAGGGGGCCCTGGCGCCGGGTATACACCCTTTCTTGTTCTGGGCTAATAGTAGCCACATGGGGCAAGTCAGTCGTGACGAACAGATTCATGACAAAGTTGATATCGAGGATAATCTGGTGAGGTATGATTTGGTCATAAATGACGAAAATCAGGAACCGCCCGCGGCTATCGGGGATAGACGCCTTTTAGCCTACCATGGCGGCCCATCTGATTATCGTAAGTGGATCGAGCCAAGCGACGAGACGATACTGGCTCGTCCAAAATGCCAGTTGGCGTCTATTCAGGATGTGAACTGGTAAACAGAATGGAATTGGTAGATGGAATCATTCCATTGGAAGAGGTCCTGACAGTACAAAGAAATGGGTATGACTACGGCTGGACTTTTGGCTCTCGGAGAGCCGGCCTCATATGTGGTGTGATGAGCCATTGTGCGATACTCCTATCGTCGTTGAGCTCGCCTAGTGGGAACTGTAGTCTTTATTCTTGATTTTTTGTTGGTGTTACAGGTATCATCTCCTGCTGATGTTTCTTTTAGCTAGTCTCAATATCGATTTCATGATGACTCTTAGTACCCCGAAGGTTCAGTCAGTTTTCACCCAAATAAGAGCTACAATCCATGAATATGTATCCATTTCTCAGACAGACCTAGGTCCAGCAACTCTGTACCCATTCCCGGATGGAGAATAGTGTAGACTGTGTGTGCGGCCTTGAGGAGAGGACTGCTGCTTTGGCTATTATCTTCCAGAACAGATTGAGAATCGGCTGCTCTCGAAATCTCGGAATACATACCGACAGGTGGGTTCGGTCCAGGTTTAAACTGGCCATGCGGGGCGCGGATTCTATGAGGAGAGTGCATTAGCAATACTGCAACGACATATTCAATCCGATACCACCAGAAAATGTAGTGAAAGAAACCAGAAAAATACCCGTTTGTTGATCAATTTGTCTCTCCTTCTTGTTGATTCTCTTCTGGAAATACTGATAGGTCTCGGGATGAGTAAAGCAAGATTTACACTCTCCCAGTTGGTAATATTGGACTTCCGACGAAATTCTCCAGTAATTGGGGCACCCCGCTCGACAGCTCGCTAGCCGTCTTGATAGAGTGAGGTATGAAAGGAGGAAAGAGCGGGGGCCACCTAGAGGGAAGTCGCGACTTATATACAGTTGTCAAGCTTGAGTGAATATTTTCAAAGCAAGTGCTTAATGATGGCTTTTCTGATATTCACTACGGAGAACATACTGATTTTGAGAAACACACCTTGATTCTTCAGAATGAACCATATCCTATCCAGAGATAGAGAGCTATAGATAGAAACTAATCACTCGACATGATGAAATACTTCAAGACTAGATCTTGTCAGATACACGATATTTGACCCAACGCATCGCCATGGGAAGGACACAACCTCATCCTTCTTCCTTGTGCTACTGACAAACAAACATAGAAAAATGGCAATACTGCAGAGATCACCTAGTGAGCGCAAACCTAAAGCTCATCCGAGCCCGCGCTCTCATCACCAGCTCCACGACCCGGGCACTTCTTCTTCCCACAGCAGCACCCCTCACCATCCTTCTCACAGGCACCCGCACAGCCTAGGGAATACGCACTGAAATAGCCCGGAGCAATAACAGGGGGCGCCCCCGAGTGGGTTCCGTAGTAGCAGGTATTCGTGCGGTTGGAGTAATCGACACTGCTGCACTTGGGGATATCGGCGCATCCGTCCACACAATCCCGGAAGGTATCCTTGGGTTCATCGCGGAAGGGAACGGTGCCGTGGCGCTTGCCGCATTCCATGTGGAAGAGCTAGAGACCGATCATTAACATAGGACGAACGAGCGGAGGAGGATTTGAATTGACTTGACTTGACTAGACCTACCTCTCCGAATTCAGAGACATACTTCTGTCCATGGGCCGTCGGACACTCCGTTGAACAGAGAACAGTCTGCTCGTCGGCTGCGGGCTCCGTCGGGGGATCAATTATGTAAAGCCAGTCGTGCATGTCGTTGCCGCACGAGACGGTCGAGAACTCGCCTTGTTCGTACATGATACATTCTTTTTCAGGGCCGTACTTGGCGCTGCGTGAGTGTGAGCACGACCCCGGCAGGTCCAGTCTGTTCGGGGTTAGATTACCTGTTGCAGTCTGGGTATTCATCGCTGGTACAGAGGCTGAGGCACTCCGCGTACGAGTCAATGTTGGGGATGGTCTTGATATGTTTGGAGCCACTGTTCTCGTGGGTGCAGCAGATGAGCTGGAAGTAGGAGCCGTCGTCGGCTTTGGTGATTTTGCCATGATCTGGACAGACTTTAATTCAGTCATTGTGTGCTGGAAGTGGGGAGAGGGAGGACTGACCACCAGGGCAAGTAGGGTCGTCAGTAACCTCAGGGTCTACGGGGGCTTCCGTTGAACGCGCAGGTGGACAGCGAGTGGCGAGTGCCAGATTGAACGCTAGAGGGACGAGCAGGAGCGACGCTAACTTGGGAGCCATGGTTGCACCCAACGCACTAATCGCAGGAGAGAGGGCTCTTGGTGGGAGGAAGCGCCTGTAGCAAGAAAGAGAGAATAGAGAAGACACGGATTTGTTTAAGTGTGAGAAGAGCGAGCCAGAAGAGGGTGGAAATGGCAATGAGAAACAAGGACCCGAATAGATAACATGTGGGGATGGATTACGCCTGTAGATCATCCGGGAGGAAAATATAGTGCTACTACTACCTATAGTAGCACCCAGACACTCCGTACTTTTGGCCGGTTGATACTTCTATTTTGATTGCAATTTGCTTTTAGTTTCCCCGCCTGGAAATATTTTGCTTCCCCCCCCTTCACACCGAGCACCAGAGACAGAAAGCTGGCACCCTCCCCCACTGACGCGGTGGGACGGACTGCAGGGTTGATCCTCATTTTCGACAAAGTGACACAGCATGGTGTCCTGAATGGAGTCAGCCAGCCAGCCAAGCTCCGACTCCGTCTCGGCTCGGCGCGAAACCTTTCCCACCGGGCGAAGATCCGAATGCAGATCGTGAGGGTTTCGATCGTACAGTATCGTACTGGTATTACTGGTACCGTTCCTCAGCCAGTCACACCCCATGGGCCCCGGCTCACTGAGACAGCCATGTCTCAAGCTGGAGATCTAGTCCAAGCCACTCATCGCCAAAAAAAAAACCAAAAAACAAAAGATGCTCCTCCATCTGACTGTCCCCCCCGCACCCGCTGCCCTTACTCGCCGACGATCCGATGATTGTGGTTGGTAGAAAATGCCGAGGGAAGTGTGTGTGTTGTTGTTGATGATGGCTGAAGGGTCAATTGGGATTGAGGCTGCATACTCGAGCAGGACTATCTCCTGCCCCTCCCCTCTTTACACTCACCGATGGGAGAGACAAATGCCCTGTCTTACTGCACTGATAGCCCCTGCATCATCCCTGAGCTATCACATCGGCTGAGGGTGTGCGAATGACCGCCTCTGGGCGGTCATCGGTGTAGGGGGTCCCTCAAGACTGCGCTCAGGGTCTATTCGATATCCCCTCTTTTTGAAGACGCCGAGCGAGGTTAGAATTAACCGCTCGGAAACTGAGGGAGGGGGTGAGGTTTAGATGGTCAATGGGCTCAATGGTGGGAGATGTGTGTCGGCCAGGAGGTGCTGTCATTCTAAAGCTTAAACCCTGGAAAAAAGTTGAGAAACCGGTAGAGAGTAGAATATAACTAAATCAGTTCATTGCTAAATCCAGACTACAATTGATTTTGAACACCACACAAAAGGAGCAAGATAGTGTGTAGAACATTGCTAGATATTGTGACGCTGCTACTCGGAAAACAAAAGGGAGTGAAAACAGATGAATGGCAAAGACCTGAAACCCGCAGACACACAAACAGGGGGTATCCTGAGAAGTCAGCCTCTGTTTGCCCTTCCTAGTGACAGCTCAATCAATGGACAGTATCCTCCCCTCACAGGGGTTTCAAATTGATGTGCGCGAGGGATGCGCGGTCAAGCTGCAGCGGCACAGCATTGTAGTCCTCCTTGTAGCCCTCACAGTGACCATCTGCCGGAACCCACGCGGCCCATTTGCACTCCAGGTCGTTGATACATTTCCGGATGCAGTCATCCTCGCTGACATTCTTACCATATTGGATGATTAGGTAGGGGTTGGCATCCATTCGGGTACACTTGACCTGCCATGTGTTGCCGTCAATGGTCAAGATTTCGTCATGTCTCGCCGGACAGGGAGGCGGCCCGGGAGGAGGAGGTGGCGGGGGTACCGGGGGCTCGACTGGGGGTGGTGGGGGTGGTTTGCGATAGTCGCAGCAGGCTCCGGCGCAGCCCATGGAATAGGCGCTGGCAAAGCCCGGGGCGTCAATCAGCGGCTCGCCACCGTGGTCGCCAACGTAGCATTTCTTCGTACGGCGGTGGTAGTCGACGCTCTTACACTGCACTACACGGCCACACACTTCCATGCATTCTTCGTAGGAGTCCACGATCTCGACTTCAGCTGGAACGCCGTGTCGTTTGCCACAGACCATGCGGAACGACTGGAATAGATTAGCAGGGCTGGTCGCCACAAACGATAACCGGGTAGGGCAAGGGACAACGCACCTCGCCGTGCTTCGAGGTAAAGAGCTGGTTATTCGAGTAAGGACATTCCGTCGAGCAGAGCTTGATCGGGTCATCGGGATGGTCCGCAGTCGGAGCGTCGACGAGGAACGCATAATGGCCGATGTCCGTCGTTGTGGCAGTGCTGGAGAAGCTGCCCTCCGCTAGAAGGACGCAATTGATCCCGTCGGCCCGAGAGCTGGCAGGGTCGTAGCTCACACTATACGACCAGTTAGTACATTCTTGACTCCTTTCTGTTCTTCGTGAGCGCGAAGCCTACGCTCGACATTGACCGGTTGGCTCCTGCACGCAAAAGTCCATACAGGCGCCAAAACTATCCGCTGCTTCACCATACAGAACCGTCCCGATCTCGGGATCGGTACAGCATTGCATGTACAGGTGGTGGCCGTCCGACCCCTCGAAAAGCTTTCCATTATCTGATTTGAGATTTGGTCAGTGATGAGCACTAGCTGGGGGGGGGGGGGGGAGTGAATGCGGCACTCACTCGCGGAGCAGGAGTATTCCTTGGTGGCGACTGGGGATGGGCTCTGCGCAATTTCGCGGATGGCCGGGCAATCTTCATCATCGTCGGGCAGGGCACCAGTATCAAGGTCATCATCGTCGGGAAGATCGCCGGTATCCAGGTCGTCATCGTCAGGAAGGTCGCCAGTATCAAGGATATCATCGTCAGGAAGGTCACCAGTGTCCTGGGCGCTGGCGACGACTGCCAGCACCATCAAGACACCAAGTAGCAAGATAACCCAGGAGAACGGCTTCCTGGTCTTCATGGTTGGGCAATAGAATGAGAAGTGCAACTAACAAGAAGGCAGACTCTCATGTGAATCCAGTGGGCAGCCTTAGTAAAGGTCGTGGAAGACCAGTATGAGTTATATAAGGGGAGAATGGTTTGACACACTGTCGGGCGAGGAGGTTAGTCGACGTACACGATGGCTTTCCTGAATATTCCGCCGGCCCAGCAAGGTGGAGTTTCGATATGCGCTGGGAATTGATCACCTCTTTCGGCGAGAGGAGTGTTCGCGAATCATGGAACGGAGATCAAAAGTACCTCAACTGAGGGGTCTATAGCGATGTCTCACCTGCATGGCCCCGCTGAGAGTGCTGTCCTCGGGGTAAGCTTGTCTTGGTCTTCCTCTCGTTTGAGTCGCTTAGACTCGATAGTTGCGAGGAGCTATGTTCCACTGCATGGGAAGTGGAATGTAGATCGCGACATTCTCACACATCAGATATCCTGCATGATGTCGTCGCACAGCAATCCCATTGCCGAGAGTTCGGTTGTATCCATCATCATCTGCATCCTGCAATCTACCAGCTCAAGTCGAGGAGGAAAAATACGCGCTCCCAATCCGGGCGTGGAGAGTTCGAAGACTAGCACTTCGTCCCAGCCAAGTCAGCCTTCTGGTGCAGACTTCGATATATAACCAGGCGCCTTATTGTTGAACCCCAGTCCTCCTCTCCATCGGATGCACTTTTTTTGTTCTCCCTCTCGGCCAGTCCTAACCCCTACCGGAAAGGAAATTCTTTCTTCTTTCACCTCCTAAGGCCGATCAAAGTATGTGCTCCCAACAGGACCGGATTCAGCGAACATGGCAGGTCTAATGACTCCTATCCCTAGGCTCGGATCTCACTACAATACCAACTCGCAATGCGCTTAGACGTTCTCACTCTCGCCTTTGTCGCCCTGTCCCCAGGAGCTTCTGCCTTTCTCTTCAAGCGATGGCCCTGGATCCCCATCATGAAGATCCCCGTCGCTCCCGCTCCTCCCCCGGCCGCCGCATGTGCCGTCACCCAAGCCCAATACAACGCCCAAAATACAGTCTGTGCGGCTCTCGGCCCGGGTACATTGCCTAGTTTCCGGGCGGATGGATCTGGCGCTGGATGCGTGTAGGCCGGAATGAAAGTATACGCAATGCTGTGGATTGCCGTGGCTGGCGTTGGTCTAGTTTTGAAATATCCATGTGGAATTATGAAGACGATGGGTTTCCGTACTGTGTGGAACGGGTGATACAGGGGATTTTCTGCTATGTTTGCTTGATCTGTGTTTAGTTATCAATATCTAATCATACCCTGCGGTTTAAGGGGCAGCTATATGAAAGTAGGTATATTCTGCTTGTAGCTAATGATTGTGATCATGACTGCTAGTCATAGCATCAGTTGAGCACCAGCCAATACAAAACGGACGTATGTTTCCAACCAGTTCCTGCTTGATATTCTACCTTAAGCTGCCAGATGTATACTGAGTATTCCCGGTCCATTCTTGGTAGGAATTCTAATTTCCGTGAGCTTGAGTACTTCGCAAAGAAACCCGCAAACTGACCAGGGGGAAAAAAAGAAAATAATATGTGTATGGTACATGAAATTCAGATACAGGGACAATACAGTACCATGACTCCTGTCGCGACAGGGGAAACTCCGACAGGGGTTGTGTTGGACAACATGAAGCTACCAAGTGACTAGATTGCGGAGTACTTCTGCATGAGGCTTGCTTATTCCCTCAAACATGCAGTGGAATGTGCAGGTTTGCCTCGCCTTTCAGCCAGCCTTCATGGGCCCACTGGGGGCAATAGATACGTAGTTTCTGCAGGTAGCGTCTGCGGATATCTCACTGTCAGCGCAGAGAACCCCAATATTGGGGGTTTTTTTTTTCCTTCAGTCAGTTTGCGGTAAGCTGAAATAGAGCGGCGATGAAGATTTTTGCCTTACATTCTCTCCTCACTGTTCTCTCTGTGAGAAAATCCCATCCCTAATGGCTCACATTATCCACGGCCAGGCAATTATTCCGCTGCTCCTCCATGTTTCGGGTTCAGCAGGACCCGGGCTGAGCATCACCGGGGTGTCCCTGGGGAACAACCCTCAGATTTTGCCTCTCGCCGGGGATATTCCAGTGGCGGCGTCACCTAATTTCCAGTCTTCGTTTCACCCCCAAGCCCCATTGCCCCCCGAGCATCCCGCCAACTGGGTAGAGTTTCTGCAGCCTGATGAATCGGTCCAATGCCCGGAGCATGAAGTCAAGGCGTACCTCCTCGGGGAAACCCCTACAATGGTGTATATTGAACAGTTCCTGACCGAAGAGGAACGACTGCACTTGATCACCGTCAGGTACGTCCCCCCCCCCCCCCCCCCCGGGGAATAACTCACCTTCGGCTTCCTGACTGGGAAATCAGCGAGCCAAATTACGTCCCCGCCAATGTATACAACGGTGACACACACTCCACGTCCAATGAAGAATCCTACCGCCGGAGCGAAACCGCCCTGGTGGTGCGCGACACTATCGTGAAGTGCCTCGAGCATCGTGCGCGGTCTTTCCATGCTCGGTTCCTCCAGCATTGGCACCACGCGGCCTTCGAGCCCTTCACCGTCCAGCGTTATCAGAAAGATGGGTTCTTCGCTCACCACCTGGACGCGCTAGAGGAGTCACCCTTGCCAAATCGCAAGGCTACGTTCAATGTCTGGCTGGACGGCAACTGCACCGGGGGCGGCACGCATTTCCCAATGATCCCCCGGTGGGAGGATCCAGCACTCTGTTATTACCTTGACTGTGAGTCCCCGGAGACAGGGACCATCTTCAAGCCGATTGCAGGGAATGCGCTCTTCTGGGAGAATATCCAGCCAGATGGTGCGGTGTATGAGGATATGCTCCATGCTGGGCTGCCGGTGAAAGAGGGAACGAAGATCGGGTTGAATATTTGGCCGTGGGAATTCCCGGCTGGCGATCCTCGGGGAAAGTCCTGGCCGTCGGAGAATGGGGATTGCCTCTGAGATAGCTTTCTTTTTTTCGAAACTCTATTTGGGTGTAAGATTCCTTTCTCAGTGATACGTTTCCATAGAAAGAAACCAATATAATGATTCTTCCTCTGCGTCCCCTCTCCTATTACTCCTGAAAACAACGTAGATCAGCATGTGGATCGAGCTCCGATGGCAGGTCTTTCCGTAACAAGATAGCATGCATTGAGGTCGCCCTATGGACTTGCAGAAGGGGTTTTGGACACCGAACCCTGTGCTCTCTGCATTAAGCGCCAAGACGGAGTCCAGTAGCCCTAACAGGCCAAGACGAAGGGGCAGATGTAAGGGTTCCACAAGCCCCCAAACACGTCCTTTCTCTCTCCACTGCGTAATGCTACTTGGTGTCACTTCCCCGCATGCATGTCATCACTAGTGAGCTGGTCAGTGTGATACCTGATGCATTCCCAAGTTCCACTTCATGATCACCCTTCTGCAGAGTTTAGCAATGCAGGCCATCAGAGTCATCACATTCCAAAGTGTCTCCATACAGGAGCTTGCAGGTGGGTTCCAGCATAGACGGACTGTCTCATCCTTCGCTCTGCTTACTATCCTTCCATCATTCCTTTTGCCTTTTCTATCAGCCTGTCTGGTGTCCTCGTCTGCCTACTCTCCCTCCAACCCACACTATAAGAGATCCGACGAGAATCCCTCCCCTCTCCCTACCAAAACACTTTCTTTCCTGCCATCCCGCTTTGACCCATGACCATTCCCACCCAAAACCAGGTGTGAAGCTTGTAATCCCCTCCCGCTTACAAGACCCTACCTCCCCAACATGAAGGCAAAAGTTCTTCTTGCTCTCCTCCCCCTGTTGGCCATCGGTCAGGCGAGCTCCCAGGATAACTTCGACGATATCTGCCCTTCCAGGGACCAAACAACAACCGTTATCGACGGGGTGACGTTCAAATATCACTGCAACATGCGAGCTACAGGAAACGATGCGACCAACACCGACCTCCACGAGGACCCAGCCGATTGTGCCAGGCGTGTCGCTGCCTCTGCCAACCCCGGCGTCACCTGGAGGGGGATGAATGGTCGCTGCAACCTGGCCACAAGCGGACCCCCCGTGGCCCAGGCGGGCCGGATATACCTCGAGAAGATCCCTACGCCTGACCCAACACAGTGCATCGATGACCTCGACGACTGCAACGATGCGAAGGACCAGTTGGAAGCCGACAAGACCCGGTTGGAAGCCGAGCTGTCGCAATGTAGAAGTGACCTGACGGCGTGCCAGACCAGCCTCGCCGCTTGCCCTACTACCCCTGCTGAAACCCCGATACGGAACTGTAAGATGTGTCCCCCCCCCCCCCCCCCCTCTGCTTACAGAGGTGAGGCTAATACTACCCCAGGTATCCAAGGTCAGAGCCCCATTGATCAGTTTAGCGGCACACGAGGAGGCCAGAACTGGCGCGTCGCATGTGACACAAGTAAGACCTCATCTCCACACTCCCACCTAGAAGAAAAACTAACAACACACACTTATAGTCGCTGTCGATTCCAGCAGCGGAATCTTGCCGGCCTCCACCGTAACTTCGCTGGATCAGTGTATCCAGGAATGTAACGCCAAGGCGGACTGCAGGGCTGTGGTGTATTTGACCGGACAGTCAACCAGCAACTGTCGCTTCTACCGCTCGGTGGGGCCAGCAACAGGCACGGGCCAGAACCCTGGAATGAATAGCGCCTGGAAATAGGACAAAAGGGATAACCCCTGGACTATTTGATGGGGTACATGGTTCCCTCTTTCCCGGGTTGTGTGACAACTATCAGTCTTCTCCTTTGTGATCACTTGTTGGTGGTAGCGCGTGGCCCGAGGTGGCACCATTGATAATTTGTATACTGGGACTTCCCAATTGAGTTCTTAGAATGGAGAACATTTCCTACTAGGTATGGGTATATTCCGTGAGTAGCTGGAAAGAGGTAAAGAGTCACTCAGGTAGAGTACAAACCCCTGGCCTGTAGTATAGCACTTCTGGACGGCCAGAGTCTAAACTATCGATAAGGTCTGCTTGGGGCGCATACGACAACGACCTCTATGCTTTAAGTAAACAAAATACAGAAAATGAGCATAAAACACATATTAATCCTCGCCAAACCATCCGTCACGTAGAAGCTCTTGGGCAGTGGGTCTATCTCTCCAGTCTAGCATCATGATCCTCGAAAGAAAGCTTTCATCCTTTACAGATACCTCCTGCTCCGTCGTCCTCGAGAACGGAGTGGTCTGCGACTGTGGAATCTCATCCATCAGGTACAAAATTGCGGTGACTGTTTTAGGGCTCGCAATCTCCTCGTATTTGGCCGGGAAAGGACCGAAATAACGGAACTGCTGTTTCAGGACCTCTAAATAGTATTCCCCATGCCCGTAAGGAACGGTGCGTGGTCGGAATAGATTAAAGTCACCCCCATATATCAGGCTGATTAGCTGCAGCACAGTGTTAGGCTATCGTCCCTTGTATAAAGCCCGTCTAACTCACTACTGTTCCAAAGGACCAGATATCCGTCTCTGTGTTCCAAGGGGTTTCCATAATGACTTCGGGGCTCGACCACATGGCTGCTCCTACTGGTGTGCCTTTCCTTGCGATCGAGCTGTCCGCGGTATAACAGCCACCGAGGTCGCCGAGTTGTACTTCGGCGAACCTGCTTTCGCCTTTCTTGTAGTTCACGAAGATGTTGTTTAACTTGACGTCTTGGGGTTCTGGTCAGCTACTAGAGTGATACCTGGCAGTTCCTATAACCAACCTATCCGTGTGGACATATCCGTCGTTGTGTTAAACACTTAACGCTTCCAGAACACACCTTGCAACATATTTAAGTTCCTGTCGGTTGAGAGGTTTCCGGATAGACGAACTCAGAAGGTGGTCTTCTAGATGTTTGAGAATGATGATAGCTGGGAGGGCAGGATCCTGCACTTCATCGAGGAGTGGTCGTAGATAGCCCGTGGAACGCTGAAAATGCTTCAGAACATCTCTCTAGTTTTCTACACGGGGATGGTCCCGGACCCCTTTGACAACGGCCGTTTGGCTAGCTTGGTTCCTGGAAGGTTTTAGCGAGGTAGGCCGCCTGGGTTTGGTTTGACATGATACGTACTTGGCGAACCACACTGTCTCTTGAATTTGTTTGGTGATAACATATTTCCCTAGCCTACCTTGGAGGGTCTGGCCCAGTCTCAGAAGTGACGTCGGATAATATTTCCACGGCAAGGGGATGGAGGTACTAAGGTAGAGAGACATCCGGTCACCTGGCAGTCAGGGGGATATCACGGGATACGGGCACTTTTAGACCAATCAAAGAAGGCCTGTTTGCCCTGCCCTACGCGCCAGTACATCGTCCTAGCAAAGACCAATTCTAGTCTACTATACACCATAACCTGAATGAACACGTACATATCATTGCACTATGATCACACCTAGTAGGAAAGACTTGTGAACCCAACTGACATTCATAGATCCGTCTCTTCTGACCTCGCTACCACTATCCGTCCCCAATGTAATCCTGCTTTAGCACACCACCATACACCGCATACGCAAATCTTCCAAGCTGCGCATGGCTGTCGGTGAGAAACCCTCATTAATCGAGCGGGCCCATAGCAGATTTCGAGGGGCATATCTAATCTTGCAAGAGTGAATATACATTTGAAACAAGGTGTCCATGCACTGAATTGACCATTTCCATGAGCGAAAGAGGTCTGACTTGCCCATTCTTTGGACGAATGTGCTCCGGCTATCGTCTAAACACCGTAAACTCACACACCAGAAACGCCAGATACAGGAGCAAAAAGAGCCCACCAACGACACGGTTCGTACCAAGAAACACCACCAGAAAGAGCATCAGAGACGAAATCCAAGTGAGAACAATCTCAAACAGCAACACGTGGTCATTACGGCCAGCCGAATCCCCAGCGAGAGCAATGATACCTGCACACAATGTTAAGAGGAAAACATTGCTGCCTGCAGTGGCGGCTACCACAATCCCACTATGTCCACGCGAGCCGCTCATCAAGGCGATCATCTTTTCGGGTAGTGTGGTTGCGAATGATACCACTGTGAGGCCGAGGACTGTTCCAGAGAGGTTGAGACATTCTGCGATGGTCGCTGCGCTGTGTGATAATAAGTAACCGCAAAGGGTGAGCACCACGAAGCCGAGGATGAGTTGGAAGATATGGTATACGAGCGAACGTGGTACAGGTCTCTTGCGGCTGGTGATGTCTTGGTTCCGAAGTAGCGGGGAGGTTTCAGACTCGGGGAGTCTAGCTTGCGGTCTGGGATGATAGGGTTGTTCACCGTCACTGGTATCGCTGTCGCTCTCACTATCAGAGGCCTCCGGGGGCGCAACCACCCCTTTATGAATAGCAAAGAATATGGACAGCATGTACAGAATAAAAGTAGCTACTAGTAGTCCCCCGGCAACTGCGTTCAATTTGTCGAGGTACGCCAGCACTGAGAAGACAGTGGTAATGACCAAGAGTAGCCCTGTGTATACCTTTGCACTCCTATCAAAAGGCATACGTCCAGGGTGAAGCAATAGCCCAAGTGAAAAGGCCCCTAGGATATTCGAGATAGTGGAACCCATCACGTTCCCTAGTGCAAGAGGCGACTGCTTTTGGAGAACAGCCGTAATGACTACGGCAAGCTGAGATAGAAGGTCGATCAGGATCAGGACGAGACGACACGAGATGCGATACGTACCTCCTCATATTCGGCACCGGCAGTCAATAACGCAATCAGAGTCTGCGAAACACCGAGACGTTGGCCCACGATAACAGTGTGTTTGATAAACTTATCAGCGCCATAATCGAGCACGAACACCGCTGCCACAAAGACAGCTCCGTTGAAAAGTAATGTATCCCAGTCCATTATCGGAAGTAATCCCAAGGTATGGTGTCAAGATGTAGTTGAGGATCAGAGAGAGGAATGTGTCAGGTTGGGTTGACCTCTGGGGATGGTGAACTTTAATTTGGTCACGTGCGGAGAATGCCCTGTGCAGCTTTTGTTTTCATTTATGATCAACAGCCTTTTACTGTTGGGAGTAGGATCCTCTTCTAGACCGAACTGGGTTATTTGGGCTTCGCTTCAAGGTTACACTCTCGCCGTCGTTGGCTGCTTAGCCCCATGTCCACCAGATACAGCATTGTTTCACTGGCCTAGAAGGTTGAACGTGTAATCAGAGTTCTTGTCCACTTCTGACTCTACTATAGAGGATTTCAAACCCAAGAAAGCGAAATCGACCCGGATGGTCGACTGAAGTCGCATTGTTGAGGGTCATACTCGTGTTGGGGTTGAAGAACCCAACTGTCCATGGCTGCGACAGGAAAACCACAACGTCGTGATACAAGGATAGAGAATAAGGGCATCGAACGGAGCCAACATCAAATCACTGCAGGAGCGCTTCAACAGCCAGGCCATAAGCCTTACACCTCATCTCCCAATCGCGAGTCCCTTCCTTGGCCATTTTATCCCAGGCGTGATCGCATCTCTCCATTTGCTGGCAGACTACACGCCGGCCAGGATCCTGTTTCAGTTTCTTGGCCAGTCTTTCAGCCTCGTCGGCCAGAGTGTCGTATCCGGCCGTAATAATGAGGACGCGTTGAGGAAAAGACGAAGCATTCGCGAGGCTAGGCGAGATCCGCGGATCCTTAGGGTCAACTCCAGGCGATAGGTAACAGTCGAAGAATAGACGCATTAGCCACACAGGAAGAGGGTTCCCTCCAGCTTGAGGAGCCACTCGAGTAGCCGGATGTACGTACGCCTCGGTAGCTGGGTAGAAGGCTATCACGGAACGGAACGTACCAGGAGGGAATAATATGGAGGCTGTCACTAATGCAAGATTCCCCCCGGCGCTAAAACCCGATGTCGCGACACGGGACGCATCAAACACTTCTGGCTGTCGTAACACCCATTTGACGACGTCCTCGGCATCGTGTACGGCCGCTGGGAATGGGTTTTCGGGCCCGAGTCGGTATTGCACGTCCACCACTGTATAGTTTGTCCGCTGGCTGATCTCGCGGCAGAAGGCATCATCGCTGCCATGTAGGGGGATGACGAATCCGCTTCCGTGGAAGTTGATCAAGACAGGACAGGGACCACTCTGGGTAGCAGCAGCTGGGGGCCTGTAAATGTGGACTTTGATGGTTCGCGGGGGTTCTCGCGAAGCAATGTGCTTGGTCTCGTCTGGAGAGGCGGTGGTGGTAAATCTTAATGTGGCGCTTCTCACGAAGAAGGCCCCGATCCGCAAGACGAGGTATCTCAGAAATCCCATTGTGACCTGAGGTGCCCTGGGGCTAGAGGTGGGCTGGTCTGTGTTCTTATACCTTGTGCTAGCCCTTGCATTGGTATTCGGTTGCCACCCCCTTGGACACGAGAGGTCCT
Source organism: Aspergillus panamensis (assembly GCA_027569225.1). Taxonomy (NCBI): domain Eukaryota; kingdom Fungi; phylum Ascomycota; class Eurotiomycetes; order Eurotiales; family Aspergillaceae; genus Aspergillus; species Aspergillus panamensis. Next base: position 29,910 of record JAPDER010000012.1, read on the forward strand.
ACCAGATGACCATGTGCTCTTTATGTAGAGTCACTGTCTTTGTAGGAAGTTCGACAGCAAACACTTGGTTGCAGTAAGCTATTTGATTCGTTGGCAGAGAGCTCTTCTCTACCACGCCATGAGAGCCGACACGTCCACGTGAGCTATTGTTGACGGTGTACATTGACATCTCAACCCCAATCAATGCCACTCCATCCACCACAGTTCCTCCTATCTGAGTGATGAAGCCCTAGTCACAAGATCCGCTCATTCGATTGTCATGCTTCATTCTTTATTCCAATCCCCACGATGGCAGCGAGAATCCCGGTTGGTTCCCTGTCTCTCACAAAGGAAACACTGAGCTTGGTTGTTACACAGCACACTCAGGGTAGCCTGTATATGGTCTCTCACAAGTCATATCACATCTTACTCTCTGTTGGCTTTTGACCGCCAAAGAACATTCCTTCTGGCCCTCTGACGGGGTCTTCGAGTTGCCAAGGTATATCTAGAGAGTTCATCATCACAATACACGGGAGAGAAAAAGGAACTGAGATAATAATGCTGCACAGACACATTCTTTGTTCTATTCTTGCTCATTTTTCTTGACTCGGTGCATCATCTAGGGGCCTCAGAAGGTAGCGAATCCTTTTAAATGGCAGTCTAAAATTTAGTTGCCGCTAGAGCCTCTAGATATATTTAGCGGTGGGCTACCTGATGATAATGGCCAACCGGAGAGTGAGGACTCAGCGCTAATCCTGACTCACACTACAATGTAACCCGGGAGTTCATATCCAGAACCCCCACTTCGCCCTTTTCTAAGAACCACAACCCTTCCCCTACAATGGAGATCCCCGTATCCCTCCAACCCAGGACGCTCATCAAACTGGGCTTTCCTGCCCTCGCCGGCCATTTCCAGGAGTTCATCCGACAGAGACCCTCCGCCGAGCAGGTAATCGATACGAACTCCCGTCTGGTTTATCTCGTCCACAGCGAGGCCATTCCGCCCGCAATCTATTCCGTCTGGCTTCACATTGCGGCACGCCACTGCCCGAATTTACTACAGCCGGCCCTCGTGGACCCGGAGTCTTGCGGCGTGCGTCATGCTGCTATCGGAGTGCTCTCCCGCATTTTCTACAGCAGGAAATGGAAACAAGAGGGGTGGGATGCTCTCGGAGGGGCATCGGGTATTCTCGACATTCTCAACCAACTGTCCCTGGCGGAGGTACGGTCGACTTTCATGGCCATACGGCGATGTGGCCATAAGTCTGATCGGAAGCAAGTGGCCCACTGCATGGAGGAGCTCGTCACCCTGCTCCAGGACGAGGATAATATGTCCCGACCGTTGGCACCCTACTCGAAACTCGTCCTTCCCCTGTGCAGCCCGGGGTTTATTCTACGGTTTCTAAATAAACCATCAAAACAACCGGAATCCACGCAACTACTCGACTGGATACTGCAACTTCATGTGAACCTCATTCGCCAAATCGTAATTGGGAGTGTTGAGGCGCCCCGATGTGCTCGCATCACCTTCATAAGTAACTTTGCCACGAAACTCTTGCTCTCCCCCGAGCCGTATACCCCAGTCCACTTCAAAGCTACCCCAGTCGACGTGAAAGTCCCGGGTCTCGCCCTGTGTAAGGATCTGGTGTACACCATCCAGAGCGACCCGGAGCTGAAGATGAGGATCAAGTCGCATATTCCAGACTGGATCGAAAATACCGTGGCCATTCTCCTCGGGCGAAAGATCTCTTTTGAACATATTCTTGAGTTCCTGCAGCTTGCGTTCCCCACATATATGGAGGACGTGGTATCGTTGCCCACTGACTGTCCCCTTGTCACGGTCCTGACCCAAAGCTGGTCGATTGCTGCATTCGGTTCAGCGACAGGACACCACAAGCATCTGCTCAGAAGATTCGGGAAATCCGCGTCCCAGTGCCAACCGAAACAGGAGCACAGGGAGGCCCTTGACACCATACTGATTGGAGTTTTACGAGACCATGTAGATTCCAGGCTCATGCTACAGAAGCACAGCCATTTATTAATCAACCTGTTGAAGAAAATCGCCCCGAACGGCCGCTTCGCATTTCTCAAACTCCTGTGCAAACACACAAAGTATCTCGGCTATGACCTGGATGTCTTTCCTCCGTCTGAGCTCGAGAGAAGAATCCTTCCAGGCTGGGATCTAAAGATCCTAGAGATTCTCCCTGCTGAAGATGCCAAGCATCTCTTTGCGCGCAGTCTGGCGATCTACGGATGTGAAGAGTTTGTCCCGGAGCCGGGTGCCGCTTCGGACAAGTCGTATTGTCTTGAATGGCTTGTCCAGTGTACGATGAAGGCTCGGTGGGAGTCGTTGGAGCCTCCAGCGGACGATGACTTCGCCTTTACACGAAAGGGTAATTCTTCCTCCCGTTCTTGCTAGATTTCGTCACTAACAAGTCCATACAGCTATTGGCGAGGCACAAAACCGAGCAGAACGAGACAGAACCCCCGAAGGAAGATTGAAGTGGTCCAAAGCTGCGCTGTCTATTGCGCGTGAAAGCAGGTCAATAGAAGTATTTCACGAGGTGGTGAAGTGGGCTAAGCGTTTCCTGCGAGATCCAGTAAGTTTTCTTTCCGTCATGTGTGATGGACTGTTAAGTAACTGGAATAGTTTGTTTTCTCCCCACTGATAAAGGAGATTCAATCCTCTGGCTCTGTTCTCTCGTGCGCCCCTATTTCTGAATCACGATGGCCAACATCGCTGGTAGAACTGGAGGCTACGGTTGAGGAGTCGCACTGTGTCCTTGAAACGGTGCTAGAGCTATGCCGTCTTCTCCTAAAAGAGCCCGGTAATGCCCTGAAGGTTGTGGAGCGAGTCCAGCTTCTCTTTCATTCTCTTTTCCACGCCAGAGTTGAGGGGCTTCAGAAATATCTAAAAGCTGGACTGGGATCTGCGGTGGAGTTGTGTCTCGTGCTGTTTGAATCTTTGATCCCCCTGATCATGGAATATGAAAAAGAAGGAGCTACATGGATTGATGGTCCCCGCCCAAAAGTAAGTACCTGGTATACTGGGGAAGGTCTGATTCGAAACGCTGTGCAGTTTCGCAAGGAGTTGCCCAAGGCTCTCTTGCAATTCCTGGACCGACTCGCCCGGGAGCGAGACAGCTTCTGGGAAAGCAAACGAATCTCCGACAATCCGGATACTCTGGATCTGGTTACAGGATGTCCCTTGGGTCTGCCTATCCAGTGCCTCCTCCCAAGTCCTGGATGGGCTGGATTCGCACTTCTTCATCCCGATTCAGCACCGTTCACGTCAGCTCGGATTAACCAAGTTCTGTTTAGCCCATACGATGTGCAGTCCACAATCATACCCGAGGATAAGAGCCTGATTACCTGCCTGGATAGCTTAGGGTATGCCATCACGGCGCATATAGGGACCGGGGATTCTGATGCAGAGAGAGTCCTCCGCGCTCAAGAAGTGGCTATTTTTTACTCCGAAGCTGTCAAGGACGATCCTCGCCGTCACTACTTTCTCAACCGTTTGAAAGGCCTGGGGCTAAGTATAATACCAGAGCCACCAACCCCACCGGTAACGATCACCGCAACCTACCTGGATGATAGCATTTCGCCAGGCGAGGTTGTCGAATGGAGCCCTCAGGTCACCCAACCATCCACTCCAGCGTCCTTTCCAGACAGAAAGCCAACACCCGGGCAACTTACTCTGCTTGACTTGCGCATGAATCAAAACCATGGTTTACTCAGAAACGAATACTCGCCGCCCCCCAAGCAAAAGAGGCCTCCTCAAGCTTTTAGGCACTTTTGGCCGTCGCCGCGTTACTGGAAAGAATCTTCACTGGAATCACGCGATGCAGTTGCTCTCTCTGCAATCTTATTGCTTGATACAGTGACTCAGCAGCGGGTCCTCCAGAGCCCATTTCCAAATCCTAATATCATGCGATACCCGTCGATTTACTTGGACGATGAATTCCTCCGCCTTGCGCGGCCGGATGGGGCCATGCACCATGTCCTGGCCATTCTGGCAGAGTTTCAACATTCAGCTCCACCAACCCTTCTTTGTGGCCTGGCCAACTCCCTCCTAGAGTGCATTTCAGGCCTGAAACCAAGTGACAAGGGATACCGGTCTCACTTTGGCTTGGCAGTTGAACTCGTGAAATTGATGACGCGCTGTGATAAGCCAGCGTTGGCGGTCGATTTCTTTTTCAAGATTATTCTGGAATACCCTGGCGAATCCTCGTATCATCGACACTTGAGGCTGAAAACCTTGGGCGATCGACTCCGTCCCGAGGAGTCGATTGCCCTGGTACGACGGTTCGCGGGCCGTGTCTGCGATGGCCTTCGTCGACAATCGAAGCGGACCAATGCCACGAAGAAGACAGAGAATCAGGCAAAGCCGCCGTATATCAAGGTCACCACGGGGAAAATGGTCGCGCAGATGTTGGTGGACTTGGAATTCGTCCCCGCCACGGTATCACTCGAGATGCTCCAAGACCTGTTCATGGCAAGCTCCCACATTGACATCAGAGTCGCGGTCGTCTCCTCCATCTTACGTCTCCTGGAAAGAGGAATTTCATCCGCAGACATTTATCAGGTGCTCGTTACCCTGGCTCCTTTAGTAGTCGGTCCCACTGAAAGGAAACAAATCACCGAAGAAGCCTGGGTCGCCGCCGAGAATGGAGGCCCGTTGCCTGCGGTTGACTCCGTGGACGATCGACCACTCTTAGATCTATTCATCCAGCAAGCCTCCGTCAGGGTCCCTGAGGGGTACAAAGCAGACTATGTGGGAAAGGTTCTTATACCGCTACTTGACGAGTCCACGCGGCAGCATAAACGCTGGATAAATGCGTTCCTCACCCAGATCGGTTTCCCAGCTACCACCGATACCAGCGGGTTTCCTGTTGGCCCTTTTGCGCCCAATATGGCCAGTAAGATTCTCAACACGTACATGAGGTATCTTCCGCCAGCCTTCCTCGCCCGTCATCGCGAACTGTCCCTGGCATATCTCCAGCACCCCCTCCTCGGCGCCATTACCAACTGTCTTGCCTCCAACAATCCCGAATACCGCCGTACGAATGAAGGAAAACACTGGATCGAATGTCTCCAATTCTACCGAGATTCCGCAGTGCTTGTAAAGTTCGCCATAAACCAGGTCAGATTAGAGCCTCTGGTCCCGAATGGTCTCACTCTACCGGACCTCCTCGCCGAGAATCGCCAGCGGGCATCAATCATGGCCCGGCACCCATTCGTTTACGTCGACGCCCGGAAGTGTCTCTCACTTTCACCGTCCATTGTGACGAATCCACTCCAGCGCCTGATCGACACACGAGATAGCTACGCACGGGACCGTAAGCCGGAGGAATATAGATTGGTTCAGGACACGATGGAGAAGATAGCAAAGGATCTTGACAGCATTCGGAGAGAAACGCACCTCCCCGCCGTCGCTGTTTTCCCTTCTCCCCTGCAGATCACATCGTATTTGCTCCCTTCTCCGACTGCCAACCCTGCCGTTCCAAACCCATTAGCCAGATTCGTGGACGAGTTGTTGGAGGTACTCCGCGTTCATTCCCAGGATCCGATGCTAGTCACCGAGTTTTTTATCATCGAGAGGATCATGAACCGTGTTCCCAAGAAGCATGCGCGGGCATGTGCGCTTCTACTTGGGGATCTTGACGAAAGGGAATGTCCATCGGTATTGGAGTGTTTGCGGGTTCAGCTAGCCCGGTCACTGATCAGACCGCTGAACGACCTCGAGTTTCTACTTGATGATGAACTGAAAGTGATGATCCAGCGGTGGAAGAAGAGTCCGTCTGAGTTTATCCGAGGGGTTGGATGGACGATTGACGGTAGTATATGAGTAGTATATCGTAGGCTTGTCCGAGATTTGCTTTTATTTTTAAATGCCATCACCTTTAGCCGTGAGAATATCATATCTCGATGCTCCAAGAGTGTTCAGTTCAGTACACATCGAAAAGGGGCATGTATATATCTCTTTTTTACTCTGTTAGAGACCATGTCGAGTCAATTGGTTAATGTGGTAAGTCTCGTTGGCGCCGATGACATGCTGGGTGGCTATTTAATCCCTAGATGGGGTATTGGAGTCACAGTTAAGATAATAGATAGCGAATATCATTAGATCTACTGCTTGGTTTTCTTTCTGAGATTAAGTGAGATTGACATATTCTGTTCATCTTCGGTAAAATTCCACTTTACCGGTCGTATAGTTGTGGAATATATACTCCGCTCAGCCCTACATTGGATGAACTACTGGTACAATCTGGATTCAATTACCGAAACATAGGGACTAGAACGAGTTAAAGGAAAGGTAACAAGATTAAGGAGATACAGATACAGAACCAGTCATTGCCTTATTGAGGAGAACTTGAAAGGGAAACAATGTTCAACAGCAACTACACCCCCCTTCGCAGAGATGTGACGACTCAACGAACCTGCCAGCTCACGGCCTCAGAACAGGATCTTTCTCGCCGCCTCGAGCTCTGTAATCTCCTTATTGAGGCGCGCCCTCTTCCTGAGTGTGACGGGATCTTCCCCGGCAATGTCCTTCAGCTGACTCGGCGACAGCCCGTACACAAACGCCGGCGAAAAGAGGCTCAAAGGGGTTTCAGGCCCATGAACCAGATATCGGTCCGCCCCCTGCAAGCACACATTGTCAATGAACCGTCGCCGTGCAACTTCGTAGTACGACTGGAGGATGTCATGGATGTCCTGCACGGCGTATTCCATACTGCTCATTGCGGACGAAACGCCATCGATGCTCTGGAGCGAGACGAGATCTACGCCATTTGCTGATCGGAACGAGTTTGCCTCGAACAATTTCCTCACCCGGGACTCTTGACTAGGATATGTTAGAACTGGGTAGGAGCTCGAGAGGTTAGAGGGGGGGGGTTACGATTTCTGTAGCTTCGCCGTGAAGCTTTGATCGAGGGTCAGGGGAATCCCATCCCGTTCCATTGATATGAGGCGATGGACCTGAAGTACCGCACTGGCATATTTGCCCTGGAGGTCTTCCATCAGAACGCGGATCAAACTGCGAAACACGCGTTTGTCAGGGCACAGCCGCTCCAACAAATTCACGATAAATGAATTGACGATGACAATGACATCGCTGATATAACCCAGAGCTAGCTCAGGCCACTTCTTAGACTGCTGCTTCATCACGGCCCCCAGCAATGAATGATTGAAGGTGCCGATCTCGAACCCTCGCGACCTGGTGTACACGTCTTTCAACCACTCGTGAATATCGCTGGCCTGGGGCTCGGACACTGCCACAGAATCAACCAGGATATCACCGAGGTCAAGCTTGGTCTGCAAACGGCGAGAGAAAAGTTTCTCATGATCTTGATTTCCCCTGTCCCGTGGAACGGGTTCCGGCGACTCCATTTTCATGCTGTCGGGATTGCGAAACTGATAGCTGTGGCCCCATCCGACCATATCCCGTTCAAATTGGGTATGTCGATCCATAACCATCGTGGCAAGCCAGTAGCGAGGGTGTTTATCGAAGATATCGTGGGCGCCATAATTACCACTGAGCGCGCTCTCGGTGATATCATGGAACTGGGTCACAATATCCAGCAGGAATCTGGCTTGCGCTTCGGGGGTGCCTCGCTCTGGCCCCAAGGATCCCAAATCGGCTTTGGCTGCTTTCAGTCATTTTCCGATATCCGCGCTCACCTGTACTCGTCAGCTAATCGATATCGAGGGGTATACCTCGTGGCTGGGGACTGACCTCGGGGAACGACCGGCGGGCATTTTCGGTCACCGTTTCCTGGAGCCTCTGCTTCAAAGATGCGATGCCGAACCTGTCAGGCGCAATCGAGTTCCATGGCTCCCTGAGGCGAAACTCCTGCTCTGCTTGGTCCCGGTCCACGCTTCCATTGACGATCTCGCCTTGGCCCAGATTACGAACTAGTACCCAGCCGTGGTTGAAGGAGATGGTTTTCCCAGCCAGAAGGTCCAGGACCTGATGCTCTGCCCCCGAGTCGACCAGGTCCGGCTTCGTGAGGACTCCCAATGTTCGCTCTCCGTTGGGATCGACTTCCCGGGCCATTTCAATGATTTCTTGGGTTGCAGGGTCAACGTTGGCCGGGATGACCGTGAGCATGATGGATCGGGGGTTTTTCATGTAGCCAAGAACCATATCGCGCACCATGCCGATATCCGATTTCTCCGTCAACCCAGGGGTCGCACTTTTGAAGATGCCGGGAACATCGATAATCGACAGGTGATCCTCGTTGGGCCCGCTGATCTCGAGGCGAAAAACGTGCTTTGCGAAGGTTGGTTTGGACGGGTCCTCAGGAGTTCGGACCCCCATGAGGGTTTGCACCTATATTCCTCATTAAAAGCCATACATGAGAGAGACGGCCTGAGGTCAAAGGAAAACCTACTTCCTTTATTGTCGCGGTAAAAACCTCGGGGGTCAAATCGTCCTTCAGGACCCGTGTCCATTCTCTCAGTTTTCCCGCGACCTCAGCATTTGAGTCCGGCGAGGGGATCACCGACGCCGTGATCTGTCTAGTGGTCTTCTCTACAGCTCGGCGAAAGATGATCTGGGTTACGAACCGCGTACACAAACCACTATCACGGGGAAATGGGAGTTTGATCAGCCCTTCAAGGACCGAGCTTTTACCACTTGACTGGTCCCCAACCACCACTAACTGGGGCAGGGCCACGTATTCGCCCACGTTGCGAGCGAAAAGCCGGTCGATTTTATCCAACAGGGCTGGATCGGCAAGGGTAACGGGCTCCACTTCTTGGTTTTCGGTTGACATTTTGTCGGGAGTAAAGGTGACCGTTGTTCGGAGGAGCCTGCAGGAATGCCTGAAAAAGGGGATGAAGTTATATGGACTAATGTTCTGTTCCTGGAAGCAAGATTGAAAGGGTCAATAAGGAAGGTTTCTACCCTTAAACCTGAGATAGTGGTCATACTTATAGCCCTCTCCAGGTGACTCCCCAAAGTAAGTAGTTTCCTTCCACCTCCACCTACCCTGGAATAACTGCAAGAGTGAATGCTGCTGATAGCGACGCTGTTTGACCGCTCTATTGGGACAAAGATATCGGAATGTGACAAGTTTCTCTGTGGTCTTGTTTGCTGATGTTCTTGACTAGCTGTGTTGTGCCGTGTGTATCAAGCACCCTAGTGGAAGGTTCTTTTTGTCTTGTACTGTATCCGAAACAAAGGAAACATTGTGCACAGCCTGGCGACAGGGCAAGCCTATGCCAAGGAAGCATTGTGTGAAAACGGTCGTTTAATGGAGCAGCACTAGAACTTTTGAGCAGGCAATGGTAGGCTGCAAACTAGAAGCTCCAACGATAAACGCACCAAAGGGGGAAGTACTGCAATGGTGTGGATAGCTGCCATCCTATCCAGGGTGTATATTGGACTGCCTTGAGAAGCTCAGTGAAAAAAGAAAGATGAGCTACAGCTTATGGGCCTTGATACAGCAGCTACCAAGGTCGCAGTACCTATGTTTGTGCAGCTCAGCCTGGCAGACTTGGTCCCCCTTTCTCCTTATCGGCCGTGAGGATATATATATTACTCTGCATTAAGAAGTCATGGCGTCTTTCTGTGGCCTAATGGTATTTTGACAGGATAGATAGTCAAACTATTTTGTCGTTGGTAGAAATGTAATATTTCAACCTTCCTATTCGGCATTGATATCTTTCAAGCCAGATTTCTCGGTCTCGCAGCTAAATCCTTCCTTCATTGGCCAGGTCAGTGCCTGACCCACGGGATTCCCTCCAGCCATGATCCCCAGTTCTTGAGACCCAATTCCCCATGGACGGATTACGACCTTAAACCACAACGTATTCCTCCTTCTCAGTCCCAATGGTCCCTCTCAAAGCAGAGATTCTCTGAAACATCCACTGCATGTGCATGAGATCCCACGAGGGCAGAGGATGGCTATCACTATTCTCCGTCTGGAGGGTGATGACATGGCCCGAACAAATCTTCTCCATAGTATCACAGCGAAACAGCGCACTTCCCTTGGGCGAAGAGTCAGAGCAGCCACGCAGCGAGGGTGTTGCCCGCACCGAAACAGTGGTCTCAATGTCTCCCTCCGGAATCACCGAGGAAGGCATCCAAAAGAACTGCACAGCAAGGCTGTTCTCCGTTTTCGCCATTGGCTTGAGCGCAAATAGCGCCAGTTCCCAGAATCGCTGAACCCCCGATGCCATGGTGATATGGCCTTGGAGTGTGTCATTGTGTTCCTCGGCCGCCTTTCGCCAGGCTGCAACCTTTTCCGCCGACCAAAAGAATCTCAGATGGTACCAGAACGCTTCTTTGGTGGTGTGGTGTTCTGGGCTTCCTAAGAGCGAGGGAATCAGCTGGACATCTCTGAGAACATCCCCCGCTGAGGTAATGACGCATCTTTCATGGTCTCTCTGCTGGCACTGCTAGACGTCAGTGTTGTTCTTTATATTCATGATTGTGAACGGTACCTACAGGCGAATAAACCTCTATATCAGTCTCGTCGACCTCTTCGGAGTCGGAGTCGTAGTCGTAGTCGTATTCCGTCCTTGGCGAAGCTCTCTTGGGTTTGAAAATACCATCGTCCCGATATCCTCGCCCTATCTTAAACATCAGCGACATCCTTGAAGAGATATTCCAGACTCACATGTTGTGATGATTTCATCAAATACGGTACTGTCAGGACGGAAATAATGGTAAAGGGTGGCGCGGTCCGCCGGACTAGAAGACACGAGCTCTACCAGATCACCAAGCACCTCAATATCACTAAACCAGGTAAGTAGCCACGCTGAGAGGTTAAAATATTCTAGGCCTAAAGCGAGGCAGAGGTTTCGGATCAGCTCTCCTCGGCCAGAAGCGTGGAATTCACTCGCTGCTTCGGGCATTTCGTATGGGAAGCAGGAGAAGTCAGCAGGTTGCGGCCGTGAAGGTTTTGACTTGGGAAAACGTGTTCGGGAAGATTGATGTTTCTATTGAGAATCTGGGATATCCTTTCGATGCTGTCGGTCTATGCTGATGGCAAAAGGATATAGGATCAAGGTGTCGAGGGTGTCGAGGAGTATTAAAAGAAGATAAATCTGAGTTGGGGGGGGGACGGAACTGTAGTCCGGCTGACAGCACATGAGAGTCACCCGTGAACTCTAAGCAAGGTAGAATGACACCTAACCTAACTTCACCAATACTTCAAGCATTTTACATTATGTGTACACACGTTTGTGTGGCTACAGATGTTCAATAAGGAAACTGCCTTCCATTGTCTTCGAAGCTAGCTAAAATCAAAATCAGACCGTAGTCACAAGATGTCCGCGTCGTATGAAATTCCCGACCGAGTTAAATGCAGCAATCATTCTATCGGGCTGGACTGCGGTAGCCTCTGCCTCTGCTATTGTCCCGAGAACGAGGGTTTTTCGGGGAATAGGGACTTGGGGAAGGGGAGCGAGAGGTTTGGTGGATAGGGCGGAGAGGAGACCGACTAGCACGATCGCGACTGGCGTCACGGGAGGGAATTTCTTTCTGGTGAGAGGGTCCTTTAAGAACAGGGATGGTTATCGAGGTTCGAACGGCTTCAGCCACCCCGCCGGACTCATCATCATCATCATCGTCCTCACTGTCCTCATCAAACAGCTCAGCAGCACCACTAAGGCTAGCAATTCTCTGCAGGAACCATTGCATCTGCAATAGCTCAAAAGAGGGAAGGGGGTGAGTCAATTTGTTTTCAGTGGACAGGGTGATTGTATACCCCGATTTAATGCTGGTCATGTCCATACAGTTCCAAAGCCTTGTTCCTGAAGGTGTAGACTCAAGATCACCGGACAGCGAGGGTCGAGAGGCAGCAGGGATGGCTTCAGTAGAAAACAACCCTGGCATCCAGAAGAATTGTATGGTGATGAACTGTTTATTTTCGGGGCCGTCCCATTGCTTAATGGGCTTCAATGCGAAGAGGGCACGCTCCCATAGATCGTGCACGCCAGACCACAAAGATATACGATTGGCCAGGTGTTCAGTTCCGTAGGGGAGACTTTCGACCGCGTCTCTCCATTTCTGAACTCGGTCGGTTCTCCAAAACTGTTCAAGTGTTCTCCAGAAGGCCTCGCATTCCGGTGTGCCTCGTCGTTCGCCCATCGCGAGTGGATAGATGTGACACGACTCGACCGCATCGGCCGCTTTAGTCACAACACAACGTCCGCCATCTCTGAAAAGGGTCTGCAAATTTTGAGTAAATTGAACGAGATGAAGTTACTACAGGACAGCTTACCGGCTTCGTCAGCGTTGCGTCTTTGGGGTTCACCTTCCGGCGGCTGCCAGGAACGTCGTCCTTCTCGGTGTCATCCGAGTTGTGAGGTGTATCAATGACTTTTCGTTTCGCGGCCTTTTTAGATTCTTTTGCCTTCAAGGCACCCGGTCTTGCCAGCCCTGGAGCCCGCAGCCTGTTAATATATGCGTAGCAAACTAATAACCGGGACGGTCAATACTTACACGCTTGAACGACAACATGGAGCGTGGTATTAAATCTACCATGGAGGCGGTCGAACCAGAGGGTGCCACGAGGGTTGCGAGAGATTTCCTCCTTAATATCTTCCAGCTTTTCCATATCGCTAAGCCAAAGGAAGAAGAAGGCGTCCTCATGGATTTTCTTCAGTCCCAGAAGAGTTGCTATTTCCTCTATCCATTTCCCTCTCTGGGCGTCCTCGAACTCTTCGCCGGGACGGTGAGTGTCTGCCATCCTAGGTGAGAGAAAAGGGAGAGTAACCAAAGAACAGAGGGAGGGGAGGAAAGCCAAGGAAGAGAAGGGATGGTAGAAGGGGCGAGATTCACCTCGACAGATAGATGGGGGAAGTTAAAGAGGACAAGGGGGATGAAGGGGAGAGGTGAGAGGAGGTGAGAACCACAATCTGTAAAGGGATGAGGTTGGAGAGGGAAAAAGATGAGAATGAGAGTAACACAACGAAGAAGATCAAAGGTGGAAGAAGAGGGGGGGTGGGGGGTGAAAGGATGAGGTCTGGGAGTAACACACAGAAGAAGAGAGAGGGAAGAAGAAGACGATGGACGAGATTGGAAAGATGAGATGGCGGGGTCTGGAGCTCTTTTGGGATTTGGGGGGAGAAGGGGCACAAATTCAACAGAGCGAAATTATGTGAATATCAAGGATACAGTGCCACTGCCAGTGATGCACGAATGACTTGAAATCTCTCCAGGTCCATGGATGTGAAGGCTGGCCAATGACTCACTCAATATAAGACATAAACCTACCTACGTACGTACTTCTGGATGGTTTTCCATCAACTACTCTACTAATCCGTTATTTTCAAGACACTTCTCCATATCTATCAACATCACAGCACTACCGCACACCCCAAATGGACCAACCACTTCGACGGATCGGAGCTGGATTCTGTGGGACCGTCTGGGCATCATCGGAGAAAGGATCCGCCTTCAAGAGGGAGGACGGAGGTCCTGACCGGTCCGTCGAGAACGACTACCACATGCACCAGCGCATCCTAGAGTCTATGCGTCGCCTCGCCCAGTGCAAAGCAGATACCGGCTCTGGGATAAACATACTCGTCAACATCCCACTCTGCCACGGCTTCATACGACCGACGGACGAAGACTGGTGGGCACAAACCCTCCCCTGTTTCCCCTCGGGTTATTCTCCCTGCAACATGATCCACGCCCAACGCATCCCCCCTTTCGAAGAACCGACCAGAAAATTCCTCGTCGACAGATACTGCCCACCGGAGATCCAGAGCGGGATACTCACCAGCGACACAAACAAGGATTGCCTGGTTCGACCGTACCTAGGCCGGAGGCGAATCAAACAGACACGGACATCCGGATTCAGAGCGTTCTCGTTGAGGAACTACCCTCTTCACCTGGACCAGATGGAGGAGCTGGAAATACCAGAGGAGGATATTAGTGACTACGCTCGAGCCATGGCCGACGCCCTCGCAGTACTGCACTGGGTTGTGGGAGTCGATGGCAACGATATCGAGTTTGTCCTGGCTCCTCCCGGAGACCAGTCTGCCACCAGCCAGAAGGTGTGGGATAACTGTCTCGGGAAACATACCCTGTGGATGCTAGACTTTGATCTCGTTCGGGACATGGCGATGGATGAGAGTGGCGTGCACCAGGCCGTGGAGGCATTTCGGAAGAACGACCCGTTTTATCCACGTCCGGGGAGTAGTACGATATGGCAGGCATTCCGAGACCGTTACCTGCAAACCAGTAGGGACTGCATTCAGTCACTGGGGGCTACCGATTGCTTGAAAAGACTGTCGCTGTCCGAACTCTTTATTCAGTGCCTGGAAAACTAATCGAGATGCCAGCTCTATTCACTACGGCGTAAAGGCCACGGTAACACAAGAGGAACAGACATATTCCCCTGACGAGGTCGCCTAGAAACACTCAGGACGATAGTGATGAGAGAGGCTAAGTCGATTTGTATCTAATTACTACCTACCAGCTACCACATCTATCTACAGAAACCCCTCTACCTCCATCTTACATGTAACTTCTTAAAAAAGGACATTCACGCCATATTCGCCTGCCCCTTCCGGCCCATCATAATCCCCCCCTGAGTGGGGTCCCCATTCTCCAACACGCTCATGCCCAGCCTCGTCTCGTACGCGCGCTTGCTCGTCTCCGACGCCGTCCGCAACATCACCCACCGTAAATGCGGCAGGGGCTTCGTCAGTTCATCCACACAGTCGATGATCCACCCGCCGAGCCCGAGACCCTGGTATTCAGGGAGCACGTAGAGATCCGTCAGATAGGCGAAGCTAACGCGATCGGTGATCAACCGGGCGAAGCCAATCTGCTCGCGGTTGATCGTGGAGTGGGAACTATCGGAGACCCTGTACAGCCCGAAGCAGAATGAATGGTTGATGATCTCTTGCAGGGTCTCCTCGGGGTAGGAGCGGACCCAGTATAGGTGTTCCGAGGCGAATGCGGCGTTGATGGCGGGGAGGGAGAGGAGGGTATTGTCGGTGGAGATGAGGAAGGATTGGTTGGTCCACTGGCGGGGTTCTGTTGGGAGGGACATTTTGGCTTGGATTGGGTGGGGATGGGGATGAGTATGCAGGTATGCAGGTAAGTTGATCCAGCGAGAGGGGTGATATTAATGTAGTACTTATTGAGGTATTCGGTGGGGTACTGTGTTGTGAGTCATCAGTCGGGGTAGCAAGCCCCCCATTTCCGTGCTAGTTGAATTCCAAAGGCGTATCTGATCTCATCTATTCTCTGTTATAGATAGCCGTTCATGGAGTCAAAAGAACAAGTGTATATATCGCCACGGCAATTACCGTTGATTGGGTACGTTTTGGTTACTTCCAAGCCCTAGTTAGGAGAGCCCGGAGGTATCGTGGATTTACACACCTTCGTAACTTAAGTGGCCCATGCCTTGGATACATCAGTGTAGAGCTAAGATATCGAGCGTTGGACAACATGTCTTTGCTTAGTCAATCCCACGTTATGGAAATGTCGCTATGCTGCCGTGAAAGGACGGCGAATGAGTGTATAGCTCTGAATACATGACACAATCATATGCTAAACGGAAAAGGACACGCCTGCAGATTGAATTCAACGACTCCCCCCCTTGGCAATGCAAATGTCCTGTTCGGAACCTGGTGATGGAGTGGGTCTTCCTGTACACAACGTATCTCGACCTAGCAATGAAGTCGCTCACCAACGCTTTATATGGTATTTATATAGTATTTACCATGACCGCCGCAGATGCTCAAGAAGCTCTCTTACCGTCAATGGTTAGTTACCCATCGATCTTCCCCAACATAAATCAAAATAGGATCGCTGACCATGCAGTTGAGTCGCAAGGGATACATGATTGTAGCTTTATCCCATTGCTTATCAATCCGAACCCTTCCCAACACCTCTATTGCATTCACCGCTAGAGGCACCTTTCGCTTCCCAGGGGGATGGATGACGCCCCAACCCAAACCGTCCGGCCATCCCAGCGCCTGTAATTCTTATTCTGGTGGAAGCATGGCGTGGAGCTCGTACGACCAGGATAAAGCGGTAGAGCTGATAGAGAAGCTGCAATGTGACAGGCGGAATGCCGTACATAACGGGTGTGTTATACGCGTCTCGCTCGGGTTGATAACGCAATGGTGCCCTTCAAGTATACGTCAGTAACTATGGGAAGTCCGGTGGGTGTGGAGCCGTCACAGCAGCCCTGGATAGCCGGGAGTGGCCTCTGCTCCTGCGCAGACGGGGGGTTATCGTGCTTCCTTGCGTGCAGCAGCTAGGGGGGGGGCATGGCAGGTATATCCGCAAATGGAACTGGGTTCCTTAAATAATCGCGGAGCCTTGCAGTGAGGTTACACAGGGACATCTTATAGAGCTGCACGCGGTTGAAACGGGTAACCCCCTCAGCGGCAGATATCTATATATCATGGGGGCCTGGGGTGTCGAGCGTCGGTCCGGGTTCAACCACCATCTCAACGTTTTTATTATCCCGATTACCGTGAGATAGTTCACCATGACCATCACCGTCGACACCCGCCAGCCCCTGGTCAAGGCTCTGAAGGGCCAGGTTTTGAAAATCCCGGAGGTTGTTGCGTTGCTCTACCCTGATTGGAAACTGGGTGCTCCTGAGAACGAGGCAGTGCTCCGGGAGGAAATGGATAATGACTTTGTAGCTCGGTCAGTCTGTCCCCGTCCATCTCGTCCCCGCTGATGAGGCGGATACGGAGTGCGGGCTAACACAGACTCCCTCAAGATGGTGCCCGGATCCCAAGAGACAAGCGCAGATGCGGGCCGGGGATTTTAGCCTCGTGTCAAGTTATTTCTGGGCTGGAAGTCCGGTGGAAAGGCTGCGGCCACTGACGGAGTTCATGTATTGGGTTGGTTGACGCCGTGAATCCTGGGACCAGACTGACTGGCCGACTGACTCCGTGTCTATCCATGTGCGCGTAGTATTTCATCTGGGACGACGGTATCTCTTCTGCATCCAACCCCCCCTGGGCCGGGATCATCCGGGCGAAGAACGTGCTGACACCGGAATACGGAATACAGAAATTGATTGCGGGTCTCTGGTCAACGATATAGAAGGCACCAAGAGATACGCCGACGACGCGATTGAGTTTATACGATGGTGCCTGGAGCCCGAGAATTATGTTCCCCAGCGAACCCCCCGTCCTACCTCGCGGGGGAATCACAACTCCGGTTGTTTCGAGGCTATTGGCAAAGCGATGCAGACCGGGCAGTCCAAGGGTCTCCCTTCCCTTCCCTCCCCGCCAGTCCTGGGGTGGCAGAGGTGCAAAGGCTAATCCCGCCCAGAGGCGCTCCGACGCTATACCGACGCGCTTTGCGATTACATGAGGTTTGTCCAGAAGGAGCAAGAGGGCCGTGATGACCTCTTGCCGACCTGGGACGAATACCTGGAAAATAGGACCCGGACAATCGGAATCTCTCCGGTTTTGGCGGCGATGGAGTAAGTCTGCGAGATGGTCGTGGCTGCTCGGCTTGCTTGCTGATTGAAGCCAGGTTCGCCTACGGGATCACCGTCCCCAGCTGGGTCTACGACGACCCCGCCATGCGAGTCATGTTCGACGAGTCCGTCTTCGCCCCCCTGGTGTAAGTCTCGTCCGTCCCAGGACAAATGGCGGGTGGCTAATCGCAGGGACCAGGATGAATGACATTGCCTCGTTCGGGGTTGAATACGTAAGTATCTGGTTATCAGAGAACACACCGACGCAACCCCCGGGGACTAACGGCAGGTGGATGGGTAGGGGACCGGTCAGCTCGACAGTTCCATCCCAATCCGGATGGTCCAGCTCGGGACGCTCTCTGCCCAGGAGGCGCTGGATGATCTGGTCCGGGACCTGCAGAAGTCTCGGTGGCGATTTGATGCCGCTGAGAGGGGGCTATTGAGCAGTCCGCGATATTTGACCCTGGACCCGACGATTCAGAACAACATCCTCGTCCTCATCCAGGGATGTAAGAATATCGTGGTCGGGAACACGAAATGGTCGTAAGTTGACCCTGGCGGGATATCGATCACGGCGGCGCTAATTGACCGACTGTCAGCTGCGCAATCAACCGGTATCGACTGAAGAAAGACCCAGACAGTGGGGGCTTCTTATTCACACTTTAGTGCGATATGACCGCGCGTTAGATGTTCGGACCACGTTTCCTACGCTTGGAGAGGTGAGATGTTGAGGGAACATGGTACATGCTATTGGACGGTACAGAGCCGGTGAAATTGTGTCGTAGATTGGCTTTTATTGGGATGGAGAGACACGCTAGATAGTACGTGAAATATGGGTTATTGTCCTTACGGCCACCGTTCCACTATTCCGTCAGTATTGGAGGCCATATCCCCAGTATAACACCTGGATTAACCTCCACATGCTGCCCACCTAAGTCTTTGACGGGAGTGGAGGCTCTGCACTGCATAGAAGACCCAATGGAGTCCAATAGTCACACGATATCTGTCTCCGAGTACAGCTCGTAGGATGTCGACTATATGTTACACCCAGGTAGACGTATCGACCCGATAGAAAGCTATGGGAACAACCTCATGGACACGATATCCCCCCCAGCAGTTTGGCCAAGTTCCGAAATACCGGATTCGCCTGCCCCGTAATGGTCTCCATACGAGACAACGATTGCTCGGCTTCCTCCTCCAGCCTCTGCAGATCCTGCCAGGTCCGCTTCAATGCCCCCGTCCGCCGGATCAAATCGAGAATCTGCATCTTCACCGCAACCGCCAGCGGCCGTTCCTTTTCTCGCTGTCGCCGTCGAAGGATCCCCAGGATAACCCCCCTCGCCGTCGGATCGGCCTGACAGGCCAGAATCACGGGATACGAGATCTTCCCCTCGTCCAGATCCTCACACAACCCTTTCTGCGCCGTGTACTGCTCGTCCTGGAGGTTCTGGAAGTCATCGCGGATCTGGAACCACCGACCGAGAATCTGGATCGTCCGGTCGAGCTCGGAGAGTGGCCAGGTGGAGGTCGTCGAGGCCAGTGTATGCATCAGGCGGACGGTCATCTGGAACATGGCGCCCGTCTTGCCGTCTATCATGCTCATATACTCGTCGACCGTGGGACACTGGCCGTCCGCCTTCCAGCTCAGATCCCAGCTTTGGCCGACCGCCAGCTCCGTCAGACCCTGCAGGAAGATCGTCATGAGGCGGGAGCCCTTTTCTCCCGAGCGCTGCAAGGTTGACGCCGCCTGGACGACCATGTAGGTGGCCGTGTTGATGCACTGGGCGGTGCCAAACACTTGGTGGGCGGCGGCATGGCCGCGGCGGAGGTCGGATGCGTCCTCGATGTCGTCGAGCAGCAGGGTCGAGTTGTGGACGTTGTCTACGACCTCTTTGATCATGGCGAGTTCTTGGGCCTGCAGCTGGAACCACACGTCCAACGCGTCGATGAGCCTGGACCGGATGTTCTTCGAGGGGAGGGATCGGATGTACTCGGCCGGGGCGACCAGCCGAGTCTTGTCGAGGGATCCCTCTTTCTGCGGCTTCGGCTCGCTGACCGGCGGTCGATGAGAGGCCTCCACTGCCGATATCGCGGGATAGACGCCGTGTGATGCTGACCAGGACGGATTATATCGGTCGCACGCGGCGCTCCAGTGATGGATCCCCCCGAGCAACAGAGGCACCATGGGGACGAACTTCTTCAACCCTGCCGAAGCATCGGGGAATTCGACCTGGAATCGCTCCACGGCCTCGGTCAGAGCCCCTTCTTCCGCGATAATCGACGTCTTCAGCTTCTCCCGAGCTGCGTCCTCGGTCAGACCGTCCTGGTCAATCAGGTACTTCATCATATTGACGGCCCGGCCGCCCACCTGGGCCTTCTCCACGTCCCAGCTGAAGTAGTCATTCATCTTCACCTGCAGTCGATTCGCAACATCCAGCAGCGGTCGGATCTGATCGTGCTCGTCCACCGATAACACCACCCCGAGGGAAAACTCCAGGGTGGCCCAGAATGCACTGCCATAGAGAGCAAACGCAACTTGATCAGCGAGTTCCCTAAACCAGTCTCAGGGTCTCGGAGAACCTACCTCGCCCCCATATTCACAATGCGCAACGCCACATAATCCTCAAAGGACGTCGGCTCCCAATTCGCCACGGGTTTCGAGCTCTGGAACCAGCGCTCCACGCATCGCTCCGTGAGGACCCGTCCCTCGTCCCCGAACTGGGCCACCACGTCCACCCCCAACCGACTCACGAAGGCCTCCAATCTCGCCGACCTCGGGGACGGCGTGTGCCCTGTCCCTGTCCCTGTCCCTGTCCCCGAAGACCGGGTCAAGGCCCGGAGCACCCCATCTCGGTATTCCGTCGCATATCCCACATCGTCCTTCTCGAGTATATCTGGCTCTCTCTCTCTCGGTCAGTGCATGCGCTTACTCCCCTCCCCACCCCGAAAACGAACCCACCGTCATCATAGCAGGAACATTCCATCACCACCACCACGGTCTCGAGCCTCTCCGGGAGACACTCCGGATAAATCAGGCTGACCATATGGCCCACGGACGAATCGGCCTGGATCAGCCTCGCCGGACTCCCGCCCTGGCTGCCGCCGGTGACCGCTAAGCTCGCGTTTGCCCCGAGGCGGCTCGCGGCCGCCACGGCACGGACATTGAGACTGTGGATGCGCGCGGGGAGGGTCGTGAAAGAGCCGGCGGGTCGGGAGTAGACCTCCTCGAATGCTTCCGAGTAGCGATATTGATATTGATATGGATGTTGATGTTGCCCCAGCGCCGGCAAGACCCGACGATAATCCCCCATCGTGAGCGCGTACTCCTGAAATTCCACGAGAAGCAAAGAGGAATGAATGCCCTCCTGCTGGATGCTAGATATGTCAAAATTATCTCTCCGCTGTTTTCTCAATCCGGAAAAGAAAGGTTCTAAATCCGGGAAAAAGGGGGTTGGTAGATGTATCTCACGCTCCACCTTTCCCGATCCGGCTCGGAAAGGTGATCAGTCAGTACGTACTGCATGTTGAGAAACCCGACCCACGGTGAGATATTGAATGCAGGGGTCACTGGGATTTCCTTCACTGGGCGGGATAGAGACTTATAGATTCGGCAGGAGACGTGCGATCGACACGACGATCGCCCATCAGGTTCAATATATGCAAGGCTTCTGCAGGGCTTGTCAACAGGGAGTATCTATGCAGTGTGATAGATAGGATATTACTTTAAAATTGCTTTGTCGAGCGTAAGCTCTACCTGATTCTACACCCCAGGTCAATCACTAGTTAGGATAATCTGGTAAGCATTCCCAGCTCCTCCGACTCTAGCTCCATTTCTTCCCCAAGGCCGATCAAGACCCTACCACCACCCCGTGCGCGCCCGGACCGCCATCAACGAGCCCCCGAGAACACGATACCCCGTGCCGATCAACAAGAGCAGTCTATATCCTCATCAGCCGCCTCCCCCCCCCCAAATTCCATTACCCAAGAATAATCAATATCCTAGGGGAAAAAAAAAAAAAAAAACTTACCCAATATCGAACCCCGTCCTGCCCAACGTAAACCCCGTCTGGGCCGAAGTCGCCGCGAGATCGTAAAGGTATCCGAACGGGGAGACATGTTCGTTGACGAACGCCTCGGAGTACCATAACTATGTACACCCCGATTAATACACCCCCGATGAATACGAGCTCAGCCTAGATAGATAGGGTAGGGTAGGGGAAAGGTGGAATACGCACCCCAGGACAAATATACCATAACCAGACCATATGCCACCCTCTCACCGTCGGGAGCCGGGGCTCGGCACCCCCGAAGACGGCCAACACGATGGTAACGAGGAGACAGACCAGGGGTCCGTTCTCGCGGCTGGAGAGCGCGGCCACGACGGAGCCGATCCCGTAGATACCTGCTTTTGCTTAGATGGGTTTTCTTTTTGCCATTTATTGGTTGGGAGAAAGGGGGGAGAAGGGGGGGGGTACAGTAGAAGTAGAGAAAGTTGATGGCGAGGAGCATAAACCACGAGGCGAACGGGGTGGCCAGGACCGCGTAAAAAGCCGTGTAGTGGCAGGCGGCGAGGAAGCTTCGGGGTAAACTGGAGAGGAATTTCGCCGTGAAGTAGGCGAATTCGGAGTGGCCGGAGCGGGATTCGCGGTGGAAGATGAAGCCTACGAGATTAGCATGGATGGGAGTAAGTATCAGTGGAGGGGCAGGAGAGATACCCTCGTCGGCGAATACCCTGACGCTTGGTGCAGCAGCGGCGAAACCTGGAATTGTCAGCTCTTGCTTATCTCTTGCTCAGCTCTTAGCTTAGGGTATGGGATAAGATGGGAGTACTAATGGCAAAGCACCCGAGAAGCCCCAACTGAGTGACGAGTCGGTAGTTCACGGCGCTGGACAGGATGTCAAACGGCGGCAAGAACATGCCCTGGAAGACCTGGCCGCGCAGCTCATACATGGCTAGCCCGATCAACAGGCCTGTCAGCACGCCAGCAACGACCTCGGTCACGAAAATAGCCACCTGTCGGCTCTGCTGGATGATGTCGCGGCGGAAGCAGTAGTAGACCTGTTTATAGAACGGAGCGACACGTTTCATGTACTGGTGCTCCAGCTGTTTCAATTGCTGTGTCGACGCGGTCAGGTCCGTCGAGACGCTTGGTTCCCGAAGCGTCTGTATATCGTCCGCTTGAGCCAGCTTGCAGTCGCCGACGTCAGTCAGTGGGCTAGTCAGTATGTCAGTCAGTATGTCAGTCCGTGTTGGGACGGGCTGTAGATCGCCAGAGATAATATCCATTACGACGTCAGCCGGGTTCAGATTCGGGTCGAAGGGGTATCCCTGCGACTGGAAGTGCTGTTTCGCGGCGGCCGCCGGCCCGAAATATACCTGTTTCCCTGATTCCAGGAGCAGCAAGCTATCCAGCGCCTCGAAGATCTCGACTCGGGGTTGGTGGATGACGCAGATGATGGTCATGCCCTGACGCGACAGCCTCTTCAGCAGCTCGATGATGGACAACGCGGCTCGGGCGTCGAGGCCGGAAGTCGGTTCATCGAGCAGCAGAACTCGTGGTTCGGCCACAAGTTCGATCCCAATGCCTGTGCAGAGGTAAGACACGTTCAGTTAGATGAGGGTGAATGTTGCTGTCACTCACTGACTCTCTTGCGCTCCCCCCCCGAGATAATCTGCCGGCCAGGTCCCCCGACCACACTATCCTTGACTTTGTCGAGTCCGAGTCCGTGAATCACAGCCTGCGCATGCCTGCGGATCGCCTCGTCCGACAGAACCCCCCCGAGTCGGATCCGCGCAGAGTGCAGGAGGTTCTCCCACACCGTGAGATGCGGATGCACGATGTCATCCTGCGGAACGAATCCCACGAGTCGCGACGAGTGAGGGCCCCTGGGCCTCCGTCAGTGGAGCTCCTCTCATCGTGGAAAGCAAAGCTGTGGTGGGTCGTGTCTTGTCTTACAGAGATAGATCCCTTTCCACGCCATTCAAGGCGATCGAGCCAGACGTCGCTCGAGTCTCTCCGACCAGGATCCTCACCAGGGTGGCTATCACGCTTAGCGTCTCCTCCCCTGAGGACCTGATTGTGAATCAAGGAAGAACGACTTACTCTTCCCCGACCCCGACTGACCCATAATCCCCAGGACACTCCCGGCCTTTACTCCCCCAGTCACCCCGGCCAGGATATCCTTGCCCATCTTGGGAAGACAGAGAGAGACATCGCGAAACTCCACCCCAATCCCTGCACTCGACAGCTCATCCTCCTTTCTTTCCACCACCTCCGACACCGGCAACTCCAGCCGTCTCTCCCTCTCCCTCTCCCTCTTCGTCTTTCTCTTTCTCTGCCTCTTCACCCACCCCGGCAAAACCCACCAACAAACCAACCCCAAATCCACCAACCCAGCCATCAGAAACCCCACCACCGGCCTCTCCAGGTAACTCCCCCCCTCACACCCGGACAACACCATACATTTCCTCGGCTGCACGCTCCCCAACGGACAATAATACCCGCGCGGACAACCCAGCTCTTCCGTCCCTCCCTCCGGACAGTAGAACCCCGGCCGGCAGACAATCGGCTCGTACTCTCCTTGTGGCTCAGGGCAGATATTGTTGGATTCCTGGGTGCGGATGAGGAGACATTCGGGGGTGGGGGGGCAGTAGACGGGGGGGTTTTGGGCGGTGTTATTTCGGCCTGCTCCTTTATTAACTTTAACTTCTTCTAGCTTATTTCTATATCTTGAATGATACTTTGGGGGGGGGGGCGGACAGTAGAATCCCGGGTTACAGGTGTTGGATGCCGAGAGAGGGATGGGGTCTACGCCGGTTAGACAGAGGGGGGTGGTGGTGGTGGTGTTCATGTTCATGGGAGTTGAAGTTGGACATGGAGTAGGATAGATAGTGGGTATGGTATGGATGGATGTCTTTATGGAAGATGTGTCGGATTCATCATTTCAATGGCTTCCTTTGTCCGTAGGATTACTACCCAGGTAAGGTAGTACTGATGATCATCAATGAGATTGAGTGGAGTCAATCAATACTCTACTCAATAAGAACGAGAATACGAATGTGATGGACAATGCAGGAGGCGTCCCACTATCGGTGATAGTCCGGCCCACATACCTTGGCTCCCTTGGCCACCGATCGAATTACACGCTGGGATTCTTTAATCTATGGCTGGATCGAGTGAACGACTATTGGATTGTCGGGGGACAGAAAAAGAAAGTCGCGGGTTGTACTCCGTCCTCCTGGAGATGATAATGCCAAGGCTGACTCGATGACCTCACGAGAATCAGTGCTCATCCTCCACGAAATAGTACAACTCTAGCTAAGAACCCCCTTGGACAGGGTGCTCTATGTCATAATCAAAACATTAAACTGTTCCAATTCCTCAAGGATCGTCTTTCTTCTCGGTCCGTGGTATTTGGTTGCTTTAACGATGGCCCTAGGAATCTAAAATCACCTGCATGTCAGAAGGCATTCTACGGCCCCAAGACAGATCGGAGGTGGTACTTCTTAATCTCTCTCAGCCACGTGTTGGTTAATACTGCCCTCGTTAGCACAGGACCTCAGAAGAGAGTGGACGGAGTGATATCAGTACCCAGCAAAGGAACAAGGACCTGCCTACTATTCTGTAGTCAATTTGGGTTCCAGGGTTTCAGGGGTGGCACTAGACTGTGCGAAGTCAATCACCTCCTGTGGACCCTCTCCAGGCGGCGCAGGGGTTATCGATAGGGAAGGCGCTTGGTCGATGAGCGGTTGACTATCAGAAACGTCCTTGGTATTGGAGCTCCAGTCGCTCGAGCCTCCAGCGCCCAACATGCCCTCGAAACCATAGCTGAAATCGTGCTCGGACTGAACAGCCACACCAGGCAGCCTCGATATGTAGCGCGAGGCCGGGATAGATGATGATGAACTGCAGCCAGTCAATTCAAACCGGCTCGTCATTTCCATCTAGCGACATTTTCCTCAGGCCCTATTTTACTCCTTCAGTGCTTGCCGGTCGTTATGGCCGGGCTGTCATCGAGCATACCTCTCAAGCGCATACTGCTGAGCGACGCAGACGGGGCAGGTGGCGAATACAAATATTCCGAGCCATCCCCTCGTTATCGGAGGAGACTCCATAACCCTGATCCCACTGAGTAGGCCCTCGAGTCTCCGACAATGTGGACCAAGACAATATTGACAGGAATAGGGATTGAGTCTTTGACAGTGAGTGGACAACCGCGTCGTCTTTTGTCACCAGCCAGGGTCTCCCGTATGGTGAGAGCTTCAGCCTCGTCCTGGCGGTGGAATCCCTGGAGGGTTTCATCAGCACGATGGCACCACTGAATATCAATCCCCACTCGGGTAAAACACCGACCTGCATCTCAGCCTTCGGCGTCCTTTGGCGTCCTTTTAGCCGCCCACTCTAGCCTATCGCGCTCAATGGCCGTCACATCAGCCAGTGTATCCCCCCGAGTCCCGGACTTTTTATTCGTTGCTGCAGGCCAAGTCAGGCTCGTGGCCTGGATAGTGGGCGCGTCTCATCGCAAAAATAGCCTCGTCATCGAATCCGTGAGGCATTTGCTAGGCTGCCCCTCCCTCATCACTTTCTCCTCACTTTCTCCCCTCCAAAATCGATTCCGTATCCTACACTCTGGATATCCTTAGACAGGTTGATTACCGAGCCCCCCCCCCCCGGCTCGATATCAGGGCCTTTTGTGTCCGTATGGCCCCGTCAATGCCGCGATCTCGCCCATCAAGCCGCGAAGAAATCCAAATTGCGATAATATGCGCCAAAGCTCTAGAGGCTGATGCAGTGCTGGCGGCCCTCGATGAATTCTACGACGACGACACGCGCCATCGACTGGGAAAGAGTTCGTACGACCCGAATTCCTACGACTATGGCAGATGCGGTGAGCACCATGTGGTCATGGTGACGCTGCCACGGATTGGGAAGTCGGCAGCGAAAGGCACGGCTCGCTCTTTGCGCATGAGCTTCAGCGGCATTAAACTGGCCCTCCTGGTGGGCATCTGCGGTGCGGTCCCTCGGAGTCCTGATAATACGGAGATTGTGTTTGGTGATGTGGTGATTAGCGAGAGTGTTGTTGAGCTGGATTCTGGCCGACTCCATCCATGGGGCTTTGCGAGAAGGACGGATACTATTAGGGATGTGCACGGTAGGCCGAGCGAGGAGATACTGTCGCTTCTCGAGCGCTGGAAAAGCGTCATGCATTATCGAATGCTCTGCTGGAATAGCACCCGCAATCTCCCATTGATTCAGAAGAGGCTTGGCCCGGGTGCTGGATACCCTGGGAGAGGCGAGGACAGGTTATTTGAAGCTGAGTATGTGCACAAACACCGCACCAACTGCGCAACATGCTGCGCTGACCTGACTGGGCCGGCCTGTGATGATGCCCTTGCAACCGACTGCAGCAGACTGCAATGCGACAACAGAATGCTGGTACCTCGACAGCACATGGAGCAAGCGGATACCCAGGCCACAGACACAACCCTCGATACAACCCCTGCCCACTTCATACATTTCGGCTCGATCGGAACTTCGGACATGGTGATAAAATCTGGCAGGCACAGGGATAAGTACGCAAAGACCTTGCGCATCATAGCTTTTGAAATGGAGGGTACGGCCATATGGGAAGAAGACTTTAAATGCTTGATCATCAAAGGAGTGTGCAACTATGCGGATACGCACAAGAACCACCAGTGGGAGCCTTATGCAGCTGCTAGGGCAGCCGCGGTCATGAAGGAAGTGCTGGCGCAATATGTGAAGTCAGATACCCCGTCTCAGCCACACCATACTGTTGGTGAGAAATAAACCATGTCATTTCTAAACCTGCATTATTCTCCCAGCAATGATTGTAGAATGGAGGAAAACTGCCGACCGTGCGTTGGTTCTCCTGTAGATACCCCCCACCGCGCTGGTCCACACTTGTCTGGTGTTTCGTCCATCAACCCCTTTAGCCACAATTTGAATACACACAGCTGCTACTTGGGTGGATTGTCCGTTTGAAGAGGCCACTGAAGGGTCTTGAAATCCAAACGGCGCTGTCGACGAACCTGAGCCTAGGGACTGACTTCGGTGAACTCGATACGCGATACAGACTAGGCGACCATATTCAGAAGCTCTGTAGGTCTCTCGTCCAGATCTTAGACGGGGATAGGGTTGAGCTGGTTCGCAGCACCGCTCGAATGTGAGTCTCTTTTACCCAACTTGGTAGCCAAATCCTAACCGTGAGGATAGATATATCGCAAGACAAGAGGGTATTAACGTGGATGCGGCGGAATGCGACCTCACGCTAACATTCTTCCGAGACGATATCCCGGAGCGGGATTTAAAGACGGATGTAGAAGAGGGAGATATCGCTGTCCAATATTATGCCGTGTCCACCTGGAATACGCCTTCCGGTGCCCTAAAGTGCTCTGTTTGTACTTCCACGAAGGCCTCCGCGATGAAAAAGTCCGCGACCACACCACTGCAGTATCGATGGGTGCAGCATGAGCGGGCTGGGCTTCGCCAACGAGAACCTGCTCCGGGCGCACGAGCGGAGGTTCCATCCGGACAAGTATCTGCTAAGCGAGTCCTTTGCGTCACTGACTCGGAGGAAGGTTGAGAAAACGCAGTGGCAGTGTCCGCTGGCGCCGCAAATCTCGCTTCAATCTCTTTCAACCTACGCGGCTCGCTCCTCTCGCCGCCACAGCAAGCGTGGAGAACGCCATAGCACGCGGAGCTCCACGTGAACAAGCCGTGGATGATCACGCCGCCGAGGCCCATTTGCTTGCCGACGTCGGGCACGGCGTGCAGGGGATTGTAGTCGCCGTTTAGGCTGGAAGCATGTGGAAGAGGGGCGTAGTTAGAGGAGGAGTAGTTGTGAGTTGGGGAAAAGCAAAGGGGAATTTGGGTAGTAGTGTATTTGCCGGTACAGAAAGGCGGTTTCTTCGCTGGTTTGCACAGTGTGTCGGGCATCAGGGGGTCGATTGAGGACGTTGTGTGCCGGGGTACGTGGGCCTGTGTGACTTTGTGTATAAGCTTTGTTTTTTATTGTTTTCTTTTTTTTCGTTTTGGAGCTTCATCCACATGTTCAAATCCACGTATGCACGGCCAATGAGATGACGAAGTGTAAGTAATAAGAAGGACTAACCTCTCTCCCCACCTCAATTCCCCTGGCCAGGCAAAAAGTTCATCGTCCGGGTTACGGCGTACACATCGCCAGAGTCCGCATCGACAACGCACTGCGCGGTCTCAATGGACGATCCAGAAGCTCCCTTGTCGTAGACGCCAATCAGCTTGTTGCGAAGCCCAAAGCGGCGGCCTGCACTGCTGGTGGGGAGGGGCTTGAGGATGGTGAGCTTTCGCTGGCCGTCGACGGCATAGCGGAGGTCGAGGCTTGGCGGGGCGTCGGGAACTGTGTTTGAGGCGTTGCGGGAGTAGAATTCGATAACTTCCTGGTCGGTGAGTTTGAATGCTGAAGTGAGAATGCTGTGTTAATTGCGTGCTCTTGGGGAGGAGTGGGCGTGGCGTACGCAGGATAAGCAGGTATGTGGGGAAAACACAGCAGCGGAGATGGAGTTCCCATCAGCACATCAATGGAGTCGGTAAGTAGATCCAGACAGCAACACTAACAAAACGACTGGCGTACGCGCTGCGCACCCACTTCGGCGTGCACCGGCACCCCGGCAATAGCGCCTCGGTAGTTACCTGTATATCGTCAAACCAGGTGCTACTCCCTGTCGTCTTCTACGCCGTCGTCGCCGCCTCAACCGCATCCACACCGCAGGAACTCACCAGGCAGGTCACGCAGAGTGGTAGCGACATCATAGTCGCAAGCGAGGACACGGCGCAGACAGCTCTGGAGGCGGCCCGCCGGTGCGAGATTCCACGCGAGAGGGTTCTCATTCTAAAAAGCACAGCCGTGGCCTGGAGTCTAGCAGCTGCTGCTCTGCCAGAAAATGATGACCGGACGAACCACCTCGCAGAAACCCGCGAGCTCCCCTAGGAACGCACCACCGACCTCTCAACACTCGAAACCACTACCGTTGCGCTTCTCTACTCCAGTGGTACGACTGGTCCTTCGAAAGGTGTCCAGCTGTCGCACGCAAACTTCGTCACCGAGGCAATCATCACCCAAGCCGCCATCGCCGCCTTCCTCGACCGCACCGGCCGCCGCAATCTAGGCACACCAACCACCAGCTACGCATACCGCGTCCTCGCGCACCTACCCGCCGCGCACGTCGCGGGACTGCAAGGGTACTTCCTAAACGGGATCATGGCAGGCGGGACGGTGTTCTGGATGGCGCGGTACGAGTTTGGCGAGTTTGTGCGCGCCGCGCGCCGCCATCAAATTACGTTCTTGTCGACCGTGCCGGCGGTGTTTTTGCAGATTTCTAAGAGGCAGGGCGAGGACTTGGCTGACTTTCATGTCGGCGAAAAGTCCCCCTGGTCGTCGCTCCTCCACGCGCAGTCTGGGGCTGCCCCGATGGGCCCCGAGCTGCAGGCCGCGGCGCAGAAGAATCTAGGATGTGCGGTAAGTCAGGCGTGGGGGTTGACAGAGACAACGGGGGCTGTAACGTGTCTACCGTGGGACCGGAGCGATGGTGCATCGGGGACTATAAGCCAGCTGCTGCCGAATACGAGGATGAAGATCGTGGATGAGGTGGGGAGCAGTGTGCCGGATAGCGGAATTAGAGAGATTCTCGTTCGAGGGCCGAATGATAGCAAGGGGTATTATGGGAATGAAGCAGCCACGAGGGAGGCGTTCACTGAGGATGGCTGGTTCCGCACAGGTGACATTGACCTGAGGCGCGATGGCAAGTTTTATATCGTCGATCGGAAGAAGGTCAGAGACCCTTTACCTCTCTCACGCGTCACTTTTGCCTATCCATCCGGCTTGGTTTGAATTGTTACTAACGAGCGTAATAACAGGATCTCATCAAATATAAAGGCCTCCAGATCGCGCCGGCAGAAATCGAAGCGCTCCTGATCAGCCACCGTGACCTTCTCGACGCAGCGGTCATTGGAATACCAGATCCTCATGTCGCAGGCAATGAAGTCGCTCGGCTTCCGGAGCGTTCAGCGAAAGTCCATGGTTATCCCCTTCGAATATCTGATCTCTCGATGACCTTCTGTTCCATATTGTCTGTATAGGGACTCGGAGCACGATGGGGAAAGACATGTATCACCGCCACCATGGTGCAGTAGAAGCGGACGGGGACTGAGTTTCGTGATCCCCGACGTTTGCGCCGTCTGCGAGGCGACTGTAGCAACACCCACGACGCGCTCGGGTTCTAGTGCGGCGACGGTAAAGCAGGGACTGCCGCCAAAGGACCAGCCGACTATCACGAAGTTGTTCGATTCGAATTTCTCCTCGAGGTAATCCATTGCTGCGACCACATCGGGGACGCAGTACTGCGTTCGTGCAGGGACTCTGTAGTCGAGTCTGATCACTATAATACCGATCAGGAGGGCGAGTTTGTCGGCTAAGGAGGGGTACATTCCTGTTCGCAAAGGACTGTTACGGTCTCTTTCGAATGTCAAAGGTAGGAGTATAATGATGGGGCTCACCAGACGGGCCACTCACGCCCCCTCCTGCACCGCTGATCAGCACAACAGCGGCATTATTTACGGCCGATGCATTGTAGTTGCGGGGTTCATGTAAGATCGCGGGCGCCTCGTGGTCGAGCGGATCATGCGCTTGGATCTTGACGTGGTGAGCTTTGACCTGATGGCGTCTGGCTTTGTCTATCTTGGGCGGGTGTATTGGGCCCAGACTTGATAGCGGATGATGTAGCGTGGTCATAGTGTAGTAGATGAATAGGGATTAACATTAGTTTGATTAATGGTCCTGTGCTACATGATCGCAATTGTCTCGAGGTGAGGAAGAAGTTGACATCATGATGCGCTGATATCACATTGACGGATATGGTCAGTCTGGGTCTAGGATAGTAGTGGCGACCCCATTTATACAACGAACTCCTTAAAGTATTTGACCCATAACTTCTCGTGCAACGTGTAGTCTACTATTGCTTGGTATAGCCTACGTTTTCTTCGCCGACAAAAACTGATCGTAGTGAACGACACTCTCAAGTAGAGTCTGAGTTCCCAGGGCACTGTCCAATCGTTAGCATTTCATCGGGGCAACCAGAGAGGAAAGAACTTACCAATCCTCTGGTGTGCAGTATTCGGTCGGGTGATGACTGACTCCATCTCGACACGGCACAAATATCATGGCAGTCGGGCAGTGTCGACTTGTATAGACACTGTCGTGCCCAGCACCACTTGTGATATCCATCCAGCCCTCGGAACCAACCAACCCTTCGGCCGACGATTGGATTGACGTGATGCAGTCTTTGTGAAATTTGACAGCGGGAGAATCTGTATCGATGGTCCAGGTGAAGCCGACTCCCTTACCGTCCTCTTTGGCGATATCCGCAAAGGATATCAGGCACTCGTCCTGGACCATCTTGACCACCTCATCCTCGGGATGCCGGATGTCGAGGGTAAAGACAACCTCGGAGACGACGGTATTCGTTGACGAGTTATCGGGAATCTTTAGTATGCCAGTTGATGCAAGAGCTCCATGACGCTTGGCTACCGCGTTACTAGCAACCACCATCTTGGAAGCGGCGAGGAGAGGATCACGGCGCGCACTCAATGGAGTCGTCCCTGTATGAGCATCCTGTCCGGTGACAGTAAACTTCAGCCAGCGATATCCCTGTGCCCCCGTCACGACCCCGATTGAGCGACCCGTGTCCTGCAGAATTGGCCCCTGTTCAATGTGCAGTTCGAAATGGGCTCCGAGCGGGTATGCCTCGTGTGAGCAAGGGATGTCGCCGAGGTACCCATGTCTCTCCAGTTCGGACTTCAGGGTAACATTTTGATCGTGGATGTCGCGCAGGTTCCAAGCGTCCTCGGTGGGAATTGCGCCGGCCCAGACGCCAGACGAGCACATCGATTTCGGGAAACGGGCACCCTCCTCACTGTACAGCATTATTAGCGACCCCTAGCATAGTCCACCTGAGGAATAAAGGATCATACTTAGTCCAGTTGACAATCCCAACATCATGGTTCGTCTGAAACCCATTTTCCTTCATGGTCCGGAGTACCTCAAGCGCACCGACTACACCAAGTATCCCGTCATATCGCCCTCCACGGGGCTGAGTATCGAGATGACTACCCATGGCAATCATCGGTCTAGACGGGTTGCGTTTTCCCTTCTGTCTCGAAAACATGTTTCCCATCTGATCGATCGAAAGCGCACAACCGAGTTTCCGAACTTCCTCGGCGAACCAGCGGCGAACGCGCGCGTCATCGTCAGAAAGAGTTAGGCGGGCCATTCCAGTTTCATAGGCTTCTCTTTTAATGCTTATTAGATACGGATGCAGGCGAAAGTCATAAAGGATGCTTACTTTCCCCAACGATGGGCGGCGCCCCATTTGCAGGTTTCGTGGAGCGTTTCCCATAGTCGGGTCTGGTTGATTTGGAGACCGGATGGCGTCACTTTGGGGATTTTTGTGAGCCGCATCGTGATTCAGCGAGGCTAATAAAATCAAATGAATGACTGCCAAGTCTTGAGGGCTGCGGTGAGTTTTATGTGAAATTGTTCGGCGACGCCTTCCGTCGACATGTCGGCCGTGAAGCACTTGCGCCTTCTCGCAACACCGCAAAATCAGAAACAGCCCTAACTCCGCCGAAATGCATATCATTACTTGCACAAGCAGGAGGATCATGAAGTTGCTTACTGTCAGCGCTGTTCGTAAGAGTTATTGTGAATGTCGCACCAGCACAGTGAGTAGGAGGCGGAACTCGTGGCTTAGATCTCGGTCTATACTTGTTAGCATAATCGACATGGAAACTGCAGTTTGCGACTCACTGCCTCTGGGCTTTTACCGACCCATCACACGGCAGCTTTAACCGATGACAGGTCGTACATGGAATACCCTTGACGCCGATATAGCATCGCTCCTTGCGCTTGACGCAGTACGTACGAGCGCCCCCGGACTCGTTTCGGTGTATGATGCATTTTTTTCGAGTCGATGTTGAAGGTCTATTCGGGCCGAGAGTTGGACGAGGAAAAGTGGACATGGACAGCCGTGTTATTCATGCGGCCAGGACAGACTGCATGATTCATGGTGCGGGTGTCATGGGCCTCTCGGCTTCGCGAATTCCGCGGTTTTGTTCCGCGCCAGATCGCCGGGTGCGAGGTTGCAATCACTGAGACTAGTCAAGGGCTGGTACTTAGGGCTGCATCTGATTTGATGGCTGTTGGGATAAGTCTAAGTAAATGAGTTGGGTTGATTTCATGCGGCTCGTAAATATAGATATCGATTCTTGTTTTGTTCCTCACGCCTTGTGTGGGATACCCTCGTCCGCGACAGCAAGAGCCAAAGCATTGGTCGCCTATCTGAGTTAGTAGGCTGCCGAGCGCTATAAAAGAGGGAGACATACCGATATACGGCAGCGGAGCGACTTCTGGAGTTTGTTTTGGCTTCTTCGGTTCTTTCCTGCTGTCCTGTCAGCCTTTGATGAAGCCGCCAAAGTACGGGGGTGGAGGCTTACTTGATTAGAGGGGCTATGCTGTCAGTATCAGACATGGCAGCCCTATCTGATGGGTGCAGCAGGCTGCGAATCTTCCCCTTGACACTTTCTCTGGCCGTTTTCGCAGAATAGCTCTGTAGCACACCATCCTCAACTTGCTTGCGATTACACCACGGCTGCGCTGCCTCTCTATTTATGGCTCAAGAGAACACCGTCCCGTGGCCTTTTGCGCGTAATCCTTTGCAAACGTAGTCAACATCGGCCAAGTGGGTGTCTGATAGGCTCGCCTGGCATAGTCGGGCGTTTTCGCCGAGCACCAGGCGGGTCTCAGATTGGACAGGATCCTCCGGCGAGCAAAGCCTCGCTTGGCGGTCGTATGTTGCGGAGGGTAAAGTCGTATTCTCAGCTCCCTTGGCAGGCCTGGACTGCCTTGGCCTGGATACCCCGTGTTTCTTATTTGGCGGGGTTATCTCGAACATTTCAGAGGGGAAATGAGTGTTGCACATGGGTTGATTTTTTTCGTCTATCATGTTACAAGGACGAACGGGGGATATCTATTCACAAATCATTCGAAGATAAGACGCCATATCTCTACCTACTTCTCAGGGCTCAGAAAACAGTCGACCACTTCCAGCCTGCACACACTACCCTCGCCACCACAAACGCTACCGTCGCCGCAAAATACAGACCCCCTCCAAAACCGATCAGCCCATCGTACGCCCCTCCATTCGCCTGGAGAATGGCACCGGCAATCGGAATCCCTGTCAGTGTGCCAACACTCGCAACAGTAAACGTCGTTCCGTTCCGCCGGCCGTACTCTTCCACCCTGCACACCTGCGAGATGCACACGGGGGTAAGACTGATCGCAGCACCACTCGCAAAACCGAAGGATATCGCATAACAAATAATCCCCGCGGTATTGTCCTTAATCGGCAGCCAAAGCGCGAGCGTCAGAATTGAGCACACGAGCGAAGTCACAATCATCACGTTGAACCGCCCGACTTTGTCCGCCACCAGACCAGGAAGAAACCGACCAGGGACTGCGCCCGCATTCAACATCGGGATAAGCGCATACGCAAGGGTCCGATCCATGCCCACATGCAGCGCATAGCTAGAGATGTAGGTGATTGGGATGAAAACAGCGAATTCGACCAGGAAGACGGCTGCCGTCGTCGTCGCATACTTGACATCGCGCAACGCTCGGAAGTCAACCGCGGCGGATTTGCCCTTCGGCCGTGGAAGTCGAGTGCGTAGTAGGAAGCAAGCAGCTGCGAGGAGAACGGCTGAGAAGAGGGCGATGATGCGGATTGCCCAGCCGAAGCCGATCTTGGGCCCGGCGAACATGACGATAAGTGGGAAGACTACGCCTCCCAGTCCTCCTGCGGTACATGCAACGCCAGTAGCAAGACCGCGCCGGCAATTGAACCAGTGGCCGATCACGGCGATTGCCGGGTTGAAGAGGGTGCATGCTGAAAGGCCGCCGAGGACGCTGAAGGAGAGGAAGATCTGGTAGTATTCTGCGATATTGTTACCAAGAATCGATAACATCGTAGTAGGAATCATACCAGTGCTGAAACTAAAGAATAGAATCGATGCGACCATGCCAAAAGATCCCGGAATCACGACATAGGCAGGGCCGTAGCAGTCGAAAATCGGGCCGGCTTGCGCTCCGAAAAAGTAGAGGAAGAACGCGTACGCGCCGTAGATCCAGCCGATGCTAGACTCGGAATATTCTTGCAGTTGGTGGGTGCCAGTCCATGCATGGAGCGTTCCCAGTGTGTTCAGAAAGCCCATTGAGGGGATCATGGCGCACCAAGCACCGAGCACCACGAGCCATGCCTCGAGTCCGCCCTCGGGGTAGTCGGTGACTTCTTGCTCTTCCACGTGTAGATTTGACATTCCAAGTTTACCGCATTCCTGTCGAGATGAGCGACCTTGCTTGATAGATGACTGATATACTGCTGAGATCGGTCATCGTTCGCCAGACTGGCTGAGAAAAAAGGAGAGAAAAAGAGGCAGCCGGCCATCTCAAAGTCTTATCGGATAGAGATTGCGCTTGTGAATCATGCATGGTTCGCTGAAATTGCTAGTTGATTCGCTGGTACTAAGTAGTGGATAGGCCCACATTGACAACCTCTTCATTTCGCCGAACTGGCTGACAGAGGGCAGTGCATATCAAGCACCCGCGGCCGATCTCTTCTCACCAAAGATGACTCGCAACAGTCCAAGCTCTACTTCTTCTCGTCCACTGGCACGATATTCAAAACACAGAGAAAGATGCAAGTCATTGGATCGGCACGTGTCTGTCCCTCGCCATTTCCATTGGCCTCCATCGGAGTCCAAATATCTCCTCAATGACTCTGCGCCGGCGCCAAGTCTGGAAACGGACGTGGTGGAGTCTGTACAATCACGCCCGTCTCGCATCGGAAGACCTGGAGACTATGATGACGATTGAGGGCGAGCATCATGCGAGCGAGGCACCGGAAGTCGGAATGATTGAACTGAGTGACTTTCATCTCGGGGTGATACCCAGCGAAGTAAGAGCGATCATAGATGACTGCGAAGTCCTCGCTAGCATCGAGAATCAAACCGCGCATGCGATCTTTTTCGTCGAAAAGACGAAGCTCTGCCGGCTATCGCAGTTCTCTGCATTTTCAAGCAGTGTGAAGAGCCTACCATATGCGGGACAATGTTGTAGTTCCCACCGGAAATACAACCTCCGCACCGAGGAATTGGGGGCTCGGATAGAGCGTCACCAACTGCAAGAAACGCTAATTGAATCAGCAGAATATTACGTCCGGGTGTCATACACCGTGGTTCATTTGGACAAGTTGCTTGCGTAGTGCTGGGCAAAGAGGGGAAATAGCCGTAGGCTGCTAAGACGGATATTTTTGAAAGATATTAACCATTCTCAGACAATTATATGTAAAAAGTTCCTAGCTGCCTTAAAAGCTATTCCAAGAATTCCCTAGGAACCTTGGGGCCCCACACAGCCAATGAACCCTCAACTGCAGGCATATATCCGATCGGGGTCTCTGTATTGACTAGATCACCGTCTGCGTAATGTTCAACCATATTCCCTGAGATATCCCACCAGTAATCAAAGATCTGAGATCCAAGCACATGACGGCCAATGCCCCATGCTGGGCGATATCCCTTTTCAATAAGCCATTGGTGTCCGAGCTGCTGGGCATCGAAGTCATGTACTTCATATGAACTATGATGCACATGTGCCCCCTTTGAGTTGGTGGATAGAAAGAAAGAGTGGTGATCAACGGGCTCCTTGCCAAGGTCAAGATGCATGAATGCCGTAACGAGAATTCTATGGCCATCTTGTTCCATATAGACAAAGTCCGTGGGGACAATGTTAAAAGTGGAGGTGTAGAACTTGAGCTGCTCTTCAAATTTCTGGGTGCACAGCCCGAAATCGCCCAACTGGAACAGCAATAAGTGAATGCACAGAAAATGAAGGGCTAAGGAATCTTACCTTATAAACAGCTGCCGGTCCAGTCTCCAAGCGGTTGAACTCCCGAATGCGAGGCTTCTCCTGTGGGAAGTTGAGGACGACCTTCTCAGGGCAGAACGTTGACTCAGGCTGCACTTCCGCTTGTCCCCAAACAACATTCACGGGATATCCTTCCGGATCTGTCACTGTTGACAAGGAATCCACCGCCCGGCGCATCTTTCAGCCGCTCACTCTCCCCGGCTCCAGGAAGCTTGGATGTTCTTTAACAGTATCAAGCTCAGTTCTCGGCTCCCAGCAATAAACCAATTGACGAGGTTCTTACTTTTGAAAGTCATCCCAGCTGGCCGCATAGAAGGCCCCACCAAGGAACTTTTTTGTCCCCCTTCTCGCATAGTACACGTACAGATCTGGCCCGTATCCTTCATACCAGACCTCGTCATCTGTTCGTAGCGCCACCTGCAGTCCAAAATCAACCAGGAACTGATGGATCATCTCGAGATCAGGGTGCTGGTACCGCATGTGCGACAGTCTGGTCAGTTTAATACATTGATCAATGTTGACATTCTGCTTCTTCAGCCAGGCTGCCTGTGACTCCTGGTCGGGGCCCATAGCCAGCGTATCGGCGAGCGTCATGCCGCAGTTGGGGGTGGGAGTTGATTCTGCCATTTTCACGTGAAGTTCTTTTCAAATATTAGGATAGTTTTGGACCGGCCTTTAGACGGTGATATGATAATATCTATATTACTTGAGCCGATACCCCGCAAGTAAGTTACCTCCGGAATGCCGGTGGGGACTATTGGTAGTTCCCACACTCTGGGAATCAGCTCCAACCCAACGATTCCGACATACTCTCTCTTAAAACCCCTCCAACTGAACAAATACTGCTTCATTGTCCGTCCTAATCTCCTAGACTAGTTACTTGCAACAGCAATGTCAGCCTTCCAAAATCTAGTTCGCTTTTCGAGCAACGGCCAAGCCACTATGGTGACATGATCGAGGTTAAGGACGGCAAATATGTCGTTCGTCGATTGGAAGGGACTTTGTTTGAGGACGACTTGGTTCAAACTGAAGAGTATCACACAGTTGATACTGTACGTTCTTCCAATGGGCCCCTATCTCATTCATGTTGTATTGACCGTCGTTTTTCAGCTACTGGCACCGGTCGAGAAAACGCCTTTGATCATCTGCATCGGTCTTAACTACAGAGCGCACGCCAACGAAGCAAATGTCAGTCAATCCCCATATATCAATAGACTGAAGAGGCTGTGACTAATAAGTAATCCTATCAGCTCGTTGTCCCGACCTATCCTCCCGTTTTCACCAAGCCCGCCGATGCTCTCGCTGGCCCATTCATTTGAGCAGATCCCAATCCATCCTGACGCTCAGAAGCTTCTTGACTACGAGGGTGAATTGACCGTGGTTACCGGAAAGGATGCGTTTAATGTTTCCGAAGAGAATTCACTGGACTACGTGCTTGGCTACACCATTGGTAATGATGTTTCCACGCGAAATTTCCAGGTTCCAGAAGCATCCGGGGGACAATTCTGCTATGCCAAGTCATTCGACAAGTTTGGTCCTATCGGCCACACGATTGTGTCGGCAGAGCAGATCCCAGACCCGCAAGCACTCCAACTGCGCACACGCGTCAATGGTGTGACCAAACAGGAGACTAGTACAGGAGATATGATATTTGGGGTCCGGCAGATTATTGCTCACCTATCTCGAGGGACAACGCTGCGGAAGGGCACTGTTATAATGACAGGTACGCCATCTGGGGTGGGATACTTCCGGAAAGAATTCTTGAAGGATGGTGGTATTGTTGAGGTTGAGTTAGAGGGGGTGGCACGTGTCCGAAATGAGATGAAGTTTTAATTAGAAGTAGCTAGTTTACGAATTTGAGTTACTGTCGATCCAGTAATTATTATCTACCGGAATACTCGCCCTTTTGTTTGAACCAGGTCTATCCCTGCGCTGGTACATACTTCGTCTAAGAAAGATAAAAAGCGTGTCGGGGTTCACGCAGGCCGAGAGAGAAGCACTCTTGGCCTCTATTCGGCTTTGCGACGAACAGGCAATGACACGGATGGAGTCCATGTCGTCAATAATTATGAGAGTCAACCTATCCTGCACAAGCGAATTTTCCACCACAGAGGGTAGTTCGAGAGATCTGCCCCTGCTCCCACCCGTTTACTTACCCCGCAGAGGTTCCCCAGGGGTGGCACCTTCTCTGACCTCCGGACTACTTAAGCAGTACCCCCATTTCCAGCATAGGCCCCGCATAACGTTTTCCCCTCGCCACGCCCCATGCGGGGTATACTTTCATCAGTCGGGCCATGCAGGGGAGCGTCGTGAAGAAGCTCTGTCCAGTTGGTGTATTCTGAGAGATAAGATTGATTTGCTACTGTCCTCCTCAACCAAACTACATGTTCAGCTTCTATATAGTCAGATCCAGAATGTCAGAGCCCAATTCCCACAATTCGAGTGCCGCAAGGCTCATTATCACCCTTTCCTCTCACTCTTCTTTGTATTATGCTGTCCTTGCTGTACTAGTCGTCACATACTCTCTCCTCCGGACTCTATCATTAGCTTTCAAGCCTGGATTGTCCTCCATCCCCGGGCCCGTGTTTGCAAAGTTCTCCTCGCTCTATCGACCGTGGAAATTGGCGAACGGTGACGCACCCCAGTTCTACAGAGAACTTCACAGGCGTTATGGAAAGATCGTACGAACGGGCCCGAAGACAGTGGACATCTCTGGTCCAAGTGCTGTGGCGACTATATACGGCATCAACACCAAATTTCTCAAGGTAAAATACAGCGGTTGAGAAAGCGATGATAGAACATGTGACTGACTTTTTCTTGGTTAGTCTGCCTTCTATGGCACGCTCAGTCCATTCTATCAGGAAACAGTGATGCCCAGCATGTTCTCAATCCGCGATCCGGCCCAGCATCAGGCACTTCGACGGCCGGTGGCGCAGAAGTTCTCCATGTCTTCCATCCGCGCCATGGAGCCGTTTGCAGATGAGTGCACAGACATTTTTCTAGACTCAATGAGAAAGATGGAGGGCCAGGTAGTAGACTTGGGCGATTGGCTGCAGTGGTACGCGTTTGATGTCATTGGTGCTATTACATTTCAACGCAGATTCGGCTTCATGGAGAAGCAGGAAGATGTTCTTGAGATGATCGGATCAATCGACACAAGCCTGCGGTATGCCGCCCTCGTTGGCCAGGTACCAACCGTTCACCAGTGGTTGATGGGCAATAAATGGGTGGCGAAGTTCCTGGCGGCTCAGCCCTTTCTCAAGATTCCTGACCCCTTTGAGGACGATCGTCAAGGTGAGTAAAAAGGCTCGGCATTGCTATTCGTTTGAAAGCACTCTCTAATTTTGGCCCCGCCACTCGGTAGTATACTCAAGAGTGTATGGACCAACATGATAGTCGGCCTGCATTAGAGCACAGCGACAGACCGGATTTCCTTGCATGGTTGCGTGGCGAGGCAGCCAAGGGGAAGCCCATGTCAGAGCGCGACTTGGTCAACCATCTGAGCAACAACCTGTAAGCCTCTTCGAAAGCCATTTGCAATATCCTGACGAGGTGTACTAACCCAAGGGAACTACCTCTAGACTAGCTGGCAGTGATACCACGGGTATCTCGCTGCGCGCAATTGTCTATTTTCTGGTCAAGAACCCAAGGGCCTACAAGAAACTTCAAGCTGAGGTGGATACCGTAAACCGCACAGGGAAGCTGTCGCACTATGTTTCTTATGCAGAATGCCTGGAACTTCCATACCTGTGAGCCAAAATGCGCTCTCCTGGTCCGAGACCCCGCTTACACTGTTTTTCCTTTAGACAAGCGGTCATGAAGGAGGCGATGAGGTGCCACCCTGGAGTCTCATACCCTCTGGAATGGATAGTCCCAGATACCGGAGTCAAGCTCTGCGGGGTACAGCTCGAAGGCGGGACGATCGTGAGCGTCAACGCAGCCGTGATACACCATGACAAGTCCATCTTTGGAGAAGATGCCACCTTGTTCCGCCCCGAACGCTGGACGGAATCTGATGAGGAGCGCGTAAAATTCATGGGCCGCCACCTAATGACCGTACGTACTACTATTATTTTGGTGCTTTTTTGTCAGTTTCTGAGTTCTAATCCGCAGTACGAATTTAGTTCGGTTACGGATCACGCACGTGTATTGGGGAAAATATCTCAATCATGGAAATGGGTAAACTAATCCCTCAGCTCGTCCGAGACTTCGACATCGAATGGGCCTCCGAGCGCCCTGAATGGAGAGTCAATATGTTTTGGTTTGCTAAACAGTATGGTCTCATTTGTCGACTCAGATCGCGCGAGAAGAAATAAGGAAATTGGGAAATTTCAATCGCAGATACAACCATGACGTGTATATATTTATAGGCAGCACAGTTCAAAGACTCCTTATCTCCATCTCAGTCGAAAACACGAGCCAGCATATCTTTGTAATTGTAAGTCCAAAGGGCAAATGGTGCCACTGTTTCCATATCTAACTACACCAGGGAAGAAACAATAGGTCTGTCGAAACATATCTTGCGTATCTACAAGGGCCATTAAGGTCGTTGCGAAGCTCCCAGCGACCTTCCAGTAGCTGATTTTCCCCAAGAGGTTGATAATCTTAAACATCGGGCCGGACTCCGACCTTCCCCACTGAATACTACTCCTCATATCATGGAAAGACTTCAGCTGCTTAGCCCCAAAAAGCTTTATCTCAGGAAATTCGGAAACGGTCGCAGGATCAACAAAGGAGTCGCCAACCCCAGAGCCAAAGCGAGTGAAACAAGCCCAGGCAATCCCGCAATTATATAGGGCCATTGGAACATGAATTGCAGGCTCAGCGCCAACCGGCAGGAGCTGGAAATGCTGTTGGATCAGCGTCGCGTGAAGCAGGGCCCGGGTTGCAGCACGGGACCCCGCCCAGCTAGATGTATATGGTTGGTTCTTTTGTGCGGCCGCTTCCCCTTCTCGTCCAACGGCGCATTCAAGCTGATCAAACCCCGTGTCCAGATGCATGAATATCGAGTGCCATAGTATCATGAGGCAGCAATGGTCCGGATGCTTGCTCGCATTAGAAACTTGCGCATACTTGTAGTACCACTCCATCAAAAATTCCTCGCACTGATGCACTACGGCGCGCCCGGAAGGACCTCCAGTCTTATTGTCATATGCGAGTGCACCAACGGACTCGAGCATGGCATAGGATAGGAAATCATTTTGCGGAAATTCTCTGAGGAGACTCGAGCGCTGCGCCACTGCCGGTTGTATCTCTTGAAGCGGTTGCTTATTTGCGAGAAATAAAGCCTTCAGGACTTTAGGCATAGTGCCGCAAACAACTCGGGAGCGGAGAGCTGTGGTAGGCTTTCCAGCGCATGTCTGAGAATCGGGTCGTGGTGGTGTAGTTTGACGAGTTCGGCGTCGTGGATGTGAAGCGCGAGTACAATTCTGAAGAGCAGATATTGTTAGCTTTGGTGACTACAAGTGCTTGAATGTGCTATAAACCATACCGCTTCTTTTCCTCTAGGCGAGCCTAGTTCTTCCAAGTTAACCTCAGGGCGTTGCTATCATCCTCTAGGCTTTCCACATCGCCTATTGGGTCCTCATCAAAAACAAACAACCTTACCCTTCGCGCCCACTGCGATATATTAGCTTTATAAACTGTTTACTAAAAATCGCGATGGGTAGTGGAACCGCTTACGGCTATCATAGTTCCGTGAAAAAATTCTATCCCGACCAAATCTCTCGGTCGCTAGTAAGCAATTAGCAGGTTTATAGGACGAATGGAGGGAGGACCCGGTAGGCGGGTTCATATCCTACCCCCATTAGAAGGCCAAAGGTCTGCCCGATCACAGAAGCTTGAATAGGGTATAAGTAAGCAGGGTTCGGCGATTGGATATATGTGTCCGACTGGGCCGGTCAGCGATCGACGGTGTTTCCTAGCAAACTCGCCAGATAATAAATTAAGAATGGAAGGTCATTACCGACGCCAATATAGCTTTGTGCAATCTTTCAAACATGCTTGTTCCATGTGCCAATGCTTTCGATGAACCGAGTAATAAGCTGCCGATCGAGCACATGGAAAGGAGCAGCACTGCATTCTCCCTTGAGGGCTGAAAGGTTGGTGCGTGGATAAGTGGGAATATGGCTTGAAAATGACTGAAGTAAGCCTGGAGACAAAAGTCCTGCGATATCATTAACAGTGTAAGCAGAGAGGATTACCAAAGTGCCATACCAGAAAGTTTGTAGAGGGCAAGATGCCGGGTTGCACACGAGGTCATAAGAGTTTCGCCCGGAATCAGATCCTCAAGGACCATCTGAATAGCCACAATGGCCATAGACCGTTCCAGTGCTCGGAATGCACCAAGTCGTTTACGAGGAAGAATGGTTTGAAGAGGCATGAGAAGTGGCATGATCGGAGGCGATAGTTGCATCGGTTGAGCCAACTTTATCTGGATATTTTCGTCATGGTGTTAGGGAAATAATAGATAAATCAATATAGTTTCGACGGGTGCAACCCTGGCAACATCGTTCCGGGAAGTGTGAACCATCGGCTGATATATAACTATCCCACTTATATCAATGACTTTTCATTCTCAATCTAGACGCCATGGCGTGAAATTTGCGGATTCGACTTCCGAATTATCTTTTTTGTCGATGAAACATGGGTCCCCAGGGGCAAACGTCGAAGGAAAAAAGCAACAAACTAAATCTCACATTAGTCTACCAGGGAGGCAATGTTAGTACCCCTGTTCAAGCATGCCTTGATTGCTCCTTGTCTAGGGGTAGTATCAGTCTGACATCTCGGCGTAGAAATTCCGTCTTATCCGAGCATCCGAGAAGCAGAAAAAGCAGCATCTTAATGGAACTCTGATATCGCTCGTTATGACGTCGCGAACCTTGAATTAGCCGATTCCGCTTCCAACAGCGCAGGACAAGGTGGGCGACATTAGCGCTGGGCTAACCAGAGGTAGTGACGGGAGAGGCGTCAACTTAGTCTTGGTCAGTTGTATTTTCTGGGGGTGTGTTTTATTCCCCACTGGAGATGGATAAACGACTTGGTTGTTGGGATAATACGAGGTGGCGAGTTGATGTTGTCATCGGAAGCGAATAATCCGGGGATTCTGGGGAGCGGGGAGATGGAGATGGAGATGGAGAACATTTCCTGTTGGAGATAATTTCTCATTCTCACGAAACAGCGATGGAAAATGAGTTGATTTCCGAAGACTTTGGTCGTTATTCTGTTGTGAAAACCGTTGTGTGTGGGAGGGAATGCCCGTTTCGCAGTGAATAACAGAGCCGGGATGACTTCCCCACCCACGTAATCATGTGT
This sequence comes from Aspergillus panamensis, assembly GCA_027569225.1. Taxonomy (NCBI): domain Eukaryota; kingdom Fungi; phylum Ascomycota; class Eurotiomycetes; order Eurotiales; family Aspergillaceae; genus Aspergillus; species Aspergillus panamensis. Next base: position 74,660 of record JAPDER010000012.1, read on the forward strand.
CGAGGGAACAAGCCTTGTGGCGTGTCAGAGGGGCCTTGGATACTACCCAACACACCTCGTAACACAGCTTCATTGGCCTCTTGGCCTCTTGACCTCGATGTAGACCTTGTTTTCGCCCTACTGGGTACTCGGATGAGTTGAGGGATCCGCGACGGATGACGCCACTGGCCCAACGTCCAGAGACGGTCAGTGCAAGTGATAGGTTGGAAAAGCTAGAGTGGCTGGCATCCATGGGTGGCCTTACTCAGGGTCGATCTCTCCGCATTCGAAGTCAAACCGCCTGTCTTTATCCGGAGTAGTGGAGAAGGGACATTCTGGTCCGATGTCAATCGCGTGTTGAAGGGGAATAGCATGGGGGTGACGGCATAACTCGCACTGCTGTTTCCCTGTCAGCTGGGGGATTATATTATCTCGCGCTGTTCCCTGCTCCTGCTCCTGCTTCATTCTTCTCTTCTCCTGAACCTATGGTCATTGACTATAGACACACCTACCTGGGTACATTGGGCTTCCTTCCCTATTCCAGCCCCTACACAGACCAAAATGGAAGAATCATCGTCGTCACAAAGTGCCCTGAATGGCCAACCCGCAGGGGAAAAGCCAAACAGCTTCGAGCACGCAGAGGCGGCCACGCTGGTTCCGAGCGTGAACGATCTCGAAAGCCGCGACAGGAACAAGCTGAGTACGATGTTCGAGAACCCTCTCGCGGGACAGTCCCGTGAGCAGCTCTTTGCCGGCGTGGATGCGTTCATCCGCAAGGCGGGCCTCGAAGGCCAGGAAACCCTCTTCTACAAGGGGGCCCTGGTGGCACAGAACCCGGCAGGGGCTCAGGAGCTGCCCGACTTGCTGCCAGACGAAAAGGAGGCGTTGTTGCGCGAACAGACACATAAATGGTCGCAGCCCTGGCAGCTTTACTTTCTTGCGAGTGAGTATCCGGGACCCTTGCTCTCACGGTCCGTTGGCTAACCATGAGGCCAGCGATGTGCTCCCTGGCTGCGGCTGTCCAGGGGATGGACGAAACAGCCAACAATGGCGCGGTCGTCATCTACCCTAAGGTGAGTTGTGCCTTCGACCAACATCATGATCGTCGTTCTGACCAAATAGCAACTCGGAATCGAATCCGACCGGTTCTCCCCCCAAATGCAAGACTACATCACCGGTTTGGTTGTCGGTGCCCCCTACCTGGCTTGTGCCGTCGTCGGCTGCTGGTTGACCGAGCCTCTGAATCGCCTCTTCGCTCGACGCGGCACAATCTTCATATCGTGTGTCATTGCGGCCGTGGCCTCCGTCTGGGAAGGTGTCGCCAACTCGTGGGTGAACCTGTTCATGGCCCGATTCGTGCTCGGCCTGGGGATTGGCTCGAAGTCGTCGACCGTCCCCGTCTACGCGGCGGAGTGCTCTCCCGCCCCAATCCGTGGTGCCCTCGTCATGATGTGGCAGATGTGGACTGCCTTCGGTATCATGCTGGGCAACATCATGGGCGTCGCCTTTATGGGTCTCGGGGACGACCTCTCCTGGCGCCTCATGCTGGGCTCCACCGTCGTCCTGCCCATTATCGTCTGTGCCCAAGTCTACTTCTGCCCGGAGTCTCCTCGCTGGCTGCTCGAGCACGGCCGTGAGAAGGCCGCCTTCGAATCGTTCAAGCGTCTGCGCCCCACAGAGCTCCAGGCGGCCCGGGACCTGTACTATGCCTACGTGGGCGTGGAACTCGAGCGGAAGGTTAACAAGGGCAAGAACTTCTTCACCATGTTTATGGAGCTCTTTACGGTCCCGCGGAACCGCCGTGCCACCCTCGCCAGCTGGATCGTCATGTTCCTGCAGCAGTTCTGCGGCGTCAACGTCATCGCCTACTACTCCACGACCATCTTCCTTGAGTCCGGGTACTCGGTCCAACAAGCCCTCCTCGCATCCATGGGGACTGGTATCTTGAACTGGGTCTTCGCCTTACCGGCCTTCCTAACTATCGACACGTGGGGCCGACGAAACCTCCTTCTGTTCACCTTCCCCTGGCTCGCCGTTTGTCTGCTATGGTCCGGGTTCTCCTTCTGGATCGAACCGGATATCATGGATAGTAAAACACGAGTTGCGATGGTCACGACCGGAATGTACCTGTTCGAAGTGTTCTACTCTCCCGGCGAGGGGCCGGTGCCGTTTACATATTCCGCCGAGGCGTTCCCCTTGCATGTCCGTGAGGTCGGCATGTCCTGGGCCACGGCGACAACGTGGTGTTTCAACTTTATTCTCTCGTTTACGTGGCCGATGCTGCTGCGCGCATTCAAGCCGCAGGGTGCGTTTGGATGGTACGCCGCGTGGTGTTTGATCGGATGGGTGTTGGTGCTTTTATTTGTCCCTGAGACCAAGGGTGCGTTCTTGACTCTTCTCTTCAGACTGCATTACTTAACTAACCGAAATAGAACTCACCCTCGAGGAACTCGATCAGGTGTTTTCTGTTTCCACTCGCAAGCATGCTGCGTATCAACTCCGCAATGCGGTCTGGCACTTCCGCGTCTGGGTTTTACGCCAGAAGCTGAAGCCCCTGCCCAAGTTTTACGAGGGTGCGGAGAGACTGGCCGAGGCGAAGCATGAGCGATCAATTCATGACCAGACGGAGTTACAGAGAGAGGTGAAAGGAGAGTAACAGTGGGGTGATCGTTCACAGTCTGTCATGTCATTTTTACAAGTAATTTCCCGGGTATATATTGATCTTCAACCAACAATTTTTGTCAAGAAAAAGCAAGACTTTAGTGAATTTTATACGTAAGATTGAACAAGATGTTTGCAATATACACGCCTTCCCATGATATTAAAAATGAGTACAAGGCTACCAATATGCATCCCCTCCTCTATACTAAAATTGTAGTGCACCGACCATGTATTGACCACAGCCACCATACTGTATACAGCCTAGCCTCACCTGTGCAACACTGCACCAACGCAAGGCTGTGAGATACTACTATCTTACTACCTGCCTGAATGCATGGCCTCCCCCATACTAAAATTGCAGTGCACCTACGATACAATAAAGCGCCACTCCACTACCCTACAGCCTTGTCTTACCTGTACCAACACGAGACTATCATATACTAGTACTACTCTAGTACCGAACCACCGTGGCATAGTATGTATGCTCTCCTCCATGCTTAATTGTAGTGCACTGGGCGATGTTTCTCAGAGTTGCTATGATAAGGCGGTATTGGCTTGCTTTGCTTAATCACCTAGGGAGCGAGGTTACACTTAGCCTAGGTAAGGTCTTTGTACATTATAGATTTCTGCAACATCTCAATCAACCTCCTCGACTTGTGGACCTCCGGTTTAAAGATAAAATCTCACTTTTCCATTACATAAAATAATATCCGACAAAACTAGAGACTAACTGATCCGGGGGCGTAGAAACCGACCATAGAAATTAGACCCTGTTTCTTAGGCTGTGTTCAAGTTCGGTGGGAAGATATACGATCTCTCGAGAGCTGCTCAGTTCCATCAATCTGACTCTATTTCCCCGTCGTATTTGGTAGTGTGCTGCAAAGAGACACACCAGCAATAAATGCTGACGTATTCTCCATATCCTCAAGATATCCCCAACCACATTAAGATCCATTCATTCTACGATTATCTAATCAAGCAAGGTACAACATGGACAGTTGCAATGTGGCTGAGGGGAAACTTCGGGTCGTACCTTGGGTGTACCTTGTTTACCGTGTCTTTCAGATCTATGCCAAGAATTGTGGCTTTTATAGCCAGGGCCTGGCCTCGTGATTTATCAGTCTGGATCAAACGCTTGACTTGGAATTTTCGGCCGTGTTGACTCTGTGGCGTCTGTGGCTTGCAGCGGCTGCACTGGGGTTTACGTTTGCGTCACTCTCCTCCTACGACTACTATTACTACTACTACTACTACTATCAATCAATCAATCAATCACTACAACTCCTACTCCTATTATTAATATTACTGACTCGTTTATTCCTAAGGCTAAATAGATAACACAGTGTATAATCAGAAAACAGAATCACAGAATTAACTCCAGAGACCAAATAAATGCTTTTTTCTAAAAGAAAAAACAGAATTTTTGGATATAACAGGGGAAAAAATTAAAAAAAAAAAAAAAAAAAAATACTCCACAAACAAAACAAAGAATTACAGTAACTAGTAATATGGAGGCGAGCTTCCACTCTCCAGTAGCTTATTTTTTTCCTAGCATGTCGACTGGGTCTCATGGGCCGTTACATAAGCGAATGAGGTCACATACTCGATCGCATAGCCATGGCCTGGCTCCACGGTAATAGTCCCAGTCGGGCACACGAACTCGACCACGTCGGCGGCGGCAGGGGTCGTGGCCGGAGGAGAAGGCACAGCCCCGGTTACAGTGGCGCAAGTATCCTTGTTGCAGATTGTCGTCGTGGCGGTCGGGGTAGGGACGGGGAAGGTACTGGTCGCCGTGGTACAGCTGTGGTTGGCACAGGTGGTTTCAGTGATGCATTCTTCTGTAGGCGCGGGGAGGGTGCTTGTCTCTGTGGCACAGCCGCGGTCGTTGCATGTTGTCGTCGTGGTGACTGGGAATTCGGTGCAGATGGGGATGGCGCTTATCACGGTGGAGCAGGCGTGCTGGTTGCAGACAGTCTCTGTCTTGGTGACTGTGGTATATCCGGGTTTAGTTGGAGGTGTTGATGTGAGGGTTGTTAGAGTACTCCTTGTTGTGGTTGGGGAGTGAGTGGTTGTATTCCAGGTGGTCGTCCTTGAGGTAGTCGTAGTGCTATGTGAAGTCAGGGGAGGAACGGAGGTGGTTGTGGTGGTATTAGATATGGCGCTGGTTGTAGGCTTGAAGGTAATACTGGTGGTGGTGGTAGACCTATGTGTAGTAGTTGTTGAATTTTGCTTATTAGTGGTCGTGGTGATGGGCTTATAGGTAGTGGTGGTTGTATTCGTTGTAGTAGTGATGGGCCTGGTTGTAGTACTTGTTGTAGTTGGCCAATGCGTCGTGGTGGTGGAGTTAGTGACATGCTTGGTTGTGGTTGTGATTTCAGTAGGCTGGTGGGTGGTGGTGGTATTGATAGGCCTGGTTGTAATACTTGTTGTAGTAGGCCAATGGGTAGTGGTGGTATTAGTGGTGGGGATAGGGTGAGTTGTAGTAGTTGTAGGAATCACATGTGAGGTAGTAGTGGTAGACCCATGCGTGATAGTGGTTGTAGTCGGCCTATGGATGGTGGTGCTATTGTTGGGGTGCTGGGTTGTAGTAGTTGTAGGAAGCATGTGAGTTGTAGTCGTTGTACTAGGCGCATGGAACGTAGTATTACTGGTAGTGATATGCGTAGTTGTAATAGATGTAGTGGGTGGATGAGTGGTGGTTGTGCTATTGCTAGTCGTGATATGCGTAGTTGTGGTAGTTGTAGGAATCACATGAGTTGTAGTGGTATTGCTGGTATGCTTAGTTGTAGTAGTTGTAGGAAGCACATGAGTTGTAGTCACTGTACTAGGCCCATGCGTGGTGGTCGTGTTGCTGGTAGTGATATGCCTAGTTGTAGTAGTTGTAGGCACATGGGTCGTAGTGGTGGTATTGCTGGTAGTGATATGCCTAGTTGTTGTAGATGTATTAGGCAAATGGGTAGTAGTTGTTGTATTGCTGGTAGTGATATGGCTAGTTGTAGTAGCTGTAGGCACATGGGTTGTAGTGGTGGTATTGCTGGTAGTGGTATGCCTAGTTGTAGTAGATGTATTAGGCAAATGGGTAGTAGTTGTTGTATTGCTGGTAGTGATATGCTTAGTTGTTGTAGTTGTAGGCACATGAGTTGTAGTGGTAGTGGGAGGCACATGGGTTGTAGTGGTTGTATTGCTGGTAGTTATATTCTTAGTTGTAGTAGATGTATTAGGCCCATGGGTGGTGGTTGTTGTTGTAGTAGGTTCATGGGTGGTGGTGGTTGTTGTATTGCTGGTAGTGATATGCCTAGTTGTTGTAGTTGTAGGGAGCACATGTGTAGTAGTTGTGGTAGTAGTTATATGCTTTGTTGTAGTAGTTGTAGGAACCACATGTGTAGTGGTCGTGGTAGTAGGCGCATGAGTAGTAGTGGTTGTTGTATTGCTGGTAGTGATATGCTTAGTTGTTGTAGTTGTAGGAAGCGCATGAGTGGTAGTAGTGGTAGGAGGCTGGTGAGTGCTAGTGGTGGTGGTAGGAGGCTGGTGAGTGCTAGTGGTGGTGGTAGGAGGCTGGTGAGTGGTAGTGGTGGTGGTAGGAGGCTTATGAGTAGTAGTTGTTGTAGTAGGAGGCTGATGAGTGGTGGTGGTGGTGGTGGTGGTGGGAGGAGGCTTATGAGTAGTAGTGGTAGTGGTGGTGGTAGTAGTGGTAGGAGGCTGATGAGTAGTAGTTGTTGTAGTAGGAGGCTGGTTAGTAGTAGTGGTTGTGGTAGTAGGCTTATGAGCAGTAGTGGTCGTGGTAGTAGTGGTAGGAGGCTGATGAGTGGTGGTGGTGGTGGTGGTGGTGGTAGGAGGCTGGTGAGTAGTAGTAGTTGTGGTAGTTGGCTTATGAGCGGTAGTGGTCGTGGTAGTAGTGGTAGGAGGCTGATGAGTGGTGGTAGTCGTAGTAGTAGGCTTGTGAGCAGTAGTCGTCGTGGTAGTAGTGGTAGTGGACTGATGAGTGGTGGTAGTCGTGGTGATAGGCTTAGTTGTTGTAGTTGTAGGGAGCGCATGTGTGGTAGTCGTGGTGGTAGTAGCGATATGGTGAGTCGTAGTATTCGCACCTGGCTCATAGGACATAGCATCCCTTTTCAAATTGTTGGGAGCCGCGATAGGGCATCCAAAATTAAACTGGCCATCAGCGGTTCCAACAAGTCCTGATGAAAGCTCACCTAACATTCGGATATTGTACGTAGCTCCGTCGCAAGGCTCAGACGTGATATCAGCAATGGGAACAGAGCAAGTTGCCGTATCACCCTCGAGAGAGCAGTAACCGTTGTTGGATGAAAATGGAGACCCATCAACATCTGCAATCCTCGAAACCGTTGTTCCAATGGCCACTCCAGCGGTTTTATAGGAATCGCCTAGAGAGGAACCATCGGGGTAGGTTACGACCAGTCGATCACCTTGGATTGCAATGCAGGCCGTCGCGTCTCGAGCAGTGCCTTCGACGTAGACCATAAAACAACCGTCATTTTCAGCTGAGATGGCGGTTGGAGCAATTTTGACCTCGCGTGCGAGTCGAACGGGTTTTTGAAAGGGCAGATATGCGTTCGCAGTCGAAGCCCAGAGAAAGAAGAGACAAACAGCGATAAAGGCCGGCTGGAGGGAAGCCATGGTGAATGACAATATACAACAACCACAGGTCGGTATTATACTCCTCTGCAGTCTTCCGTTATTATGTATTTTTTACTTGCTCAAAGTTGTACCTTCCGGGGCTTAAGTACGTACGTGTTGGGAAAAGTCTTGGTCTCATTCAACTGCTGTAATTGGGTGTAAATCTTAATTGAATCGATGTATATTGATACACTATAGCTGTTTACTGACGGTTTGTCTGAATCTGCAACAGGGTTACCATGACACAGGTCATCAGCGAGTATGTAACCCTAACGCTTATGGAGCCCCAAGTCCCCACCCCCAACCTAACGAGATCTAAGCTCCCCAGACCTTAATTTATTGGTCACCTAGCCAGCAGGTACAGTGGATTCAAGGTTAGATCCTAGTGTACCAGATTTACACGCAATCTTAACCAGATCTCTAAAGGTAGTAAGGCCTAGAACCACCCTGGTAACGGAACACTGACACCCGGCAGCCATCAGCCATTAACCCCATCCGTGCCCCAGAACGGCCTCTACTCATTATACCCCACGAAGAATCATTATATTACTCGAGAAACCAAGCCTAGACCATTTGTGGCCTTTTTTTTTTGCTTTTTTTGGCTGCGCTCCGTGCGTTTGTGGCTTGAGGTTTGTATGTAACATCAAATCTACTGTGGTATCCCTACAAGCTATCCGAACCACAACTTTCGTTTACACATAATCCATGCTATGGTCGCTGCTTTAAGCTGGGTAAGCAGTCAGGGACGCCCTCTTCTTTGTTAATCAGAGACCGACGAGGCTCGGGATATTCCTTCAGCTTGAGTTTCCACATTTATCATAGTCAAATATCGTCGAGAATAGCTTCATACCACCATTCATATTTCAATCCCCTACATGTAGCAGGATCAATCCGTATTCATATAAAATGGTCCAACCTTGCGGGATATTTTCGTTTTCCGGAAAGCTCAAATGCCAGCAGTCTCTAAAGGGCGTCAAAGACAGCGTCAGGTTTACTTCTTCTACCACAGCCTCTTATCCAGTACCTTAATCAGGGGGAAAACAGGGGCACTATTTCCACCCGGATCTTGAGTCTGTTTTCAGTTTACTCCTTAAACGCACCCATGGGCTATTGCCTCGTCGTTCCTATCTTTCAGGAACTCTTTCCGGTCGCGGTTAAGAAGACGTCATTACCAGTAAACGTAAACCCTACCTACTAGTCTCAGTAGTAGGATCATCAGCATATCAAAAGTACTGTCTTGAGTTACACCTACTCAATATTAGAGGCGTCAGTAGCTATCTAGCATTTGCAGCGGAAGTCAGGTCTCAATACTACCTCCATAAGCTTATGATGAGTAGGTATTCCCAAAGTGTAGAAAGACTATGATGCAGAAAAGGATAGATTAGGAAGTCCGAATGTATTAATTGAACCTTTTCTATACTCATCGCGAGTACATGGGCTCGTGCCGCTATAATATATAGTGGGATGCTGTCAGTTTTAAAACCTTGATAAATTGTAGGAAAAGAAAAACAAGAATGGAAAAAAATAAAAAAAAAGAATTTACAGTCTAAATTTAAACTAATATGAATATCAAAATTGAACTTATAACTGCCAATCGTCAATATCGTTCATGGCAAATTGATGCCTCAAGGCCTGGGTGGAATTAAGGCAAAAAACCCGGCCGGTGACTCCACACTAAACTCGTATTTCCCCAACGCCCCTGAATGAGTCGCGATCCACGAGTCAGCATAGAGTCAACTTGGACCAACAGCTTCTACACTCTGATTTTTACGGCCAAATTAGCCAATTAGCCAATTAGCAGCATAATTGACCTTGAAAAGCCCCCCCACGTTCAATTAGGGGTTGATGGGGTTACGGGGTGGACTGAAGTATTAAATCTGACACACCCCCAGCATAAGTACTCCGTATCTTGCATTGACCTCAGCTTGAATCAAGAACCTGAACACCATGGACCCCCCTAGAAAGAAGCTGCGCGTGGTTATCGTTGGCGGGTCGGTAGCTGGTTTAACTCTCGCCAACGCTCTGGCCAAAGCCGAGATCGATTTTGTCGTGCTCGAGTCGCGCAAGGACATCGCTCCTCAGGTCGGTGCTTCGATTGGAATCTTGCCTAATGGCGCTCGGATCCTGGACCAACTGAGCGTGTTCGATGAGATTATGAAGGCTGTCGAGCCGGTACGGGAGATGGTTTTTTGGACTGGGGAGGCGAAACCGATTCTGCGGACTAACTCGCCTGCGAGTTTAAATCAGAGGTACGAGGACTGGGTTGATCTTGTGTGGTCTTTCAGGCTAAATGATATAGACATGGATATCCAGTGGCATTCCTTGATCGTCAGAGATTTCTGCAGATTCTCTATGGTCATCTCGAAGTAGAGGGACAGGATCGAGTGCATACCAACAAGAAGGTCATCGAGGTAGAACAGCTGCCGACAAAAGTCCGAGCCCGTTGCTCTGATGGATCCGTTTTCGAAGGGGATGTCCTCGTTGGGGCAGACGGGGTTCGAAGTACCGTGAGGCAGGAGGTGTGGCGCCATATGGAAGCCAAGGGACTCGAAGATGAGGTCCGGAAGGAGAAGGCCAGTGCGTACTACATCTACCAACTACTTCGTTGGTCCTGAATCTGACGGCCGTATAGAGATGGTGTCCGAATATAATTGCACCTTCGGCATCTCGACTGCTACTCCGGGCTTTCTCCCCGGCGAGAACCATCGTACATACGCAAAGGACTACTCTTTTATGGCCGTTATCGGTCAAGAAGGCCGGGTTTACTGGTTCTTCTTCACTAAGATGGACAAGGTCTACCGTGGCTCGGACATCCCTCGCTATAGCAAGGAGGACGTCGATAAACATCTGGCGAAATATCTCGATACGCAGCTGACACCCACCGTCAAGTTTGCTGACATTTCTAGCCGGGCCATTGAAAGCTGCCTGGTGCCGGTGGAAGAAGCCTTGTATGAATATTGGTGTACGGACCGCATCGTCTGCATTGGGGATTCCATTCATCAGGCAAGCCCTCTCAAACTGGCCCAAGGGGACAACTCCGCCATCGAGAGTGCTGCATCACTAGCAAACCGCCTGGTTGAACTCGGTAGGAACTGGGATGGTATAATCTCCCCTGGTGATATCAGTCACTGGCTCGAGCACTGGCAGAAAGACCGAGAACCCCGAGCGCGAGCAATCTGCGCATCCGCCAACGAAATCACCCGCATCGAGGCGTGTGCAACTCTCAAGCACAAAGTAATCGCCTACTATATCCTCCCGCATATACAGCAATACATCCTCCATCGGGAATCCCAATGGATGGTCCACGCCGAGAAGCTCGATTTCCTCCCTCTCCCCCAACGCTCCCTAGAGTGCACAATGCCCTATACCTCACCGGCACGCCCATCCGCATATACCGACCTCGTGAAACGAGCCCTCTGGACCATCCCACTCGTTGGATGCTTCCGCGTCGCCCAAATCACCATGGGCGGCGTGATCCAGCATCTAACACCCCATTTCACCCCCTTCTACCAACGCGAGCCCTGGACCGCCAGCAACGGCGAGGTCATCCAATGGATGGACCCCATCTTCCACATCAACATCCTCGACCAGATCGCCCAGCCGCTCATCCTCTGCTTTCTCCCCTCCATCAGCGGGTCCCACCCAACCAGCCGGGCGCAGATGATTTCGTTTCTGGCTGATCTAGCCCCTATCTACGGGATCTGGCTGCTCGAGAGCTCCCGGAAGGCCTATTCCAGTGCAGAAGTCCTCTTGTAAGCCCCCTCCCCCCCCTTCTTTACCCTCCTCCTATTCACCGACTTACAAAGTCCAGCCCCACCCTCATGGGTGCCGCATTCCAGGTAAACGGCATCGGAAAAATCGCCCCTATCTACTACACCCTCGAGTACATCCGGACCCCGCTCTCTTCCCTTCTCCAGGGTAACAAGCACGAAATGAAAAGCGCCGCCCTGAAATCCCTCCTCCCGGCCTTGTTCCTCGGGTATTACCTCCCTACCTTCGCGAGCCTGTTCGCACCCACCGTCGCCCAACGACGCATCTACAACGCCATCTGGCAGTTCTTCCCGTTTCTCGTGCCTCTCCTCCAAGCTCCATTCCGGATCTTCTCCCGGAACCGGAACCCGAACGCCCCCGCCTTATCTGAGCCGCCTCCCTCGTCGAAGCCTCGGACCGACGACCGGAAACCGAAACCAAAACCAAATCTTCAAAACAAATTCTATCTCCGCTGCACGTACCTCTCCATGGCAGCCCTCTCGGCCGCGAGCTTCCTGTACGCCCGCCACGTCGCGGCTCCGGAGGGGATCTCGCTGCTGCGAGTATTCCTTCCCGGCGTGACGGGGTACCGGGCGCCCGTGGCGTCGTTTGCGGATGGGATTGCGCTGTTTATGCAGTATGATGAGGTGATCGCGATGGCGAGCTCGTTTCTCTGGCTGGCGCTGAGGTTCCGGGAGGTGAAGATGAATGGGGGGAGGTTTTCGTGGTTGAAGGTTGTCGGTGCTGGGGCTGCGATGACGTTGGGTGTTGGGCCTGGCGCGGCGGTTGCGGTGGGGTGGGGGTGGAGGGAGGAGATGGTTGCTGGACTTGCTGGTGGGTAGTAGATGTATTCTGTTTATTCAGTGGTGTCTAGGCCTATTATACTGTGATATGGATGTATGTATGGTATATTGAGGGTTTGGATTGATTGATGTACACTGGGTTTAACTAGACATTTTGGGGCCGAGGATTGCATCTACCACCAGGGTAGGCAGGAAGTCCGGGTATAGATAGAAAGATAAATACAAAGATAAAAAGATAGAAAGATAGAAAGAAAGAAAGAAAACAGCCTAGCAAGGCGAGTTGCTGTAAACACTATCCAAATTCTTCGGGATCACGGTCGCGTTGACAGCATCTAGATAGTTACCGGTTAGATTCGCTTATTTATTCCCAATCTTGAATGATAATAAGATTGTGGAAGACTTACCCTTGTATGACCACCGGTAATCCGATCCCAGGTCCGTCTTCCACGTCCAGAACACCCAGCCAAGCTCCTTCTCGTAGTTGATCATCTGCGCCGCAAACCACCGGCTGTAGAACGGGATATTCGTCCACGGATCCCACTCCGCCGTGGACTCCACATCGTCGGGCACGGCAAGACTCCACTCACCGACGATCGTGGGGGTGTCGCCGCCGCGGTCGTCGTTGCACGAGTACTGGACGTAGTTGTCGTGGGTGGCTTCGACGCTCGGGACCCATTTCAGGTAGCGGTGGTCGTCGTAGGCGGCGAAGTAGGTGTCCGTGAGGGCTTCCTTGGGATTGCCCCCGCCCCATTTCTCGCTCATCATTTGGATGTGGAGGTAGTTGGCTCTCGTGACTTCGAGGGAGTCTTCGACGGCTCGGATGCGCTGGGTTTCGTTAGTTTCTGAAACCTAGAGAAAACGGTGGGAAACAGAAGAAAAAAAAAAAAAAAGGGGGAGGGGGGGGGGGGAATACTCTGAAGGCATCAGGGTAGAAGCTGTTGCGCATGGTGTACGCCTGGTCGTAGTTCTGGATGGGCTCATTGACAAGCTCGAGCATGCCGACGTTGCGGAAGTTGCTGTTGGTGTGGATGATCTCCGTCATCCACTCGAGGAACTGCAGGGCGCGCTCGAACTGGTAGTTCTGGTAGAACCCGAGACTGGGGGCAAACTACATACATATATACCTCGTCAGCCTATCGTCCTCTTGGCCCTCACCATAAAAGGGGATGGAGAGAGCTCACCTGCCCCGTGAAGGGCTGCCTCATCTGCTGTGCTCCCGGCGCTCCGTGCAAGTCCATGATGATGTACATGCCCGCGTCACTCGCCCATCCCACCACCTTCTCCAGGTACGCAAACCCTCCCCGCGGGAAATGCTCTGAGGAATCCACCAGATCATCATTCAGCCAGTACCCCACGGGGATCCGGATTGTGTTGAGCCCGTACTCGCGCATCTCGCTGATGTCGTCCTGGGTGATCCACGACGCCCAGTGGCCGGCAAAGGCCTCGTTGGCGGCCTCCTGGCCCAGGGCCATCACGCAGTCGAACTCGGAGTTCGTGCCGCCGCACCCGATCTCGTTCCATACTTTGCTGGAGATCCAGGGCTCGAAGATGAACTGGGTGCCGAGGTTGACGCCGCGGATTTTGTTGTACCCTGCGAGCCAGCGCTTAGAGAGAGGGTTGAAGAGGTTCTCACCCTTGGCGGAGTGGATGTCTCTCTCCACGCCGGGCATCCAGGCGTGGGTGAGGGTGGCGGCGAGCAGGGGGAGGAGGTATTTCATCCTGACTGTTTTTCTTTTTTTTCTTGATTCAGGATGAAGTGCTGTTTGTGGTGTAGACCGTGGCCATAGGTTGTGTATTTATGCTCCCTACGTCCTGATGTCCTCTGTTAGCCTCACATGTCACCTTTCATTCAGGGGGGAATTTCCGTTTCATCCAGCGTCAGGCCAAGACCTTTGATAAGCCCGGCAAGTTGGCCAAGGGCCCTACAGTATCAGGAGTGGGCCCTTAATTTCCTCAGGATTACCTCTCGGGTCCACATGGTCGGAGCATTAGCTTGCCAACGCTGCCCTGAATATGTCAACATAAAATATTACCACGACGCCACAAAAAGGTGCTACAACACTTTAGTGCAGCATAATAGCTAATATGGACTAAATTTCAGATTAACACCCTAGGTCCTAGATATAATTAATGAGCTGCCCGCGTTGCTCGCTCTATTTTTAGATTTAAGACTCTCTAAATCTCAAACTCTCCATCTTTCCAAGTCTCTCCCGGGCTATTAATATTGGGGTTGGCGTGCCTATATGCCCTACTGTAATTAAATTGTTATACTATTTTATATTAAGGCTTGGACCAGGCTTTAGATTTACCATATTCCTAACCTTTTTTAATGTAGGTCAGGTTCACACAGGTGACTTCCGGATAATCGTGTTTATAGAAGTCTCTAAATTTAGAACAATTAATATAAAAGATTACGACTTCACCACAACACAACAAGGTGTTGTGCAACAGAATGTAACCACCATCGGTTTGGCGACAGTTTGACATCGTGGGATGGGAAAATCTCCACTTGTATCCGTGACTCATTTCCAGATCAGGCATTCAACACCGGAATATTCCTGGTCAAATAATCCCTCCACTCCGGCAAGGACCGGCTCCATCGCGTGCTCGCCGCTCGCTGTAAATCTTCGATCGCACTCGCATACCGAATCAGTCGGCCCTCCTCCCACGCGGTATGCAGGATCGCCAGCCCATACGGCATCCCTGACTCTGCATTCACCCCGGCCGGTACGGTGATGACGGGATACCCCGCCTGCGCTGCGATCTGGATACTCTGCGCGACGTCTGCAGGGACGAGCAGCCCATCAAGAACCCGACCGTTGTATCGCAGCGCAGCGTCGATCCCCTGCTCGCGGGTCGTCCGCCGACAGAACGCCAGAGCCTGCCAGTACGTCTCGTCCCTGATGCCCCCCGATGCTAGCGCAGCCTCGAAGCCATCCTGTCCGGATCCAAACGCCGGATGGATCCCAGGCAGCCCACCCTCGGACCCGGTATTGGCGATATTATACGCGACCAGATCACCCAGGGACCGGATGTCCGTATTCCCCAGCTCGGCCAGGTACCGGTTGAGATCGTTGTAGAAATCCACCTTCACATAGCTATACTCCGACTCATTCGGATACCCGCGGACAGAGCCATAGTCCCAATCCCACCCCGTAGGAGACACGATGGTATCGCGATGCGGCAGCTCCGTCCCATTCACGATCGTTGCCCCCGTCTCCTCAATCAAGCCAAGCAGTACCTCCAGCTGGGCGGTCTGTTTCACATCTCCAAACCGCCAGAAGGAGTCCCATGCTAACCCAAAGACCGCCCCCCGAAGCGCCGACCGGTCACTCAGGAACGAAATGTACCCGTCTCGCGGAGTGTGGCCCTCCTGCGCAAACGTGTAGTTATCTCTCGGATCGACCCCGACAATCGCATCCAGAACATACACCGCATCGCGCACCGTCTTCCCAAAGACCCCAACCGTATCCTGGTGGTGCGACTCGGGGATCGTCCCATCCCGCGACGTCAACCCAACCGTCGGCTTAATCCCGACAACGGCGTTTCTCTGCGCTGGATTAATCACTTCTTAAGTCCGTTAGCCCTAGCTTGACCCACTTCACCTATTTCCCTTGAGAAGAGAAACACAAAAACTAAAAATAGAAATAGAAAAAAAAATAAAGATGAAAGATAGATAACCCACCACTCCCATCCGTCTCCGTCCCCACCGCCACAGGAACAACATTTGCCCCCACGGCAACCCCAGACCCCGAACTACTGCCTCCCGGGTTCACAGTAAGGTTATACGCGCTGCGACACTGTCCCCCACGCGCCGAGTACCCCTCGGAGTAATTGCTCGAGCGCATATCGGCCCATTCGCTCATCGCCGCTTTGCCTAGGAGTAACGCGCCCGCAGCCCGCAGCTGCGTCACCACGAACGCGTCGCGCGGTACCACGGAGCCGAGCAGCGCCCAGCTTCCCGCGGTGGTCGACATGCGGTCTTTCGTGGCGATGTTGTCTTTCACGAGGAAGGGAATGCCGTGGAGGGGCCCGCGGGTGTGTCCGTTTCGACGTTCGGTGTCGAGGAGGCGCGCGATGGCGAAGACGTCGGGGTTGAGTTCGAGGATGGACCTAGCCATTTAATTTAGTCAATGGTATGGTAATAGGTAGAAAGATGAAATGGGGGATGGAGTACTTGAGGTATTGGTCGACTTGTTGGATTCGACGAAGGTAACACTCGAGGAGGTCGACTGTGGTGAGTGTGAAGGCGGCCAGGTGTTCCTGGATATCGTCGATGGAGGCCTCTTCTAGTTGGATCCCGTGGCAGAGAGGCATGGGAAATCGCGCCGATCCGATCTTCTGTAGGAAAGGCACGTCATGTTGAGAGGGTGGGGAGAGTTGAGCCGCAACGAGGGGGTCTGAGTGAGCGGTCACGAATTGGAAAAGGAGGACGAAGAACACGATGGCGACCATTCTCTTTTTTTTCTTTTCAGGTCTTGGATATCGTATGCCTTGATCTTGCGTAGCCTGGATATAGAAGACTCTGTGTGGTCAATGTTTTGGGGATGATGAATCAAGCCGGTGGGTGGCCCCACAGAAAACAACATTCCAAATCGGGCTCAGATGAAGTTATACTAGTGTCAGTGATCGTGTGACATGATATTACTTCATTAAATACGTACAATAGTGTCATAGTATCATCGTATAAGAGTAGTACATTAATTACTCCAGCCTCACCAACCCCCTCCTCTCATTCTCCTCCTTACTCCTACGACTCCACTCCGGTGCCTCATCCTCCCCCGCCTCCTCCTGCGCATCCCCCTCCTCTTTCGTCTGATGCACCGTCGACGGATCGTGCTCGGCCGGAGAATAAATCGTCACAACCTCCAACGGCACCTCGCCAACATTCAGGAACTGGTGCTGCGTGCCCGCGGGGACAATCACCACGTCGCCTTGTTTCACCTCCTGCTCTTTTCCGGCGACGATGGCGCGACCGGTACCGTGGGTGAAGAGGAGGATTTGGTCGACGGAGTGTTTCTAGTTCGCCTGTTAGATTCTAATGGTACACTGGGTAGAAGGGGAGGGAAGAGATGGGAACCTCGTCGCCGATTTCGCCGTTTACGGGTACCTCCATGGCGACGAATTGTGAGTATAGGCCGGTGTGGAGGACTTTGCGGAAGACGCCGAAGGATCGGTCTGGGGAGAGGATGTTGGGGAGGTACACCATTTCGTTTGGGGGAGGATTGGTGGTCATTGTGACGGTTACTCGGTAATAGAGCAGTGGGCAGAAACAGAAGCACAAGGCAAGTTGTCAGTTGTTGATCTGCCTAATATTGGGAGACGGGACAGACGGCTTTTATATCCATACATGACGCCTCCAGCGACATGGATAACCTGGTATGTGACGTAAAGCTCATGGTGTCACTGCGGCCGGATGCGGAGGTGCCGCGGCGGGATAGTCAGGCTTTCTAAGATAGATAGTATAATCATTTACATTTATTGTGGACCACATTATTGACATAACCTCTCATAATCATTCGATCTAGACTCGTAGCGAGATGGTGAGATCTGACGTCAGCTAGGAGGATTCCATCCCGCACCAGCCTCAACTGAACATAACACAAAACAATAGGCAGCCCAGCGCACCTCTATTCTCTATGCCCCAAACGCTGGAAAGCCACTGGCCCCAGCTCCCCAATGACCTCCTGCAATCTGCCATCTGCCATTACCGCCACAGCATCCCGCCCAACTTCCGTATACTCCTCCAAGACACCAAGTCGATGAGCAACAAGAATGACCGTGTGGCCGTTGCCCGTAAACTCCTCGCCAATGATACGATGAATAGTAGATTCCGTATCCGGGTCGAGGGGCGACGTGACTTCGTCCAAGAGAACCACAGGCTTGACCCCTAAGCTTCGTAACGAGTGGGCTTTCACCAGAGCTCTGCAGAGCGCAAACAGCTGACACTGTCCCAAAGAGAGCTCCTGGAATAGAAACAGCTTCCGGTCAAGGATGGGATGTTCACTGGCAAACCCTGGAATGTTGATCACCGTGGCTTCTCCCTCGAGTTGAACCTGCGCACCACCTTGCAAGAAATGCGACCATAATCCAGCTTTGTTCAAACTAGCAACAAGGACGTCGTCGGATACTGAGCCTTCCGGGTCCAAGTTGAAGCGCAATGTCTCGGTTGGCAGAAGCAGAGGGTCTTGTGATACTGCGATGAAGCACCGTTGTCGGAGGACTTCTAGCCCTACCTGTTTAATGTCTATGCCATCTAGCTCGATCTTGCCGGATTGCAGCTCCAGGAGTCGTAAAAGGGTGAGGAGTAACGTGCTTTTACCGCTACCAGGGAGATAATGATCTATCAGATAAGGTAGAATAATGGAGGTGTTGTGCCTTCAGTAACTCACCTGCCTGTACGCCCGCAGAGGGTGAGTTTCTGACCTGCGGTGATATCGAGGCTCAGATTTTGTATGGCAACAGACTTGAGTCTACGTTTATACCAGTTAACGTTTATCAATAAAGGGAACCTTCCAAGTACATACTGGTACGATGCATTGATGTTTTTGAACGCGATATGTCCTCTTGAAGGCCAGTTTTCAGGGGGCACCAAGCTCCAGGTACTTCCACCCTCAACCGGAGTCGTTTCCTCAAGCATTTTCAACCGAGAAATCGCACCCAGAGAAGTCTCCATTGTAGTCCAACTCTCCACAAGCTTTAGCAACGTTGCGTTGACCACGAGCATAATGTTGAGTGCGATGCCGATTTGTGCACCGCTGACATGCCCTCGGAATGCTACAGCGATAGCAACCGCCCCCGTTGCAATAGCCGCGGCCAACAAATCTAGGACAACGTTAAGCCACCTCTGGAGACACAAAAGGAGGAATTCTGGGCGTTGAGAGTGCTCGACGCTTCGGATGTTGGCCTGTATTACATCTGTCGACCAGCCAAACGACCGAATTGTTTCGATGCCCTCGACCTAGGCAAATGAGATCAGCTCGGTCATCGTCAAGCGTTGGCTGACGACATACAGATTCCAGGAAACTTGAGAAAACTACCGCCCGAGCCTCGAGCTCCAAGAATCGGAGTTGCCTTGATGTCCGCAGATAAACCTTTTGGATGAGATAAACCACGAGCATACAGGCCGGGACGGACACTGCCAGCCATTTCTCGGCCATGCAAAGGAGCGTAAGTTGCATGAGGAGCTTGAATATTTCTGGAAGTGCGATTATTTTAGAGCCTTGCTAGATGGAGGAAATTATAATACCTACGAACTAAAACAGTCTGAAATGCGTTGGGCAACTGCTTGTCAATCAGCTGGATATCTTGACTAAATCTAGGATATAATTAGCAACCCTCAAACCATGAGCATTGAGCATTACCTGTTCAAGATAGAGCCGTTATCCGTTTTGGAGAAATAAGACAAAGGCGCACTATGGATGATTAACCATCTGTGAAGTATGAAGGATAAGAACTAATAATCAACCTTGTCACAACGTCCAAAAGACGTTGATGTAATCGCGACCCAGATTGCGGTGCAAGTCGAATAAGAAGCTCCCTGTTATAATCTCAGCAACAATACACAGCTGCAAATGTCTCGCACACCTACCAAACCTGAGTGCTGGTCGAGGTCCACGACATGGTTGATATAAAGAGATATCCACCTACGTAGAACGCAGTCCTTGCGCCATCTGACTCGGTCCACAACTGAAGCCAGTACTGGGGGATCGTGATGAAAAAGGCATACGATGCAATCCACATGATAAAAGAGAAGACCTTCATATAGTCAATGAAACTAAAGTAGTAGCCTATACCCGCATTAGTCGAGCCAAATCCATTACAAGAGAAGAAGCATATGGGTACCATAGAGAGCGGGATCTCCAGTTTGCCTTGCAAGATCTGTTTCGGTCTCATCTTTTGCTCGCAATTGAGCGCTGAGTTTGTCAAAGTTTGACGAAAAGACAGCACTGTCCTCGGTAGAACGGTTGGAGGAAAACTTCGCTATCGATGTAACTTTCGTTTTGATGCTCTGCCAGTGACCTTGATCTATGATTCCGTGGTCGCCCAGAACCACGATGTGATCCGCAGCCTGAAAGTACTGAGCTGTTTCAAGTTAGCCGATTTATTGGAGAATGACCAAGGAAGAACTCACATGAATTAGACACGAGCAGCACGGTAGTATTCAACCGCCGCATTAGCCCTGCGGACCCAAATAGGTTATTGAAAACCGCCTGCTCCGTTTCACCGTCCAGCCCACTGAAGATATCATCCAGTAACAATATCTCGCGCTTTGCAAGCAGTGCGCGCGCGAGTGTCTGCAGTCATTAGCTCTGACCACGCCCAGCAGTCTTGAGAAACATACCACCCGCTGCCTCTGTCCTCCAGACAAATTCATCCCTCTGCTTCCAACTTGTGTCTGATCTCCATTGGGCAGGGAATCAAAGTCATGGGTGAGACAACATATCTTTGCCACCTCATGATACCATCTTTCATGTCCTGCGTCACTGGCAACCTCCTTCTCAGCACTACCGTAAATGGCCTCTTTGATAGTATCGTTTTGCAGCCACGGTTTCTGAGCACAATAAGCTATCCGTCGCGTTGAGAGACTAATTGCTCCATGGGCGGGGACGACTTCCCCGAGTATCGCGCGCAATAAAGTCGATTTGCCGCTACCAGTAGGGCCTGATATTATTGTGAGTGATCCCGTGGGAACCGAGATGTTTATGTTCTCCAAGACCGGGTGTTTATGGCCGATTCTCAGCTGTCGGGTTTGGATAGCAAGCCTAGGTTCTGGCAAGTGGTCAGATATCAGGTCCGAGGACAACTTGTGCGGATTACTTCTGGGCAGTATTCCCCGATGGGCTTGTAAATATGGCCGAAGCAGGAATGCTTGAACTCTTTCGAATCCAGCGAATGCTGCCACAACGCGTGGGAGAATAGTCATGACCATGTTGGCCGGGCGGGTGACCATGCTCAAGATGGCTATGGTGGTGAACGCAGTGTCTGTTTCCAGCTTGCGAGCCTGAGCGGCCGATATCAAAGCGAAAAGTGCCAGCGTAATGGCTGGGGTGAAAATCCCAAGCGCATTAGCGGATGCATTATAGTATACCAGGACCCATCTCAGTTTTGAGGCGGCCCGGAGCTCCTCTTTCCGAAGTCCCTGGATGCGATGCGCAAGATGGGGTTGGAATCCAAGCATTTTGACTACTTTCATGGCGCTGAGAAGAGAGCTGGTAGCAGCTATCCGATCCTGCGTTGCCTCATTCCATGTCTTTTGGCGAGACTGTAGATTCTTAGCCACATATCGACTCATATGTGAACATACTATATGTCTTAGTATAAAGGCAAGCCGTCATCAGAATATACTTACAGTAAATTAAAAATAGTGGAAGAGGCCATATCCAGCCAACCTGGGTAGCTAAAAGTCCTATACCGATCAAGACTTCGATGGCTTGGGCCCATGCTTCGTGGATCATTTCGGCAATCCCATCAAGGCTATCTGCATCAGTACTCATAAGTGTAGTAGCCTCGCCGTTGTCATAAGCAATGCTAGGTGACTCCATGGTCTTGTCATGAATGAGCCCAACAAAGGCACTTCTAGTCATCAGCTTCAACTTATTTATGCGGTGTTCGTAGACGGCTGTGGATATCTGTAGTTTGAGTGTTAGCGGCGAAAGAGAGTTACCGAGAATTAGGCCTTACTGCAAGGCCAACATATATAGTCGCAGCTGATACCACGAGCCAAAACCCCTGGCTGTCTTTCACATCGGCAGGGTATGCCGCAACGTATCTGATAGACTCCTTAATCAGGGTTGGCTGGGAGTAGCGAAAGGCAATCAAGAATAGTCGAGGCATAACAGCAGCGAGAAAAGGCTCCTTCAGGCATTTTACCAAGGCTATTAGTAGGCTGTGCCTCGTTTCGGGCTTGGCTGTTCTAGTAAGAGGCAAGAAGGTAACTGTTTTGAGTTCCTGGACTGACCTCGTTGAGACCATGTTTGGAGCATTGCTTTTCTTGTGAACTCTGGCATCATATCTTTACCAAGGTGTGGCAAGTCTTGGCTGACGAGGATATTCTTGTATCCCTGCCGAAGAATAGGATTGATCCATATGAACAGGACCCTGCTCAAGACGCCTTTAAGTTCGTCCGGGGAATCATGGCCTAGATCACTGAATGCTAGGGGTCTCTTAAGGGAACTCTCAAAAACCAAAAGTACCGAGTGCATGCAACAACGAAGAAGAACTGGGCGTGAGCTATTCGCTTGTCCAGCGGTCTTAGATGGCATAGTGATGTAAACGACATCGCACAATATAGATGCAAGAAGATATAGCACAGCAAGGTCTGAAGGTCTATGAGATCGCCGTTGCTCCCGGAATAGAAGTAGACCCAGGCTCAGAGCAGCGATTGTGGAGGCAAACGATGAGACTAATAAATGAATTTTGTTCGGAATATTCAAGCTCCAAACCTTGATCGAATATGAAAACAAGACGACCGCGAGCAAGATCGCAAATCCCTAGAGCCGTTGCTGGCATTAAACATCGAATTCAGAGTCTGGGGCAGAAGGAATACTAACTCCCTTGAAGGGTCCCTGCCAGCTTGGAATACTTTTAATGTTGGACTTGCGAAGCTTCCAAAGTCTAGCAGGAACAAACAACACGAATATTGCGGCACAGGCTGTGGAGAGAGTGTGTAAAACATGTGTCGGCTCCAGAGCCATGGTCGATGGCTCGGCACTTGCTTTGGAGATGAACGACAGCGAAGAAAATAATTATATTGTCCTCAATACTCTGTTAGGTAAGCTATCCCCTGATAGAATGGCTGATGCTCTTTCAAGGGCCTGGAAGAGAAATGCGGTGGTTGAGGCTTCATCCCCAATCTCGACCAACTGATCCTCGGACAAGCTAGCGCTGACGTGCTTTTGGCCATAGTGAGCATATATTGTACTTTTGTAACCAATTTCTGATACCCAATGATGACCATTCGAGATAACAAGTAGAAATAGTCTGAGCTAGACCAAGTCTGCTGGACCTTTCAAGCCGAAGCTCAACTTGAGGGAACCCTAGCTGACAAATATATATGAGCATAGCCTAGTTCAACTATACACATGTTAATTCAACCCTGAGTTGACGAACAGGATCCTGTAAAAATCAAATTACTCAAAGCTTAGTATACCATGAACAAAAACTATCCAGATTCATGTTGGTCTTGCCTGTGCAGAAGGACTTAACAATCCAGTGAACATTTCAACGAAGCTGTTCCCGAGATCTAGAGTCCTATATCGTGGTTTTTCAAACCACAATGGAACGGAGGCGGCAACCTCGCACTCCTTATGGCTCTTCGTCTCTGTCAAGACCGTATAGTAACTGGGCCTCCTGATAAAAATATCCAAGAACACTCTTTTAAGAGATACACCACATTTTTCCAGGCAGAGACTTGGGTGGAATTTGCATCGGCCCGGTTTATAAAGGCCAGTGGAGATAAAGAAACAAGGTCTCTAGCATTGCTATCAAGTGCTCACAATAACTGGATAAAATTAATCAATGTTTTTCGGTCCAAATCTTGGTCACTACTGTGACTTGTCGCGCCGATCCTTTCAGCCGTCGACTGGCTCTTGACATCGCAGCAATTACATCATCGTACAGGAACAAGAATAATTGGTCGGGAAATAATCACTGCAAGGATTCTATCGGCGACAGCCGACGTTAGAAGACGAGGTGAGTGTAGTGGTTCTATCATTGTCTCACATCCCAATCCCAAATGATGCGACGATGGTGGACGGCCTATCTCAACCAGAGCGAAACATCTCAGGTGAGAAGTGAGGGGAGCTGACAGGAATGGCTGAAACTCCAGGCTTCGGCTGGTTGACACTCGCATTAGGCGTCGTCCGGATTCTGCCTGCGCGTGCCTGCAGTTATACTACTAGGTACGACCTAGGTACGACCTAGGTACCTACCTCCCTAGGTAGGTAGGTAGGATGGAGAGCATAATGTGGACCCCCCACCAATCAGCCACGAGTGTCACCTCACGTCTCCTGCTTGTTTTCTTCCACCGTCGGCGGAATGACGTAGCGTCCATCCGCGAAATGCCAATCATTGCAGAAATCCAGCCCCGCCGGAGAGCTTTCATTTCCTCGGTAACCGCAATTGGAGGGGGATCAGCTCCAGATTCCTAAATCTCCCTCCCTGTTGCGTCCTCCTCTGGCGAGTTGAGTTAAGAGTCGCCGTTATGAACCAGGTCTGGATAATAACCATGCCAATGCGGTCGAGGGTGCTCCGTCCCCCGTGCATTACATTGCAGTGGCACCGCTACCCGTCCCTCGACCCGTTAGCGGGCGCCATTCCCTTCTCAAGGCGCCTTTTGACTTTGGGTGGCTTGATGCCAATGCTGTTAAACCCATTCAAGGGGCAGATGGAGGATCAATCACTGTAGAGATAAACATACCGATAATTCACTGGTTGAAGTTCTTGGGAGAAGTGGTGGGATGGTGTGAATGGAGGGTTGATGCTAAGCGGAACCGGACTGGGATTCAGGCACCCCCCAATCGACGCCTCAGGTTCTACAGGCCACTCGAACTTGGAATCAAGCTTGACTCTTCATCTCAACTACCATGATCGAATCCTCACCACCTTTTGCGTCTCTTTCTTGTCGTTTTCCCTCCTCTCGCTGGGTAACCATACTCCATCATGTATGCAAAGCGTCAATCCTCCACAGATTCTCCAGATTCCTGTTCTCCCATACTCCCCGCACTATCGTCGATCGAGTGGCCCACTGTGGGTGTCAAGGCAATGAATTCGCTATTATTGAAAGGTGGATTCCCGTCATCCAACGATGTCATCCCAGATGCAGACCCAGCTCCACCGCGTCTCGTCGCTGGTGCTCCTCCGACGCATGCTCCACCGAGGACCCAGGGATCAAAATACCTCGCATTCCATGCAGTCTGGCGTGATTGGGCCCCTCGATACAACTTCTCCTCGAGACAGTGAATGGGTGGTGCGAAATAACCGCAACGTCGAGGCAACAGGAGGAGGCCACTGCGCCATATAAAGCCTTATCTACCCCCTCTAATCCTTCGAAATTCGGTTTCCCTCCCACCTCCTTCCTCCTTGCCCCCGTCTTCTCTTGAACTCTTCGCACTTTTGATCTTCCCTCCATCACAAAAATACCCCACTAGCCACACTTCTCTTCAACATGATTGCTCCTACAGAACCCGATTTTGAAACTAACGGTGGCTCCCCTGTGGCCCAGTTCCACCCTGAGATCTCCACGGAGGCTCTAAATGAAAAGGTCGTTCTCATTGTGGGTACGTGATCCATTATGTCTTGTTTTTTTTTTTTTTTATTGACACCTTCCCCATACTAACCCATATTCCAGGTGGCTCAAACGGCATCGGCGCGAGCCTTGTCGAACTCTGCTGTCAAAATGGCGCCTATGTGTCCATTGGTGATATCGATACCAGCCGCGGAGAGAAGCTGTCCAAAAAGTGCCTCGAGGCATGGCCAGTCTATTCTGACCCCACTCTCCCGCCCAAGCCTCCCAGATCGACGTTCCAGCACACCGACGTGACTGACTACCAATCTGTCCTGGATCTCTTTGACCGCACCTTCAAGAGATACAACCGCATCGACCACGTTGTAGTCACTGCTGGCAGCATGGAAACCGGTGAGAACTGGTTCGATCATGCCCTGAGCCTTAAGGATGTGCGCAAGGTAAGTTCTCCCACCACCTCTTTTCTACGAGCTTCTTTTAACATTCTTAACCTCAGGTCCCCTCCCGCAAGGATCTCGACGTCAACCTCATCGGATCCCTCTACGTCACCCGCGTGGCCAGCGTCTACCTCCGCCACAATCGTGGCCCCGGAGTTGACCGTTCCATCCTGCTCTTCTCCTGCGCCGCAGGCTTCAAGGAAACACCCGGAGTCTCAATCTACCAGGCCGCCAAGCACGGCGTCCAGGGCCTTATGCGCTCTTTGCGCCCCTACTTCTCCTCGCCATACAAGCACAGCCTCCGCATCAACACCATCTGCCCCTGGATGACCCAGGCTCGCACCTCAATTACCAAGAACGTCGAGGACCGCTGGAACAAGGAAGGCCTCCCCGTCAGCACCTATGAGGAAGTTGCTCTGGTCTCCGCGGGCGTACTCACCGACGACTCTCTCAATGGAACCTCCATGTACGTTGAGGGCGGACGCGCCTGGGAAATTGAAAACAACATCGACCGCCTGGAACCCCAGTGGCTTGGCGAAGAGCCTTCCAAGACGCTGGCGTTGGGACAGAAGGTCCTGAACGAGGCCTGGGCAGCATAAACGGGGTCCAGGCTGGACCGCCCCTTGTTTTTCACTTCATGCAGGTTTTGTTTCCTGCTTGTTTCTAATTCGGAAAACAAATTCCACTCTGATACCCCCTATCGCCCACGGGACGAAAGCTTCGAGAGCTTGGAAAGCTCCCTGAATACTTCATAAGAACGTGAAATTGGCACTGCGACTGCTACGTGAAACGACTGTTCAGGATAGAGAGGGACTTTGCTCCACTATCTTAGTATCTGGTTTCGGCGTCTACTGTTTCCAAGATTTCATCCTTGTCGTTAAATCTAGAAATACATTTCTTTTTCCTTAATCAAAAAAAAAAAAAAAAAAAAGCTCAATCTATTCTCCTACTACTTCTCTTAATTACCAGGTACTAACTAATTCGCCGCTAGAACTAGCTACCCCCTCAACAAAAGTAACGTCATCAAACAGGGACAAATACCAAGCTACATTCTGACTTCCCACATTAACCTAAAATAAGCACTCGTAAGCACTCGTAAGCACCACACCATCACCACGCACACCGCACACCTCTGTGGAACGGACCGCGAGGGAAACAGTGCAGGGTGGTCGATCACTACTGAGCCTGAATGGAGGGTCCTACCCAGTACGGGGTACTAGCTGTGTGGTCTTTTGCATGAAGAGGTCCGAGCGAAAGCATTCCCTTGGGCGGTCAGTGGCATAGCCATGGAAGGCATATCTTACTTAGGTAGGTATTATAATGTACGGGCTAGATGGGGAAAAGATCCGTAAAGTACTTGGGATGCAAGCTGCATTTATCGGGTAAAGAACCAACCAACAAAGAACAAAATACAGGGTCTGGGGTATCTCCACGAAATCTAAACCAAAACTAGAATGCTAGACAAAGTTGACTGACTCTTCACAGATGTAAGGGTATCCTGGATGAAAACCTCACCAGCGTAGAAGGCGGCAGGTCTCTTGGAGCTCCGGAGCGACAGAGGCTTGCTTCCTCGGTCTCGAGATATTGCATCTTTGTCATAGTTAGCCAGTTCAAGACATATGTATATATATATATATATATCTGTAGGTATAGTTGTGGATGAAAAATCTTACCTCGAACTCCCGTATAACCATCACGACTGTCTTCTTTAGCTCCATCCACGCCGCATATACCTTCGGGTGTGTTTCCATACAGACACTAAAAGGTAGCAAGCTCTGTTCCATGGCTTGTCGCCGGTGCGTATCGGCCACAAGCCATCGTTCAGGTCGGAAATAATCGATGTCGCCGCCGTATACGGCAGGGTTAAAGTATAGGACGTGAAGATGCCATCCGACCGTGGTTCCATTCGGGAGATGTAATTTTGAGAGAGCGGAAGGGTTAGTTGTCACTTGCATCTCGGGGTGTTGATCCAGGAGTCTCAGGGACTCTTTCATGACGGAGTCGAGGTAGGGTAGGCGTCGTAGTTCGTTCCAGGGGGGTGTCCGGGGGATATCTCTTGTGCGGTATGCCGTGTCGATCTCGATTCGGAGTCGAGATAGGACGGCGGGGTGGCGTAGGAGGAGGGAGAATACCCCTGTGAATGCGGTAGTTATGCTTTCGATCCCAGAGGCGACGGTCGAGGGTTTCTCGCTGGAGTGTTGGGAAGAAGGTCTGATCCAGTTTGGGAGTTCCTTCTCGCAGGTAAGATTGGGAGAACCGCCCATGTGGATTCCTGAGCAGAAGAGGCGTTCCCTTTTTAACAGTGACATTGGACCTCGTAGTAGAAGGTCTTCTACTGTTGGAGGCGACCAGTGATTCCCCGATCGGCTAGAGGAGTGGTGCAAGGTGGACTGGTGCGAGGTGTTTCTTGTCCGGTCGACGTTATCGTTGAACATCAGCTGGTTGATGAACTCCTGGGCGAAAAACCGCAGCGAAGCAGTCACATCGAGAGTCCTGTGTCGTCGGATGGTCCGGACGATGTTCGTGGCCAGGCTATCGATGGATCCTTCACACTGGCGGGCTTCCTGGAGATGTCTCTGTCCGGCATATCCTCCTCCAGGGCCCAACTGTCCTTCAACGAGATCTCGATCGTCTTGACGGAGCTACTCCAGTTAGTGATCATTCCACTCCATACCCACAACCACAGCAGTACGCTCATACTCACCTCCCTCTGCAGCCACTCACGGTAAATCCCTGCAATAATCGCCCGATCGCACACGCAGACAAAATCCGGCCCTAAACGCACAACCTCCCCATACTGCTCGTGTATCTCTCCCAAGCGACGCCGATACTCAAGAGATCGCTGGGCTAGAAATCGCCAAGTGTCTGAAAACGCAGCCAGGAATGGGCCCGGGATAGTCTTCAGGCGGGAATAGTTGTGGAGACACCGGAGGACCAGCAGCCCCGTTGCCAGAGCCAGCACGACCAGGGGAATTGCGCACGCGACCATCTCCAACGTCGCTCTCTATCGCATTGCTTTATCCCCTTTGGTCTTTTGGGCTGGATTGATGGAATCAACCACGAGTTATTCGGGAATCGATTACTATGTATGGCATGAGGACCTTGTTTTGTTTTGAGGTAAGCCTCCCTCCTTAATTTAATTACCCCAACCGTGAGATCCCGAGTCGGGTGAGAAGAACCGGAGGGACCCGGGGAGCTCAGCTCAGCTCTGTCGAAACCAGTCTCTATCTCGGACTTCGCAGGGGTTGTTTGGATAGATTTATGTTAGATTTCCGTTCGGACTGAAATTCGCTAGTCGATACGAGGTGACGCCTTCGAGATCGGCTTGCCTAGGTGCCATCAACAGGTGACATTCGTACAATGACAGCTGCAGATGCGGGGTGAACTGGAGATATTTATGTGATTGCTCATAGGAATCTGTTTAAATCCCTCATGGGTTAGGCATCTGTGCGTCTCTATTTACACCTCTCCTACGTGCAACGGGTTGGTCAATATTCAACGGCTGAGAAGATAGAAGAACATGGTTGTAAATTCGTGCTAAACAACTAGGCATGACGTAAAGAAATTCGTCTCGGTGTTTATAACCAGAGCCCAAGGCAGGGAGCAAGGCTCCTACCATAGATTCATGGCGTTATAAACATGGGAGTCTATCCTCATATGGTGAATAGAAGCCGGACTTGACTCAACAGAGTAGCAGAGTAGCTAAGAGACGAATAGCAAAAAAAACCATAGAAAGCTAGAAATCGGGTACATCGGTGGGGTATCAAGGTATCCATCGTTGGCATAGATATCGTAAGGGAGAAATCGCCAGGTAACAGTGCATGGAAAAGAAAGGGGAAATTTTTCAGCCCAGATGGAAGAACGCGTTGATTTCGCATCAGTGTGGTCATTCATAGTTCGCACTCAAACCCGGTCCCATCGAATGTTAGTTTTCTGGTCAGGACGTTTGTTGTTGTCGCTGGTGACAGCTGTGCAGCACGGAACATGATTCTATGCAACTGGGATATTATCTCAGACGAGTGTCCCTCTTGCCACTTGAGGGTGTGAGTGGAAACCTGCTCGGGTTAGTCAAGGGTTGTGGTTTACGAGGGCCAAAGATCCTACCTACAGTTCCACTCGGGTCAAGCCTGATGAATTCGAAGGTAAAACTGTCAGTCGCAAGGCCGTATATTGCAGTATCATTTCTATTGCCCTTTTTCCGTGCATTGGATATCATGCCTGGATAACAAGTAAGCGAATTATCCTGAAGGGTCCTTAGCCTCCTCATAAACTTACCCATATAGGCTAACGCCTGATGCTCCCCCGATTCAGCTTGAGTTCGTCTTTTCGCTTCCACAATCACCATGTTGGTTTCGAGGCCGTCGGGAGTATCGTACCATAGTGCGTAGTCAGGTTTACCACTGATTTCGTGCGGTTTCCCTTTATAGCGCATGGGAAATTTTATCTTCCTCTCAAATTGCCAGTGAAGAGATTTGGCCGAAGCAACTGACTGAGTTGAGATACGCTTGCCCGTTCCTTTTTCCTGACCGTACTGCCCAAATTCCTCCCGCTTCTTAGCCGCGAGGGTAGTGAGAAGGATAGCATCGAGACGAGCCCTCATAGCAGATTCGTTGCGGCCCGCGTCCCCAAGCGCCAGCGCGTAATCCGCCAAGATGTTCCCTGGTGAAATTTGTCAGGTCTGATGAAACTCATGTCGTGCATATCACTTACTGAGATGGTCAGGAACCGGGCGCCTTTCCTGGGGAAGAAGGGTCCAGCTCGGGTCACCATTCCGCTCGAACTTCAGGGTGAATGTTCTCTCAATTTCCAGGGAAGTCATATCGGTCACCGCGACAGTAGGAAGAGGAGGGGGTGTGTTCTTTTTCACAGATTGCTTTCGGCTCTCGGATCGCGCTATCTTAAAGGCCTCCTGGATCTCCTTCACAAGCTTTTGATCCTGGATCTTCCTCGTGACCTCCTTCATCTTCGTCTCCAGCTTATTAAACCATTCCATCTTGGAGAACTGGAAATCTGAGGTTTGTGAGAATCGTGCTTCTATGTATGAGACGGGAGCAGAAATTCGGAACAGGAAACCTGAAGGAAAACCTCAGGTCGAGGAGCAAGGAAGAAAAGTGCTTACCAAAGGCCGCCAGTTCATGTTCACTGTCAGTGAGAGTCATACTCTCTTCTGATTCATCCCGCTCTGATTCATTGCGTTCCAATTCAGCATCTTCTGTTTGTCTCAGTGTTGGTGCACTCCACTTCGATTGAAACTCCAGCGATCGATACCATTCAGACTCGCTGTACAATAGCTTAGAAGTAGCTGCCTTGCTCAATATTTTGCAAATCTGGCTAACAATAGCTTGTTGTTGACCTTGCATCCAATCCAATCTCAGCCAACAATACTGTGCAAACAATGATTTAGCTCTATATCCATCTAATCGCATCGGTGTAGAGACATACCTCGTTCTCACTGTTAAGATACAAGAAGACCCACTTGAAGCCGTCCGTGAATATTCCATATATTTGTTGATCCCCGCTAGTCAAATCTCTATTTTGCTGAATCATTGCTATTTCGATCTCTGGTTATTGAACGTCTTGAACCAACACCAGAGGGTTTAAGGACTTACACATCGCGCCAAGGACCGGCCAGTATTGGTCATCCTCGTCCTCAATGGGCTTCTCTGCTCGAACCACAATCAGGTTCGTTTCCAACTGACGTGGATCCCCATACCATAAGATGTAATCGGCCAGGCATTCTGAAACGTTCCCTTCAGCGTATGGTAAGCGGACAATCTGCTCATAGCTCCAAAATAGTGTCTTTAATCCTTCCGTGATGTCTCTTGGACTGAGTGATGAATCGAGACGACGAGGTCTACTCTCACGCTGCTGCATCTTTTTCTTAACCGTGGCTAACGTGTAATCTAGAATGGCGTGGACCCGAGGCCGGGCAGAGGTAAGGAATGGAGATCCTGCCCCAGACGCCAGACTGTAGTCTTCCAAGTGGGCTTGGAAATAACCAGGTAGTTCAGATCCTGTGTCTGCAAAGTTGATATGCCATGCCTCAACAGCGTCACAAGGCCAACAAGGTCTGATTCCATAGAACTCCCAAATGTCGCCCTTGTATTCTAAATTCTGGAAGAATTCCATAATTTCACCTTCTTTTTCTCTCTCCATTTAGTATCAACATTCAAGCCTATTCAAATGGTGTTGACTAGAAAATGTGAGATGCGTGAGTACGAGATTAAACTGGATCGAACTGAGGTTAAAAGTAGGTCAAAAAGAGGTCAAGCGGAGGCCAGGGTGAGGTGTGGTAGATGTAGAAGTGAGCTTGAAATAAATTATTCCATGGATGTTATAACAGAGTTTTAACTGCAACATATAGAGTCATACTAGTACCTCCAGAAAACCCTGACTGCGAAGTCATATTGGCGTGTGGTTTACGTTATGACCCGGAATGTATTCGAACCTTAGCCCGATGAAGGAGGCTTTCATGAGAAAATAATAACCAAAACAATGACACAAACGATAACAGATCGTCTCTATACCTAAGTGTGATCATCATGATATCCCAGGCAGCACTTTATACTGTATAAACTATACCAGGAAGAAGAGATGAAGCGATAAAAGGCGTAGACAAGGCATCAATACTTCGGTACCTCAGGCACTCTTAGGCAAACTTTACCTGGTCAACTTAAACCGTCGTGGCACATTCGTAGTCTCTGATTGGTAAGAGCTAGTTCTAACTACCTACCTAAAGGTACTAGTAGTACTAGTAGATGATGAGGTGACCATCAATCCAACACGTCCGGGCCGTCGGAGCAACCTACCTAGGTAAGGTTCAAGTTAATCCATGATCCATGACTCCCCTACCCGAGCATTGTATAACTCCCTATTCCGCGGCGAATTGTCGGTGATCAACACCCTACTCTATCAACCAGCTTTATAGACATTCTGGCAGTAATATCACAGATTCGCTAATAGGATAGCAGGTAATCTGCCAAAGCTTATAGAATAAAGTCGTAGCTAAGAAATGACCTCATTGGCTGACATAAGCCAATCACATGCTTCCAGTGCAACCAAAATGCAAGAAAGAAAGAAAAAAATGAAGGAAAAAAGGCGGCTTTGGAAGTGGTTACTGCTTGATCCTGGGCATCGACTATACTTTGGAAAAAATCTCCCTCCTCTCAATAATCCAGACAGAGCCAACACCTGTCACAATGTTATTTTTATCCCCTTTGTCTTGGTGACTCCCGTTGTGTAATGTGCTGCCTGGGAAACTTCGTACCCCCTCCAACCGCCCCCTTCAATGAATGATGCTTTGACAACTTCCGACCCCGCCTACACGTTTCCTCTCGCCAGTCAGATTGTCAAACCTGTCAAATCCCCACGACCCAGACTGCTTCCCCTTTCTTCTCATCGCTCTTCCGCCTCGTGCTCCACCCATCCCCTTGACCCCCCTCCGTGTGTCGCTGTGGTTGCCGTCGTTGTTCTGGTTCCCCGCATTTAGATCATGGGGAAGGCCCCCGTCGCGATCGTCATCGCCAGGTACGTACTCACAGCCTCACGCTCCATTCACATCGGTTGCAAAATACTCATGGTAGGATTCGGTAGGCACGGCGCCCGTCTCGACGCCGCCAATAAAGAGTGGCACCTAACCTCCCCGACCCCCTATGACCCTCCTCTCTCGTACGGCGGATGGCTCCAGTCCCGAGCGCTAGGGGCTCGGATCATCAATCAGGTTCGATCTCTGGAGGAGCAGCTGGACCGTTCGAATCAGGGGGTGCACGATCCAAAGCTACCCTCGCATCCCTTCCACGCCCGCAAACAGAAACGCAGAATTATCATCCATTCCTCTCCCTTCCTCCGTTGTGTCCAGACCGCGATCGCTGTCAGCTCGGGAATTAGGCAGAATTATAATGATGCGGAATCGGCCCAGCCAACATACGCCCTGGGGTCGAATCAGCGGAACGGTGGTGTTCAGAACGCGGCGATCTCCTCTACCCAGGGATCTGTTTTTAGTCCCGGGTCGATGGCCTCCCAAGATGATCACCATCGATGTCTCCTGCGTGTCGACGCCTTTCTTGGAGAATGGCTCTCCCCTGAGTACTTCGAAGATATCACACCTCCCCCAAAGTCAGAAAGGATGGTTGCGAACGCCAAGACAGAGCTGCTCCGCCGTGAGCAAAGCATAATTCCAGTGGCGGACCTGAAGAATTCGCATTCGCATTCGCATTCGCATTCGCCTTCTGTCGGCCACTTTCCCGGCGGATGGGGTGGCAATTTTCACGTCCCGAGACATGACGGGGACGACGAGAAGAGCGAAGTCGAGTCGACTGCATCGCCCGCGAGCGCGAACACCGCACGGAGAAATCGAGCGGACAGTTATGATTCTCTGAATACCACGAATACCAGTCGGGGACGGCGCGTTCTGAGCAAGATCAACACCAATCTCCCGACGATTCCCGATGTCGGGTACCTACCTCCAGTCCCGAATTATGCTATATCTCCATCAAACCCCATTCCGGAAGGATACGTCACCCACGCCCGCGATGCCTGTGTGCAAGTCGATTATCAGTGGGACAGCATGCGAGAAGCTCAGAACTGGGGTCATGGAGGCGAGTACGGTGAAGAATGGGGAACCATGCACACGCGCTTTTCGACGGGCCTCGAGCGCATGATCTCTTGGTACGAGAACCGTAAGGCTCCGCCCACTGAGTTTCGACGACGACGACATTCTCAGTTGCAGTTTTTGGATCCCGACGACGATGATGATATGACAGACACGATCGTAGTTATTGTGACCCATGGGGCCGGGTGCAATGCCTTAATCGGCGCACTTTCCGGAGAACCTGCTCTTGTAAATGTTGCCACCGCATCATTCACTCTCGCTGTTCGCAAGGATTCTTTGAAGGAGACCAATTCATCTGTTGGATCATCGGAGCAGCGCCATCCAGGTCGTAAACGGGACAACCTGGAGAACTACCGCCTGATAGAGGTTGCCTCGACAGACCACTTGCGACCGGTGACAAGTCCGGCGACATCTGTGCGATCGTCCACTAGCAGCCTGGTATCCCCAACCCTGACTTCGCATCGCCAGCGCTACCCAGCTCGCGCATCCTTCTCGACCAGCCCCTTCCGAATCTCTTCCCTTAGATCAGAAATGGGTTTGCAGCAGCCATGGTCCATCGAGAGACCCTCAACCGTACCCCGCGGATCGACCGGGCTCTGGAATTCCCTTTCCGCTGCAGATTCATCCTCGGATGACCTCGTCCCTAATTTCGGGGCTCCATTGTCCGCAACGGCATCTCTCCCGCCGTTGAACAGCGATAGCACCGGCTATGCTTCAAAAGCCGGTGACGAAACATGGCCGCGACAACTCCCCCATCGAACACTATCCCAGCGGGGACTTTGGGGAAGCGCACCACTCAATAATGAACGTACGGGGAATATGGGTCGACGCTGGACGGTGACGGAAAGACCGTGACGATATCCTCATATATACTTCTCATGTTGATTGTATTTATTATGACTCTTCTCTCATCATGTTTTTGCTCATCATTTTCTCTCCCCACTTGGCCCGGCGTTTTTCGGGATTTCAGGGTGATTTCACGTTTTCATGGCATTCCGGGTTTTTATCTCATGGTCGGTTGATCCACATGTGAGTGACACTCTGATTCCGAGGCATATTTGTCTAGTCCAGGTCTCGCTGTGCGACAATTGGCGTTTAAATAGTAGGACTCTTCTTATCGTGGACCTCTCCCTCACTTACCTCATTCACTGCGACACAGATAAACATGATGCAATCTTAGTGGAAGTGTATCCTGTGGTCCCGTAGCCATTGACACGTCGCTCGAACTTACTTAGGCCATCATTATTAAATATTATTTAAGGCATTTATTTACTTTAGCTAGATCTTTAGGGCATTATTAGCTGAATGGTTCTTCCAGCGATCGCCCCTCAAATCCCGCCCTTATGATTGGCGGGGGTGGATTCCAGTGCCTGGATGCCTGGATGCCTGGGTGCCTGACTGTTGGTGGTCCTTCACCAGGTCTCTCGGTCAGCTTCTCCCCTCCTTTGTACACCTCACACCTTATCCCCTGTCTCTGGCCTGACTGCGCTTATCTTCCATCACACCAGCATGGCCTCCGTTGAAAAAGACGGCTTGTCCATAACTTATACGTCCAAAAGGACTGAATCCCCCGATCTCCGCCTGATCCACTACAATGACGTCTATCACGTCGAGTAGGTCCATTCATTCCGCTCTCCCATCGCCCCATTCACATATCATTATGGACCATTAGAGACCTTCTCCGTTTATTTCCCCAGCTAACCATTGTATCAAGACCAGGATCCGCCGAGCCAGTGGGTGGCGCCCCCCGATTTCAATCCGTGCTGAATTACTACCGGTCTGATCCCCGCTTCGCCGACCAACCCGCCCCCCTCACCTTCTTCTCCGGCGATGTGTTCAACCCGAGTCTCGAGAGCACCGTGACAAAGGGGCGGCATATGGTCCCGTTTTTGAATAAGGCAGGGACAGATGTTGCCTGTGTTGGGGTACGTTTTGCAGATTCCGGCCCTCACTGCTGCGGGGTAGCTAACGGATGTCTATTTGTCGAGCAGAACCACGATCTCGACTTCGGGGTGGCACAGTTCCGTCACTTGCGTAACCAGTGCAAATTTCCGTGGCTTCTTGCCAATGTCTTGGACCCTGCATTGGGCGAGGGCGTGCCTATCGCCAATTGCGAGAAGACTTGTATGCTGACTACGTCAAATGGGATCAAGGTTGGAGTCATTGGTCTCGGAGAGAGGGAATGGTAAGTTCGCGCCGGTCACCGGTATATGATTGGGCGTTTTCTAAACCGATATGGTGATCCAGGCTCGGAACGATCAACTCCCTTCCTCCTGACCTTATCTACACATCGGCGTCGAAGACTGCTATGGAGCTTGTACCACAGTTACGCGAGCAAGGCGCAGAGATAATCGTTGCCGTTACCCACCAACGTGAGCCTAACGACTATAAACTCGCACGGAATGTGCCATACGGAATGATCGATATTATCTTGGGGGGACACGACCATTTCTACGGGCACGCGCTCATTAACGGAGTCCATGTCCTCCGATCCGGAACCGATTTCAAGCAACTCAGCTACATCGAGGCATTCCGGAAGACAGAAGGCCCCGGATGGGACTTCAACATCGCCCGCCGGGACATAGTCCGCTCGATCCCCGAGGACCCAGCAACAAACGCTCTTGTATCCAAACTGACTGCAAGCCTGGCAGCCAAGCTAGACAAACCGATCGGGTACACCGTTCGTCCATTGGACGGACGCTTCTCCACCGTTCGCGCGAGGGAATCAAACCTAGGCAACTTCGCCTGTGACCTCATGCGCCACTACTACCGGGCGGACTGCGCTCTGATGGCCGGTGGTACCATCCGCGGCGACCAGATTTACCCCCCAGGCATCCTCCGACTACGGGACATCCTGGACTGCTTCCCCTTCGAGGATCCCGTCGTCCTCATCCGGGTCACTGGCAAAGCACTCATGGGCGCGCTCGAAAACGGCGTCAGCCAACTCCCCGCCCTCGAGGGCCGCTTCAACCAAGTCTCCAACATCACCTACAGCTTCAACCCTTCCGCACCACCCGGCTCCCGCGTCAACTGGGCCAAAGTCGGCGGATCCCCCATCGACTACGACCGAACCTACCTCCTCGCGACCCGTGGCTACATGTCCCGCGGCAAAGACGGCTTCGACTCCCTCCTCGTGAAATCCGCCGGCGGAGAAGTCGAAGAAATCGTCGACGAAGAAAGCGGCATCCTCATCAGTACCCTAATGCGACAGTACTTCCTCAGCCTAAAGGTGCTCGGCAAATGGCAACACTGGAGTAAAAGTCTCGACCGCCACTGGTCCGACGTGCACAAAAACCTCCACCACAGTAGCTTTCTCAAATCTCCCTCCGCCCAACCCTCCCCCGTTTCGGAAAAAGCGCCGCCCCCGAAGCGACCCGCCCTGCAACGGAGACTCCATTACTACTACGGTCGTTACGCAGAGGAGTCCCAGAACGAACAGGTCCAGGCACATGCGAATGCGAATGCGAATTCCCACAACGGCCACGATGACTCAATGGACTCCGACTCCGACTCTGACCCCGAGATCCTCACCTCCCCGCACCCAACGACGAATTACGTCACTCTCCCGGCCCGGTCGTCCGTGGAGGAGGATCGTCGTCTCTATCTCGCGCGGTGGGCGACACGGACGTGGATGCGCAAGGCCGGATTACAGTCTACACTCGCTGGGGGGGATGAGGAAATGGGGGATTTCACACCAGCGTGGACGCCGGGCATTTCACCGCGCCTTGAGGGGAGGATTGTGATCGAGCCAGAGCCGTAGTCTCTTTTCTGTTCTTTCATCCTTTCTTTTCGGGCAATTTAGATACGAGTTATGACGGTGTGAGATGTTGTCTTTGTTTTTCGGGAAAGGTTATACAATTTTCTATTCGTTTAGATTAGCTGGCCGGTCCAAGTGGATGTTTTGCCTTTGGGATATTCATGAGCATTTTAAAGGCTTTGGGTATATACAGTAGACAGTCTAGCAACAACAATACAGCAGCAACACATAATGATGGATCATAGATTGTTACGTATTTCTAGTAGATTAACTGTTGGGTTTTTATTATTATTGTATGCCAACCGACCGCGCCCCAGACAGGTTCACTATCCGTCCTCCTCCTGCCGCTGCCAGAGTAGGTGCAGCAGCAATCGTGGATGGCGGTTGCACCCAGCCCGGAACGCTCGTATCCTCCGCTTCTCGCGTGGAGATCGTCTGCCAGACATTCGGGAAGCCGGTGGGGAGGGCACCCCGGAGTCGAGCGCCAGGGATCGCGAGGCGCGGGTTCTTGTGTGTTAGATATCCGCGCATGAAACCTTGCGTCAGCAAAGACGCGAGAATGGATTCGATTTCTCGCATGAGAGCTGTCGGTTTCCCTTCTTCGCTGGCGGTTCCATTTGGTCTCCTCTGGTCTGCATACGGATCTAGCTCGTATTCACTGTAATCTGTGTTGGGGTGTCCATCGATCAGGCTGTTGGTCGGGTTTTGCTGCAGTTGTCCTGTGGCGTCAAAGTAACTATCGGGACAGAGGAAGTCTCCATATTTTGACATTAATTCTAGGTCCGATCCAGCGAGGTTTGGACCGTCGTTATCGCCCAGGAAAAAATCGGGATCTAAGGTGGTGGATACGATCTGGCATCCAACTTGATTGTTCCCCGCTTGGACTTTCTGTCCCGATGCAGAAGGTTGTCCGAGAGATAGGCCGGATGACTGCGAATGTTGCGATTGGAGCCATCGCACAGCTACTTCAAGCTTGGTCAAGTAGAGGAAAGGGGGTGGGCCTCGCTGGGCTTGAGGGTCACCATGAAAGCCACCATGTATGAAAACCTTTCGTGCTAGTGACCGCCATACCAGAATCTCACAGCGATTCCGTAAAGCAAGGAGGACTCCCTTGGCCGCGAACCATTCGGTAGCTGGTGAGTTTATTGCCAGATGCTCGCGAAATGCTATGTAGTCACCACGAGCAATGAGTCGACAAATGGGAATGAATTTCTCAGCTAATCCTTGAGCTTCAGGGCGTTGGAAAAGTTGGCCTGAGGGAAAGCGCCCTAGGATGATGTTGCATGAGATGAGATAAGTAAGAATAAGGCGTTTTTGGCTAATCGCTTGGTGGTGGCACTGGTCGTACGCAGACTGCAAAGCGATCTGTGCAGGGAAGAACAGGTTATTGGAGAAAAGATAGCGTCCTAGGTAGTATAGATATGTAACCCTCTGAGAAGCCGGAAAGTATTTCAGTGGGGGAGACTGGGCACTAATGCTTGCAAACATCTGTTCGGCATTTCGCAGTTTTCCACACTAGACGAGAATGGTTAGTCTGAGGTATAAGAAGTCTTCCTGGATTGCGCTCAAAGGATCTCCATACCTGGAAGAGCAACTTCAAACACAAGTTGGCCATGAGGTAGATTCCAACCCTTTTCCCCTCCGGCTTTCCATGAATCCCCGGTGTACCACTTCGATCCGTAAGACATTTGATGAACGCCTCACGAACAACATTTGCGGACTTTTCTACCAATGTGACCTTCTCTGTGCTTTCGTCCTGGTCAGATCCACCCTCGAGCCTCAACAAGTGTGCGACCAACTCGGGCCGACGGTCTAACCCCATCGCTAACTTCGCGAGAACCTTAGATAGATACAGGACGGTCGGTAAAACGACGATGCCGAATTGACTATCACCAAGTGCTAGAACGCATTGACTAGATTTCACAGCCAAATATCAGCCATTGTTCACCAGGTCGAGAGAACAGCCCGGAATTGCGGTTTGAGGGATAGCAGAGTAACACTCGGCCAGGAGATACTCATATTGGAACTCACTTTAACAGCGCTTTAAGCAGGTTGTATGTCTCAAGAAGGTTCTCAACATTCACGTCTCGAAGAAAAGTAAAGTATAACTTCATAAAGGTCGGAAAGGCCGTCCACGAGCTGCTACCTTTAGATCGAGGGACCAGCCCTTCGCACCGCCGCAGCAGCTCCGCCTCTTTCGGTGAACCATTCGGGTAGTTCTGTCGCAACTCCTGCACCATTTGTTGGTAGATATCGGGCAACGGCGGTTCGATCTGTAAGAAGTCCTGTAGCTTTGCGCCATCGCGACTTTTGACTAGGTCTCCAAGCCCACCCAGAAACCTGCCTATGGTCGGGGTATTTTGGAACGCCATTGTTTCATCCGTAAGAGGTCGAGGAAAGGGCGGGGGAGAAAGCCGACAATCGGGGTGTCATCCGATGTCAGGTTATGTTGACGAGATTGCGGTACCAAATATGATCACCAAAGGTCGCGCATATTGATGGGCGATTCTT
This sequence comes from Aspergillus panamensis, assembly GCA_027569225.1. Classification (NCBI taxonomy): domain Eukaryota; kingdom Fungi; phylum Ascomycota; class Eurotiomycetes; order Eurotiales; family Aspergillaceae; genus Aspergillus; species Aspergillus panamensis. The sequence continues at coordinate 115,053 of JAPDER010000012.1, forward strand.
ATTGGAGGCGACTGAAGCTGAATACGCGGTGCGAGGAAAATAAGGGGTAAGTTGATTGAAGCGCTGGTTGTTGATGCGGGAGCGGAGGATTTGGAGATGAAGAAGAAGCTTCCATCTCAAAATGGTATCCATACACTAGTCCATATCGGGAATAGCCAAAGTAGCCTATCGTTGAAGTGTGGAAATCACATGGGAAAAAGCCATAGACTCAAAATAGAGAGCATCTCGGGAATTACGGCTCCAAGCTGAGACTCGGAATTGCAAGGTTGGGCTGGTCAATTATCAAATGTTACAAGAAAAGGAGCTGCTGCTATGCCATATTGGAAAAGGTGCACTCAGTGTTTTTGACCCATCTAGGCACAAGTATATATTTGACGCGAAGTCTAGACCCCCGCAGTAATGTTAATATCTCAATGAGACTGAGAAACCGAGTAGATTAGAGGAAGCTCATCATAATAGAGACTAGAATGGTATGACACCATACTGCCTAGGTGTTGTGTAGAAACAAAAACGTAATCAGCCTTTCCAGGTTGAATGTGAAGCGAATGATCCACACATACGTCATACTTTAAGAGTTGGATAACGACATGGATGTGGTTTTTGTACCTTGATTTAATCAGGTCCTACTACAAAAGGGTCGGATGAGTCTGCCGTGGTTTGATCTCCTGTAGACTTCTGGCTAAGCCTTTTAATTTGTTGCCTTTTCCTTCTAGCGGTTTATCTGCAGGTCACCATCTACTACTAATTATACTACCTAGATCCTATCACATGGGAAGATATGCCGTCTCGAGACCGCAAAAGCTCCTTGCGTGCCTTCCTCAGGCATCCTTTCGTCGAGACATATAGCTTCTTCTATTTGCTCTTTCAGTCTATCATCAATTGGATCTTTGCTCCCGGGTCGCCGCCCTCATCCGCTGTTGCCAATGGTCTTCCCAGGAGAAGGGTGGCCGTCATCGGCACCGGGCTGACCGGAGTGTCTTCGGCTGCTCACTGTATCTCTCATGGTTTTGATGTGCAACTGTTTGAAGCGAGACCAAGGGATAATGGCCTAGGGGGGATTTGGAGTGTAAGAATTGTGCATGTTTATTTATTATCGGCCGGATACTAAACGATTTGACCTAGAGAGTCAACTCGACTTCCTCACTGCAAATCCACAGCATAATGTACCGGTTTCATCCATCCGTGCAGTACTCTACAGCGTACCCTGCCCAGGAAGAGATCCGGAACCAGATTGTTGAGGTGTGGCGCCGATATAACCTTGAAAAACACACGCTATTCGAAACCCCCGTCAAGTCCATCAAAGAAACTAAAGACGGCAAATGGATTATCAACGATGACGAAGAGAAATACGGTCACTTCGATGGTGTGATTGCTGCTGTTGGGGTCTGCGGAGACCCCAAGATGCCGTCTTTGCCCGATCAAGGCAGATTCGGGGGCAATATTTATCACTCGTCGGACCTCGACGGAAAGGACGTGGAAGGCAAGAAGGTTCTCATCATTGGTGGAGGCGCGAGTGCCATTGAAGCCCTGGAATTCGCTGTAAAGTCGAAAGCCGCTGAAATCGACGTGTTATCTCGGTCAGACAAATGGATCATCCCGAGAAACGTTCTCGTACAGTCGCTTCTCGCTATGAATATCTTTGGACAGGAAACAGCTCTCTCGTGGATTCCCGAAAGACTTCTCCACAGATTCTTCTACAGAGATCTTCAAGATATTGCCCCCTCCGGTGGCCTCTTCACCGATACGCCAATGGCCAACAGCGAACTCTTCGACCAGATCCGTGAAGGGAAGGCTCGGTGGCTTCGCGGTGATATCGTTTCCGTCGAAGAGAACGGGATCCTCTTCAATCTCCGCTCCAAGGGAGTCCCTAAAGACGGACCAGGGCATGAATCGGTTGTTCCGGGTGATGCGATTATCATGGCCACTGGATTCAAGCGTCCGTCCTTATCATTTCTGCCAGATGAAACCTTCGATGATCCGTATGGCCCGCCAAACTGGTACCTCCAGGTCTTCCCTCCAAAATACCCGAGCCTGTGCGCCATCAACAGCACATATGTGAATGCTATTGGAACCGTGGGCAACATGCATATTGGTATCTACACTCGATTCCTTCTCATGTTCCTCGTTGACCCCCTGGCGCGCCCAACCGAGGGACGGATGAAGACCTGGGTTGATTTCACACGCTTTATGAAGCGACTATCCCCAACTGGTGCATTTGACTTTTTCACTTACGCCGAGTTGATTTATTGGTTTGTCTTTTGCATTCTTGTCAATCCTTTCAGATGGAAGTGGGCTCCATTTGTGCTGTTCGGCATTGGACGAGATATTCCGCTTGGGGTGGTTAAACAGGAGGAATCCTTTCGCAGAGCTTTGAAGCAGCAACACCAAGGGACCGGTGTGTGATTTATCTATGTCGTTGCTTCCTCTCTTTTCTCTTAGTAGAAAAGTTGCCATTGAGTAGGTAGAAATCACAAGCGAAGTACATGTACTCAGGCAGGATGCAAGATAGACCAATCTACGAAATTCCATGTTTTCTAGAAAGTAATTGTACATTGTACATTCTCTTGACATACAAAGGTCAAATAGAAGAATATGAGATCTCCACATCTGGGATATCCTTATTGATGCCATCCACAATTCCTTCTTTCACATCCCGGTAAGAGAAAAGCCCTCTCTCCTCCAGCCACATAACCGGATAGAAGACAAAAACACCAAGAATACAGAAAAAGGCCGCAAAGGCATGGAAAGCCAGGACGAACAGATGTCCCACATGGGGCACAACGAATTTAATAAACTCAGAGGTCTGGTATAAATCCTCCTGTTTCCGAACATAGTATCTAATCTTTCCGTCCCCCTGAGTGCTGCCATCCCCAGAGTCAGGTGTAAGATCGAGGACCGTGGTGAGCTTCACCGGTGACCGGTGGAACGGGACGAGCCATATAGAGAATATTTGGGAGATGGTGACGTAGAGCCGGAGGTTGTCTCTGTCGTATGCTGTTCGACAGCACTGGTTAACATTTTCTCCTTGGTTTCTTTTGTACGGATACTGAGAGGGAAGACTTTACCGACAGAATGGACGTCGATGTCGATATGCGGTGACATGATCTTGTACCATTGAAATATCTTCTTCACTACCCGGCGGCTTCCCTCGAAGCTCCATACCCGGCAGAACGGGTGCGCGAATTCGGCCGTAGGAGTAAAATATTTATCGATGGTCTCCTCCTGGAGGGAGGGTCGGGACTGGGTGAGCAGTCGGATGACTCGGGGGATCTCTGATACTGGAGGAGTGTAAGGTACAGCGCATTTTTAATAAATGACAGTGCAAAGAATTTGGCAGGATTGGGGATTGAGAATCCCAATTGGAGATCCTAAAGCTATCGAGAATGACGAATTGATGAATACTTACCAGGATCTTCCATTTTTAGACGTCTAATATGTTGGTTGTCTGTTTGGTTGCTCTTTCAACTGGATGTCTGATTTTAATATAGATGAACAAGGAACGGGGGAATGATGTCATACCTAACATCCACATGTGAAAATCCACAACTTCCTGGAATTAGATGAGAAAATGGGTGATGTCTGAGAATGCGAATTATTGGCTATTGATGCAGTGAAATGATTGTTATGCAGGAATAATGCATGTCTAGTCATTTTGAAATTAAATATTTTTGATCGTATCAAGTAGGAAACACAGCCATCCTCTAGACAAATCATACCGCCCGAATAACCCCAAAGCTCAACGCATCACAGAGGTGTTTATGTGCATTATCGTTTCCAGCTCTCGACCTTCTTCCGACGTTTCTCGAAAATCTGGCCCACCGCCGCGCCATCACCACGTTGTCCATCCTCTGTGAGCTTTCGCTTCCTGCTCCTATCGAGAGCATGGCCGGTTCCCTTTGCCCGTTTTGTAAGTTTTGTAATCCGATCTGCACCCTCCGTGAGACCTCTCCATTCTTCACCACCAAATGTGCCAGCGGCGCGTTGACCCCGTGTCCGCTTGGCTCGTTCCTTCTTGCTTTCCTTGGCCAAACGGATAAAGTTGGTTTCTTCGTATGTGGTTCGTTCAGCCTCGTATTCTCTTTCTTTCTTCGATTTCGTATTTCTTCCACCGTTGATAATGGTGCTACCAATACTTGGCTCGGCCATCGGTGCAGAGGACATCTCAGCACTGACGAACTCATCGATGACATTGGAGCGGCGTGAAGGAGCCCGTTCTTTCCGCTCCCTGCGTTCGGTGGTAGGCATAGCGGTAGGCATGATCCTGGGTGGTCGATAGATGCCATCGCTGGTGGAATTTCGGGAGGACTTGTCCCCTGTAGACGCGGGCTCCACTTTCTTTGAAAAGGCGGACACGTTGGGGCGGTATGCCATTTCATTAATATCTTCCTCTTCCTCTTCGCTGTCCCCTTCACTCTCGCTGCTGGCGTCCTCTGACCCGGACCCATCTTCGCTGTCGCTCTGGTCCTTTTCACTGATCTTCTTGCCCTTAGTGGCCTGCGCTCCTTGCTCTGCTAGGTCGGCATCCTCTGCAGCTTTGATGACCTTGTCCACTTGGTACTTCAGCCTACCCTCCAACGGCCGCACGCCACGGTCTAAATAAGTTCGCAGTTCAACAAGTTTTTGAGTTATCTCCTCTCGCAGTGACTGATTTGTCGTTTCCGAATGGTCTTCTGAGGGCGCAACCCCCCTCAATTGAAAAATCATTAAGAAAACAAGATTTTGGACGTAGGAGAGAAGCAAGTCACATTTTGTATCAAGAAGGGAAATGCCATCCTGAGGAGGCTCGATAGAAACATCAGTCAGTGATTCACGTTTTGTGGTAGGGAGCGATGATCCGGCGGTGTTGATAGATGTGGTAATGCTTTCGAGCAATGCCGAAATATTATTCAGCCCTGCTGGCTCTGGTTGTGATACCATGCTCGCCATCGTATATTGGGAATTTGTGTGTTTGCGGTTTTTTTTCCCTGGGTCTGGCAATTTTGCAGGAAAAATTTCTAGATCTCTTATCACCACGTGATTATATCTTAGTCATAATCACGTGAAGTGAGGCTGGTTAGCTGGCCTTATCCCCAACGTAGCATCTTGCATTCCAACTCAGCACAAATTTCTGCCTAGAATTCCTTTTGGATCACTTGTTCTCGGCTTAGAGAAGTGACCTATCTAATTTCCCAGCTTTAAACCCATGAGACACCGAGTTATTTGTTAGTTGTGTGGCAAACTGTAGACTGTATGTTTACCACGGACTATTTATCCCAAGTCCGGCCCAGCGTCTAGGTCACCGCATCCGAGCTAATAATATAAGGCATTTGTTGTTCAGAAACAGACTCCCCACGATGTTGTTCGGCACGCGGGCATCGCCTCTATTAAACCTTCTCGTCACAGCGCCCGCGTTAACATCAGCTTTCTATCTCCCTGGTGTTGCGCCCACCTCGTACGATGAGGGTCAGTCGGTACCACTCTACGTGAATCGCCTCACCCCCGGCATCGCACAGCAGGATGAACAGCTACACTCCGTATTCTCTTATGAATTTTATCTTCCAGAGTTCCATTTTTGCGTACCGGAGGAAGGACCGAAGGATATCCGGGAATCTCTAGGGAGCATCCTGTTTGGAGATCGAATCCAGACGTCATCTTTCGAGTTGCATATGCTCAAGAATGAGAGCTGTAAATCCGTCTGCGGTCAAGCTCTTTTCGATGCGGATAGCGCCCGATTCACGAACGAGAGGATAGCTCAGGGATATAATATTAATTGGCTGGTTGATGGGCTACCTGGGGCACAGCTGAACCTTGGAACCCAACCTCAGGCCTATACTCCGGGATTCGCTTTGGGAACGTTGGATAATAGCGAGCAGCCTATTCTGAACAACCACTTCGATATTGTCATCGATTATCATAAAGTGACTGTGGGGGCCAAGGAAAAGTACCGAGTGATTGGTGTTCTCGTTCAACCCGACTCTCGACATAATTCGAGGGTCCTCGAAGATGGAACCGCCCAATGTGATGCGGAAGGCGGCCCCATCTATTTGAACGAGGAGGGAGAGACCGCCGTGACCTGGACTTATAGTGTTAACTGGCGCGAATCATCTACTCCCTGGGCCACTCGCTGGGACAAGTATCTGCAAGTTCACTATCCCAAAATCCATTGGTTTTCTCTTGTTAATTCGGCTGTCTTTGTCGTTTTCCTGGTTGGAATGGTGAGCATGATCCTCGTTCGAGCTCTCAAGAAGGATATTGCCCGATACAACCGTCTGGATATGATTGACCTGGATGACCTGAATGGAACCTCGGCCGCCATCGAGGACGGTATCCAGGAGGATTCTGGCTGGAAGCTGGTTCATGGCGATGTTTTCCGATGCCCCGAATCTCCCCTACTCCTGAGCGTACTAGTTGGCAATGGAGCTCAACTCTTTATGATGACCGGTGTGACAGTTGGTAAGTCTACTCTCAAGTCATATCTCCGTATCATTTTACTGACGTATGGCTAGTATTTGCGCTTTTTGGCCTCCTTTCTCCAGCAAATCGAGGTTTCCTCGCAACGGCCATTCTCCTGATATATACTGTCTTTGGGTTTATCGGTGGCTATGTCTCCGCTCGAACTTACAAGTCGTTCGGCGGGGAAGCCTGGAAGCGAAACATTATCATGACACCTGTCCTAGTTCCGGCATTTATCTTCAGCATATTCTTCTTGCTTAACCTCTTCGTCTGGGCTAAAGGTTCAAGCGGTGCTGTTCCGTTCGGCACGATGCTTGCCCTGGTATTGATATGGTTTGTCATCAGTGTGCCACTGAGCGTAGCGGGAAGCTGGATCGGTTTCAAACAACAGGTAACATCCTTTCATCACCCTCCATGTACAAACTCATCCTTGCTAATAATTTTACAGTCTATTGACGGACCCACAAAAGTCAACCAGATTCCTCGCCAAGTTCCCCCAATGACTGGAAGCCTGCGGACAATCCCGTCTCTCTTCCTCACCGGAATCCTTCCCTTTGGAGCCATCTTTGTCGAACTTTACTTCATCATGACATCTCTCTGGACCAACAAAATCTACTACATGTTTGGCTTCCTTTTCCTCTGCTATGGACTGATGATTATGACGACCGCCGCCACAACAGTCTTGTTGGTGTACTTTTTGTTGTGCGCCGAGAATTACCGATGGCATTGGAGGGCATTTGCAGGCGCTGGAATGACTGGCGTCTACGTCTTTTTGAATGCCCTGCTCTTCTGGGCTACTCGAGTAAGCTTTGGTGGACTGACTGGTGCGGTCTTGTATGTGGGCTACTCCGCATTGATTGGATTCATTGTTTTTGTCCTGACCGGTATGTATTTTCGCCTGCTGTCTGCTCTCATTTTCTATCAGCTAACTGGTTTCAAGGCTCTATCGGCTTCTTCGCCAGCTGGGCGTTCGTCCAGCGCATCTATGGATCCATTAAGGTTGACTAAACAGCTACACGGCAGCCCATTCCTTGGGCACGAGCGCTCATATACGGTATCATCGAAGAGACCATTTGGATTGGATTCGTTATTACCAACAAAGAATTCTGATCATTGTGGAGATACCCCCAAATCTCACAACCCCCCCCCCTTTTTCTTTTTCTTTTTCTGGGTTTTGCTCGTATATAAATTTCTTCGAACGGTTATTCCGGATATCCTTGCATTGCATGTTGATGTATTTCTAGTTTTTGCTCTGGTTGAATCGCCATACCCTGTACATAGAGTGGATGAGAAAATATGGCGTTCCGAGCTAAAGATTGGGGAGGTGATCCACAGGCCAGGTTATGTACAATATGTAACAAAATGATGGCGGACCTTTTCACCTCATTCCAGTTAATAGACACATGGGCTAGAACACCATGGGCTTAGTCTCGTCGAATAGAGTTGTCTGGCTGGGAGTGGGCACTTTGGGCTGCAGAAACAGAAACTGGGGATGTGATGTGACGCGTGGAGCACCTCCAGGCGCCAAGCCGCCGATGGTCTGGTCTGAGTCTGGACTCTGGCCCAGTGGCGGACGGTTGCAACCACGATGGTCCCTCGCCGTCTATCCTCTTCCTTCCCCCAAGCTTCAACCTTTGTCAAGTGAGTCCATTAGTCTCTTCTTATTTTAAGCCCCTCTTCGCCTTTTCACCCCCCGGCCAACTCCCTTGTACTCTCCCCCGTCCCGTGCCCCTCAGCTGGTTGGCGCACGATCGATCTTATCAATCCAAACCTCATTACCCCGCGGCATCCACAATCCCGTTACTTTCCCTTCCCAACAGCAGCGCATGACCAACAGCGCCCGTCTGCAAAGCGAGTCATTATAGAGGCCAAAGAATTATAGACATATTTTGAACTGGGGGTTTTGAGAGCATCGATCGATTGATCATGGGCAAGTCGTAAGTGTTGTTCCCCCCCGGGTCGCTCCGCTTGGTTTGTTCCGACCAACCCATGTCCGCACGAAGGAGGCTTCGCAGGCGCTGTCAGATCGTGTTCTATGTGGGGAACAAGAGACATGCACTGCCATCGGCCCCGAGCATCGTTCAAGAATAGTTGATTTTTCACCCCGCGACGCTCGTTACATAGCCCTGAATGTTCTTTGTTTTGTTACTAGTGTCTAACCATTACCGTGTCCCTGAAGACAGTCGAAACTATCCCCGAGTCAGCTCGAGGAGCTCCAGCGGGCCACCCATTTTGACAAGAAGGAGTTACAGCAATGGTATAAAGGTGCGTGAGGAGGTCGGCAGACGAATGGAATAAAAGGAAAACAGTGCCTATGTGTACATAGATCCTGGCGGCTGACATGGGCTTATCTTGTCAGGTTTTCTGAAGGACTGCCCGTCGGGAACCTTGACGAAGGAGGAGTTCCAGAAGATCTATCGACAGTTTTTTCCCTTCGGCGACCCTTCGTCTTTTGCGAACTATGTATTTCGCGTGTTCGACTCGGATAACAGTGGCATGATCGATTTCAAAGAATTCATATGTGCCCTTTCAGTTACATCGCGGGGGAAGATGGAGGACAAGCTGGACTGGGCCTTCCAACTGTACGATATCGATGGAGATGGCAAGATCACCTACGATGAAATGCTTGCCATTGTGGAGGCTATCTATAAGATGGTATATCCTTTTCATTCTGTTCCTTGCTACGTCGTACTATATGGTCGCTGACGGTATTTTCTGCAGGTGGGCTCTATGGTGAAACTGCCTGAGGATGAGGATACACCCGAGAAACGAGTTCGCAAGATTTTCCGCATGATGGACAAGGATGAGAATGGGAGCCTGGACATGGAGGAATTCAAGGAGGGCAGCAAGCGCGACGAGACGATCGTCAGCGCCTTGTCTTTGTATGATGGGCTGGTATGATCCGCCCAACTCATCCTTTTCTACGGATCTCTCACCTCAGTCTCCTGCCTCTGGCGAATCGGCGTTTCCATCTATACTCTTTTCTCTTTTCTTTTCCCGCTTGCCTTTCTTGTGTCTATACTTCTTTAGGATTCCCATCACCGTTAATCCTCTTTTGTTCACCTCTCACTCAGACGGTAGTCCTGTTGTGTGGTGCTTGATTATGTTGAAATTATGTTTCTTTTTTATGTCCTTTTTGGGCCCGGGGGAAAAGATCAGGAAACCATGGCGGATTGACTCCCTTTAGCTAGATGTTGCGTTCCTTCCCGTGGAGGGATTTGGGCGAATTGAGGCTACTGGGGGTGACATCCGCCGTTCCATGTACATTTGGCTTGGTTGAGGAGAGGTTTTTGTCGCCTTTCCTGTCTATGTCTTTCTTTTGGGTTTTATTTTGCCTTGTTGTTCTCTGTCAACCTTGTGTGGATTTACTGTTATGAGACTAGCATGGGAGCGTGGCATATCTAGACACAAAAATCGACGTTTTAAATGACAATTCTCGCGGCGCTCCGTCAGGCTCTCTCGGGGTCTGGTCGAAGGTAGGCGATAAGCAGAAAAGTGGAAGTTACTCGTAGATAAAACACCGATTTTAATGTAGCCACGACCAGGGTTGAGCTGGAACTTCAGTATACTATGGTTTTCACGGTCTTTAAGAATCGCCTGCACGTGTCTTGTTTTGGCCAGGTGGAACTTGGAAGTTGTGCATGTCCGACTCTGACATCGAAGAAGGATCACGGGGATTTGCAGCTAAGCTCCTTCAGGCTAGATCCCGTTCCACTGCAGGGCATCTGGACGAATTGAGGATTGCTTGCGAGGGCTGGAGAGCTTCAGCCAACCAGGGCGCGTTAGCAATTAGAATTCGACTACGGAGTAGACTACCTAGGTAAAACTTTACCTAGTAGGTGGGTAGAATTATTGAGGAGTCAGTGACACAACCAGGAGCCGCGGTTCAACGGCCTCACTACGAGGGGAAAGCTCGGCGGAGGCACATGTGCAGCACAGCTGCTCTGGTATTTGTAACTCCGCCATTTCTTCCGTGCTGTACGACTGATTTGATTCCGAGTCCTATTCTTATCTCTTGAAGCGTTTATACCCCGTCGGAAGGGATTCAAAAAAAATCCCTGTTATCTCCTCTCTTCCCCCCCTTCCATCTACTGCCACTAACTTTCCTATACCTGTCGAACAACATGGGCACTATCGATATTCCAGACCTGCAATATACCCCTATTGAGGAGATACAGGAACGTGTCTCCCGAGTGAAAAAGACTTTCCTCGAGCACAAAACCCGCGATGTTGAGTTTAGGCTCGTTCAGCTCCGCAAGCTCTACTGGGCGTAAGTTCCTACATTCTCTCGGCTGCTGCCGGTCGCATCGCTTCGCTTGAGATGGAGCTGACCTCCCCCGTTTCCTAGCATCAAGGACCACGAAGAAGAGATCGCCGAGGCTCTCCGGATCGACCTGAATAAGTCCCGATTCGAAACTGAAGTCGCAGAGAGCGGCTGGGTGGAGAATGACATCGTGTTCATTTCTCGCAACCTCCACAAATGGGTCAAGGATGAGAAGGCGGAGGACATCGATCTCTCATTCAAGTTCATGAGCCCCAAGATCCGCAAGGACCCTCTAGGCACTGTTTTGGTGATTGGGTACGAGGTCCTACTCCTGACTAGCTGTTCTTGGCTTGTTTCCTGTGAAGCTTTAATCTTTATATGAAATTACGCCCGCGGACTGACATGCGTTGCGCCAAATTGACAGTGCCTTTAACTTCCCCTTCCAGCTGACCCTCGGGCCCGTTCTCGGTGCGATCGCCGCTGGAAACACCGTCGTGATCAAGCCTAGCGAAAATGCCCCCAAGAGCGCTGTTGTCATGCAGAAGATCGTCGAGGCTGCGCTCGACCCTTCCTGCTACACCATCATCCAGGGCGGTGTCGCCGAAACTCAGGCCCTGCTCGCAGAACGATGGGATAAGATCTTCTTCACCGGTGGTGCCACTGTCGGCCGCATCGTTGCAAAGGCTGCAGCTGCCCATCTGACTCCTGTCATACTGGAGCTAGGCGGTCTCAACCCCGCCATTATCACCAAGTCTGCAAACCCACGGCTCGTCGCGCGACGACTGCTTTGGGGTAAGCTGCTGAACTCCGGCCAGGTCTGTACCTCCCAGAACTACCTTCTGGTGGACAAGACACTCGTGGGCCCCGTAGTCGATGAGTTTAAGAAAGCCTACAAGGAATTCTTCCCGGCCGGAGCCAAGGCCTCCCCCGATTACGCTCGCATCATCAACGAGGGTGCTTTCCGCCGCCTCAAGTCGATGATCGACAACTCTAAGGGCAAGATCCTCATGGGCGGCACCATGGACGAGAAGGAGCTCTTTATCGAACCCACTGTTATCCAGGTTGACTCTGTCGATGATTCCACGCTCGTTCAGGAGAGCTTTGGTCCTCTGATCCCCATTCTCCCTGTGGAAAACCTCGACGATGCCGTCAACATCGCCAATGGCATCCAGAGCACCCCTCTGAGTCTCTACCCATTCGGTTCCAAGGCTGACACTGAACGAAGTAAGCCCCTTCCCCCATCTCATAGTATCACGATTACCCAATCTCACCTCGTTTCCAGTCCTCGCTATGACCCGCTCCGGTGGTGTCTCCGTCAACGACGCCGCCCTCCACATCCCCACTCTTCCATTCGGCGGTGTCGGTGAAAGTGGCTACGGCGCCTACCGTGGTCGATCCAGCTTCGATGCCTTCGTCCACCGTCGCCCCATCACAAGCAGCCCCGGCTGGCTGGAAGCTGTGCTAGCGATCCGCTATCCACCATACGCCGGCAAGCTCGGCAAGTTTAAGGCAGGCAGCACCCTGTACCCTGACTTTGATCGCACCGGACGAAAACTGCCCCTCGGCTGGTTGCGATTCATCCTCACGCTGGGCGGAGGATCCGCCAAATCAGGTGTTGGAAGGGCTGCTATTGTTGCTGCCGGTGAGTCTACCCAGTAGCCCGTTTTGGGTTTCTTTCCTTTCTCCTGGAGCAAGATTTTTAATTTCCTCCTAATTTCTCTCTCCTTTTGGAAGACTTTGATTTTATGCCCTCTCTTCTTTTCTTTCTTTTTTTTTATGACTTCTACAATATACCCCCAATTTTATACCCTTTTACTATTTGTCCTTTGATTCTAAATCCATGGGTTTTGTGATCACTGACTGTATCCGACTCATGCCCTCTTTATACGCAAATTTCCTTGTCATTATCATTTATGATTCTTCTGCATTGGATTGTCTTTTTTTTCCCCTTCATGTCTCTTTTGTATAGATTTTTTACTTACTTCTAGTTTTCTTATCCATCGCAGTGGCCTATCTCGTCCTGCAGATACTCGAGCGACGGATCTCGAAACTTTAGATGCCTCCCTCTGATAATGAACAATTTTCCTTGGTCTTTGTACTTTTTTTGTTCTCTCTCTTCAAACTGTAAATCTCATTTCTCCTCAAATTGGATAAGCGAAGCGGATTGGAAGCTATGCAAAGGTTTAGCACTGTCAAATGGCTCCTATCCCCCACCTCCATCTCCATCTCTTGTCTCTTGTCTGAATTTTAGTTATTCATGAAAATGTGTGTCATTATATTCGTATCATGCAAAATGCAACTTCTATATGAGACAATCTTACAATAATGCAAGTGAAAACACTGAAAAGAAAGAAAGGGGGGGGGGGGGAGAAAATATCATCATTCCCACCAGACAAACACACATGGTAGAAGAGATAGTCCCAAGAGAAGGGAAAAAAAGGGAAAAAAAGGGAAAAAAAGGGAAAAAAAAACCAAGATATGATCTCAAAATATTTTGGAATCGAAAAGCAACAGCAAACAACAATGGTTAAATGGCAATGCTCAGGTCAGCATCTTCTCTCGACGCCCTTCCGACTAACACAGATATATTTCACCCCCTTGTACGGTTTCACTCCATCGCCGAGGCCGCGGCTTCTCCGTGGATCGATGGTTAGAGTATCTACTTTGATACCGGAGGGGAGCCAGCCTCGGACGGAGAAAGAGACGGAGGCGGAGTTCGGCATGAGGGAGGCGTTGATTTGGGATTTTGTCTTGCGGGGTGCTGGGTGGAAGATGGAGAAGGAGGAGGAGTCTGTGCGTTGGTGTTTCTGCGGGGGAGGGGTCATGGACGATGGGGTTTGGGGGTGGGATGATGGCGGCGCTGGGGAGGAGCGCGGGTGGAGGTCTAGTTGTTGGAGTTGTTGATCGGGAGAGGTGGTGGTGGTATTTGGGTCGGAGGCAGTGGTCATGTCGTCGGCGGGAAGTTTGGAAGAAGAAGATTTCTTGACCTTCTTGACCTTCTTCTTTTTCTTCTTTGGTTTGGGTTTCATGAGGTCGCTTTCTGGGGCTGCTTGTTGGTAGGAGACCGCGGCGGAGTCGTCGTAGTATCCTTGTAACAAGGTTGCTTCGGCGTCGGCTTCTGGGTCTTCAGGCTCGTCGTCATCGTCGGTGGGATGCCCGATCACTGTGCAGCGTAGCGTGGCTGTTCCGGAGACGGTTCCGCCGTCTTTGGTTGGGACTCGCCATTCTAGGACGCTGGTGGCGGGGTTGAAGACGGCTTCACCCCGGCTGGCTTTCATGTCGGTGATGTTTCGGACTGATTGGGGGATGGGGACGGTGACGAAAACGTCCTCGAGGATTGGGGATGAGGAATTCCCGCTGCTGTTGACACCGAGGAAGGATGGGGTGGATGGTCCGGAGCTACCCCGTCCTACTCCTGACCGGTTGGTGGAGGTGTACCCCGGGAAGTTTGTGTTGAGGGTCAGGCGGACCTCGAAGTCGGCGCCTGTTTGTCCAAGCGATTTTCGGATGTCCACGGTGGTCGGGATGAAGACCTTTTCCATGTGACTGGGCGGTTGGTCGAGGCTGGAATCGAGTGGTAGGAGGTCAACTTCGTATCCTGCTAAGATGAACCGTCCGTCTGGAGGAACGAAGCTGAGTTCTCCGGGTCGCTCGCGCCATCTCGCCAGTCGAACACAAGGATGGAACACAGGCAGGTCAATTTTCCGCCCAATAGCTTGCTGGCCGCCGGGGGCCGTGAGGGAGAGGAGCAGATCAGGGACTCCCGAGATTTTGGCTGTAAAGGCTATAGTGCCTGATACCAAGGCGGAAAGTAGTCGCCCCGACGGAGCCACTATAACAGAAAGGGATTCAACAATATCAACGTAGAGTTCATTAGAGGTATGCCGTACACCCGGCCGTCTCCATGGAATCGCGGGGCCTTGCGCCACACTTGCGGGTGTTAATGATTGCTTTAGCGAGGGCGGTTGTCCCAGGATCGGGGTTGAGGATCTTTGCCGACATACCAAGCTTGTCAGTCATCAAGTAAAAGAGAGACACAATAGATCCGGAAATCACAGGGATATCAACTCACCCAGGCAAGCTAACGCCGCCTAACAGCTTCCCCATCCACCCCGGCATCTCGACCGCCTCCTGTAGAGCATTCAGCTCCGTATTGCACACGATGCCCGCATCGCACATCTCACTAAGCAACTGCGCAACCACATCGTAGTTCGCCTGCACCTTGGTTGAAATCAGTGGCGCTCCCACGAACTCCTCCAATATATCGACCACGCGATGCAAGAACTCCAGCGCCAGGAGCGGCTCGGTATCGGTCTCTGATAGCGCCAGGAAATGTAAATTCGACTGCACGATCGAGAACACGGTCACCGGTGGCGACGTTCCGGGGAAGTAGATGAGCGAGGGGCGCGGGGCATGATGGGCGAAATAGAGGGGTCGGATGGCGGCCGCGGAGGGCGGACGAGAGCGATAGACCTGCTCCACGAGCGGTT
Organism: Aspergillus panamensis; assembly: GCA_027569225.1. Classification (NCBI taxonomy): domain Eukaryota; kingdom Fungi; phylum Ascomycota; class Eurotiomycetes; order Eurotiales; family Aspergillaceae; genus Aspergillus; species Aspergillus panamensis. The sequence continues at coordinate 130,239 of JAPDER010000012.1, forward strand.
GGCTGCGAGACTGAGTTAGCAGCTGTGAGTTTGTGAATGAATTTGGAGCGGGAAGGGCACGCACTTCTGCTCATCGTATATGTAGAGGGCATTGATCTCGCCACTCATGATGTCGACCTCAGGATATCGTGGCGGAGAGGCTTTCGGTTTCATTCTCCAGATTCACCAGTGACGATGATGAATTCATGGGGTTTCTGCCGCTGAGAGCCGCCTTCTCGCGTGCTTTGCCTTTTAGCTTCACGATTTCCGATTCCAGCTTCCTCCATCCCGTATATCTTGCTGTTTTTATTTAGATTGGCGAGTTTCTCGGGTAGTTCTTCTCTAAAATGCCCTCCTCCTCAGATAACAGTAACTCTTCCTGGAGTATCCAGTCGGCAGACGCAAAGCGTGTACTCGCGGAAGACCAATATGAGGACTGCTTGTCTTGCAGAGTCACTGGTAAGCCTTTATCGCATAGATTTATGTCCCTATAAATCGCTTCTATCGAGATTATGTCTGACTGACTTCTCCGCCCAGGCTCCGCTGCGTTCATAGGCCTCGGTGTGTACAGCTATTATACCGGCATGAGCAATCTTCAGAAACAGGAACAGGCAATCATGCAAAGTGCCACGAAATATAAGATGGGCTCCCGTCGATTGGGCATCGCAACTATTTCCGCGACATTGGTGGGAATGGGTATCTGGAGGGCGTTTAATTGATGATATACAGTAATATCCTGTACTTATACAAGAGTGTAATATAGTCTACCTTACGTACATGAGCCAAAAAGATATGACTTTGAGTAATATGTGCATTGCGTTGCAATATGACTGAGAATCGATTATAGCAAGAAGTGCCTCACCGGGTATCACCATATCGAATGTCTATAAATGTAACCCCTATGATCAAAAGAAGAAGAAGACACGAGAGAGCCGAAGGTCCAAAGAAAGAAGACGTTGGCGGTAGAAAAGGTAAAATGATGAGAAATAAATATAACGTAAAAAAAAAATGCAATACTCCTACTAAATGCACCGAGACCCTCGAAATGATAAAGCCAATCAATCGCTGCGTCACTATCAGGATATCCAGAGTCGTCCCATGGTCGATACCATATTCCTTAGGCAAAGCGGCCGCGTTTACCACCTCCAAACATGTCCCGATTATTTCCTATCCCCGAGAGATCGAAGAAATCGGGAAATTGGATTTTTCGTTTAGAGCCCACTGCGACGGGAGATTCCCGAGTGGATGTGCGAGGATTTGTGCGGGATAGGTTGCTGTGACGGCTTTGTTGACGGTGGTTTCGAGGAAGGACAGACACGCTCACGGGCACTTCATCTTGGGAGGTCGAGTTATCTGAGCTTTGCATATCCATATCGTGATCGGGTAGCTGCGGGAAAGATGGCCCGGCCGAGAAGGTGAAGATAGTTGGTCGATCGATTTCACTAGGTTCAGAAGATGGGGTCGCCGCAGGTGTCGATTGGGCCTGCGGTGGTTGGTGCTGCTGCTGCGTGGCAACGGGCTCCTCACGGGGTAGTGACGTGGATTTGGCTTGTGGACGCTGGGATTCGGGCTCGGGCTGTTCTTTGCGAGGCGGCGCGGGGGCGGCGCTTCCGGTTCTTTTCTCAGCTTCATCATCATCGCTGTGAACAGCGGTTCCATCGCTTCGTTCGGTCGCCCATTGTCGAACCCGCCAACCCTCTCCGTCACCAAGCCCCAAATTTTCCCGATCTAGGAAATGTAGCAGGTCTTCAATGGCGTCCTGGTAGCCCGCCTGTCTAGCCTGCTGCTCCACATACACTGCATTCTTGTATAAGTTCGTAACCGATAGGGCGGCGGTTTTGAACGACTGAAGGAGTTGCTCAGGAGGCTGCGGGCGGGGTGTCGAGCTTGGGAGCGAGGTATTTAAAGACCTCATGGAGTCCATTGTTGGCGAAGCGGCTGGCTGTGCAGCTCTGTTCGCCCTGTCTCTAGAAAAGCTTTATAGGTTGTTTCTGTAGATTTCTCCCAGGCCTCAAAATTCCGTTGCTGTGGAAGAGGGGTGGAGTGAACCGTGCTCCAGCAACCAAGCAAATTTGATCTAAAGTGGGGGCACAGGACTCGGACAAGGAGACGTAGAAAGAAAAGAAAAGGAAAAATAAGGAAGAAGAGGCTGAGAGTAAGAGCAAGAGCAAGAGCAAGAGCAAGAGACAAAGGGGACGAGAAGGGAAAAGATGCCCAGGAGGATGTGAAAGGGTCCAAGGGAAGGAAGCTTGATGAGTTGCTGGGGTGTCTGACTGGTGAGGAGTCAGTCTAAGTCTATCTATTTGGAGGCACACTGAATGAAATGGCTGAAAAGGGCTAAGTTTCTTTGTCATGGTAACGTGGCCCACCGCGGGGAAACTCATCTTCCGTGTCTGCTGACTCAGAGCTGACTCACCTGCAGCGTCGCGCCCCGTCGGCCAATCAGCGCGTGTGGACACCGCGCTGCTGCTACGAAATTCCATTTGCCATCCCGGCGCGACTCTTCATTCATCCTCGTTTCATTCATCATCAGCTTTGTTCACTACGCCCTCTACACGGCTCCTTATCTACTCTCGGCCCCATTGCTTTCTCTATCCTGGGTCTCAATCCCTTCCCCCGACCACCCTACACCTTCTTAACCCTCGAGCACCCCAACCTCTGGATTGGATTGTACTCCGTCCTTGCTTCTTCGACCCCGGAGCTCCTCCTCTCTTTCGCACCGGGCTTTGAATTCAACCCACCAATTTTTTGCGCAAAGGCGCACAAACCACGGTCATGGCGCCATCGCTCATTCCACACTCCGATACTCCGTCTCAGGCAGATACTCCTATGACGGATGCAAATGATGAGCCCGTCACGTCAGTGCCCGTCGATGCTGTGGACGCGAAGATGGAGGTACGTCGGGAGCAATTTCTCATTCGCTAATTTCCCTACCCTTCACCGGAGGAAATATCGTTATATGCATGGAAGCTGACCCTCCCTTCACTCTAGGATTATCAGGATACGCCAGACTACACGGTAAATGCGTTCCGGCCCTCAACACTCATCCCTGCACCGCGCTCTAACTAACCCAATGCCACCCAGGACTCGGACACAAACCCTAACACCACCGCAAGCAGTGTTGCAGGCGACACAGTCCCACTAGATGGCCGGAGACGTCGATCTGAGGCTTTCCACATGAGGAAAAGCATTCTGGGCAAGAAGCATGGCCGCCTAGACGAGTCTAAGGTTTGAATGGAGTTCCTCTGATTTGCACAAGACTCTATCTGATACGTTGTCCTCTCTGTAGGAAGATGATTCAATTCGGAGATTTCGCTACCTGCTCGGTCTAACAGATCTGTTCCGCCACTTTATCGAAACCAACCCCAACCCCCGCATCAAAGAGATCATGGCTGAAATTGACCGACAGAATGCGGAGGAAGAGGCTAAGGCTAAAAAGGGCACCGCGCGGTCTGGAGGCGCGAGTGGCGAACGCCGTCGCCGAACAGAGCAGGAAGAAGATGCCGAATTGTTGAAGGACGAGAAAAGCGGCGGCCAGACTGGAACCGTCTTCCGAGAATCGCCGCCATACATCAAGGGTGAAATGCGTGACTACCAGGTTGCTGGCCTGAACTGGCTTGTTTCCCTCCACGAAAACGGTATTTCAGGAATTCTGGCAGACGAGATGGGTCTGGGCAAAACCTTGCAAACAATCTCCTTCCTGGGTTACCTCCGACACCTCTGCGATATTACCGGCCCACATCTCGTCGCTGTCCCCAAGTCCACCCTGGATAACTGGAAGCGGGAATTCCAGAAGTGGACCCCTGAGGTTAACGTGCTCGTTCTGCAAGGTGACAAGGAAGAGCGACATAGACTAATCAATGAGCGCCTTCTCGACGAGAAGTTTGATGTCTGCATTACCAGCTATGAAATGGTCCTGCGGGAAAAGGCTCACCTTAAAAAGTTCGCTTGGGAGTACATCGTCATCGACGAGGCACACCGCATCAAGAACGAGGAGTCGTCACTCGCCCAGATCATCCGTGTGTTCCACTCTCGCAATCGGTTACTGATTACCGGCACCCCTCTTCAGAACAATTTGCACGAACTCTGGGCCTTGCTCAATTTCCTGTTGCCGGACGTTTTCGGTGATTCAGAGGCCTTTGACCAGTGGTTCTCAAACCAGGAATCGGATCAGGACACAGTTGTCCAACAACTTCACCGAGTCCTACGGCCTTTCCTTCTGCGCCGTGTGAAGAGTGATGTGGAAAAGAGCTTGCTTCCCAAAAAAGAAGTCAATCTGTATGTGCCTATGTCGAAAATGCAGAGGAAGTGGTACCAGAAGATTCTCGAGAAAGATATCGATGCCGTCAATGGCGCGGCTGGAAAGCGCGAGTCTAAAACCCGTCTGTTGAACATTGTCATGCAGCTCCGCAAATGCTGTAACCACCCGTACCTCTTCGAAGGAGCTGAGCCTGGCCCTCCTTATACAACTGACGAGCATCTTGTCGATAATGCGGGCAAGATGGTTATTCTCGACAAAGTCTTGAGCCGCATGAAGAGCCAGGGCAGTCGAGTCCTGATCTTCTCTCAGATGAGCCGTGTTCTAGACATTCTGGAAGATTACTGTGTTTTCCGCGAATACCAGTACTGCCGTATCGATGGTACAACCGCTCACGAGGACCGGATTTCTGCGATTGATGAATACAACAAACCGGGATCGGAGAAGTTTATCTTTCTGCTGACCACTCGAGCAGGAGGTCTGGGAATTAACTTGACAACGGCGGACATTGTCGTTCTTTACGATAGTGACTGGAATCCCCAGGCTGATCTGCAGGCTATGGACCGTGCCCATCGTATCGGTCAGACAAAGCAAGTGTATGTATATAGGTTTGTCACGGAAAATGCTATCGAAGAGAAGGTTCTGGAACGCGCCGCCCAGAAGCTACGACTAGATCAGCTCGTTATCCAGCAAGGCCGTGCTCAGCAACAGACGAAGAATGCTGCATCCAAAGATGAGCTGCTTGGCATGATTCAGCACGGTGCTGCCAAGGTATTTGAAGCTCAGGATGCCACCGGTACTGCTGAAGACAGCATTTCAGATGATAATATCGATGCCATCTTGCGCAAGGGTGAGGAGCGGACCGCGGAATTGAACAAGAAGTATGAGAAATTGGGAATCGATGATCTTCAGAAGTTCAGCTCTGAAAGCGCGTACGAGTGGAACGGCAAGGATTTTGCAGAGCGAAAGAAGGATATTGGAATCAACTGGATCAACCCAGCCAAGCGTGAGCGGAAGGAGCAGTTCTATTCCATCGACAAGTATTATCGCCAGGCTCTGGCCACCGGTGGCCGAACGGCGGATCCAAAGCCCAAGGTTCCTCGGGCACCCAAGCAAATTTCGATCCACGACTGGCAGTTCTTCCCGCCGGGGCTCCAGGAACTCCAGGAGAAAGAGACGGCTTACTTCCACAAAGAAATCGGCTACAAGGCTCCTCTTCCAGATGGCCCGGACGAAGAGCTCAGCGATCGTGAAGCTGAGCGTGACCTAGAGCAGCAAGAGATCGACAACGCAGTGCCCTTGACGGAAGAAGAACAAGCAGAAAAAGCGAGGATGTCGGAAGAAGGCTTCTCAACATGGAACCGCCGGGACTTCCAACAGTTTGTGAATGGTTCCGCTAAATTTGGCCGTACGAACTACGTCGGAATCGCCACCGAGGTCGACAGCAAGGAACCGGATGAGGTCGAAGAATATGCAGAGGTATTCTGGAAACGGTATACTGAGATTCAAGATTACCCTAAGTACCTCCGTGTGATCGACCAGGGCGAGGAGAAACTCCAAAAAATGAACCATCAGCGTAAGATGCTACGGAAGAAGCTGGAGATGTACCGTGTCCCGCTCCAGCAACTAAAGATCAACTATACCGTCTCTACTACAAATAAGAAAATATACACCGAGGAAGAGGACCGGTTCCTCCTCGTCATGCTAGATAAGTACGGCGTTGACGGTGAAGGCCTATACGAGAAAATCCGCGACGAGATCCGCGAGTCTCCTCTCTTCCGATTTGACTGGTTTTTGCTCAGCCGAACACCTGTGGAGATTGGCCGCCGGTGCACAACGCTGCTGAACACAGTTGCGAAGGAGTTCGAGCCTGGAGATGGAAAGGCCAACGGGGGCCGGGGACGTGACCGAGACGAAGATGAGGTCGAGAACGAGGACGAGGGCCCACCAGCGAAGAAGAAGAGCAAGGGTGGTGCCGTTGTGGTAAGTTCCTTTTATTGTTCATTTTATTTCATCTTCTCCTAGACAGAACAGATCCAGCTAACCACTCAAAAACAGAACAAACAAGTCAAAGCCGTCAAGGGCAACAACAAAGCAAACTCCTCCTCCACATCTCGAGCAGCTAGCGTCTCTTCCACGGCGCCTTCCAAGCCCAAAAGCCGTAAGAAATGAAACCCGACACGAATAGTATTAGTTTCTACTCCCGGAAGTCTTGTTTCATTTTTTACACATGAAGGAATTCTCACGATTGTTCAGGGCTTGGTGTGCTTCAAGTTTACGCTGTCGAACAGTGGCGGAGGCGCCCGGGGGAAACGGGGAGGCTCTTGGTTGGTGTACTTCAGTATTTCTTTATTTTATATCGGGTTCGGCGTTTTCTTTTGATGCCAGTGAGTGGGAGTGGTTTCATGATCTCATTTCTGTGTCTTTTTTTTTCCCTTCACTTCAACCTTTTACTTTCTTCTTTATGTGGCTTTTTCTTTTCTATTTGGTTAATCCATGTAACACATACTTGTTTCTCCACGTTATAGCATCAGATGTATACAAAAAGCAATAGATGCCTATCTCTATATTGAATATTTTGTGGTCCTTTCGTGTGTCTTGGGGCAAAGTAAGGCAAAACAGATAATAGTGGGTGTTTTAAGGCAGAAAAGATAGTAGCTCCTGGTATTGGTAACATTAGTCTTAAAAGGACAGCAGCAGGAATGAAGAATAAGAAAAGAATGAAACTGATAAACTCGAGAGTTAATAATAGTCAAGCGAGACCACTTTATATAATTTATTAAGGTATTCGGAGGTTGAAGGTTGTGGCTATGGAAACACTGTCTCAGCAACAGCACAGACCCAGACCCTTTTATATAAGATTTACGAGCCCATCACAACATTCTCACTGCTTGCAAACTTCACATTGTGAAACTATCAAAGCGATCAGCAACTCATATTCAGATATTGATCTGTCTATCCAAGTCGTTGCCAGCAAAGACTACGTACTACCACCGCCCCTCCATCCATTGTCCTTCCCACTCCACTCACGCCGAAACACGAGGCCGTAGCCACTAAAGCAGGGAATAAAGAATCACAACAGCAAAAAGTCTTCCTAGGCGGAGACAGCAGCAACGAGGAGATATCTGTAGAGAAAACAAGACAGGAATGGAAGATGAGGCAAGAACAAGAGAGGTAAAAGAGAAAAAAATACAAAGACCTGAAATAACTCCTAGTTCCTGGCCACTCCTTGCTTGATACAGCTGAGAAAACAGAATAAATAAAAATATACCCAGGGGAAACCCCCCCGATTGAATGAAGAGAAGAAGGAAATAAGAAAAAAAAAACGCCCTGTTCAAATGCCTGGTCGTGGTTTCCCCTCCTCGTTGGTCTTTTTTGGGTCGGTCCATCTCGTCATCAGTCCTGTCGCACGTATTACTACTATACCTCCATGTCAATGTCTCCTTCCGCATCAACATCGCTTCCAGGTCCATCAACTTGGTTGGTGTTCATGCCGTCCTCAAAGTTCTCAAGGCCCCCGTCTTGAGAAAAGACAACCTCGATCTTCTCCACCAAAGGTTTTCGCCCGGCAGATCCGGGGAGCCTGCCTTTCCCTTCGATACTATTCCCTTTTTGGGGTGTAACGGACATCTCAGTATCAACCACATTCTCAATTTCGTTCGTACCGTTTATGGTGAGAGCCTCCCCGTCGACAATGATTCGATTGGTAGTCAGCGCTTCTGGGTTTGAAGGTCCTCCAGGTTGCGTTTCGGCCTCTTCCCCACCGTTGGTACCTGCTTCCTCCGAAATGTCGAGCGGTTCAACTTCAACCCCATTAGTTGTGACACTCATCGACTCCGCCGAGGGAGAGTCAACCCCTCTAGCACTCCGACCCCGTCGGACGCTACCGTTCGCAGTCGGGGTTACGGCGGTCAGGGAAGATAATCTCCTGGGTGTACTGCGGCCGCTGGTTCGAGCAGTGGTCGGAGTAACGGAAACCTTGTTGTATGAGGATTTGCTACCAAACGGCCGTCCAGGCTTCCGTTTAAAAATGGGTGCTTGGACCGGAGGGTAAACTTCGAATCGCCACGCTGGGACTCCCTTCGCCGGGTCAGCATCCGCTGCAGTGCTAGGTCCAGCTGGGGCTGTGGGGTGGTGACGGAAACCGTTGGCAGTAGAGAGAAGAGACGTGGAAGGCGGGCCTGCGGGTTCAGTGCGAAGTCCCCCATGTTCTGTGTGGCCCGTGCCGTTTGTGAGTGCAATACCATTTCCTTTTATTCTACTCATCATTCCAGGCTCCTCCTCGGCGGCTGACTCTTTCTCTTCGTCTTCTTCATCTTCGGGTCCCTCTCGTGGCGCAACAGCATGTAGAGGAGCACGGTCAAATTGAGACTGGTTATTTCGGCCCATAATGTATGGGGTCCAAACCAGGGCAGCTGGGTTGAGCCTGACATAGCCTTTGCTTTCCCAGCCTTGAACACACTCCTCGAAATAATTATAATCAAGACGAAGAGCATATGTCCTAGTCACTGGGTCCCTCACGAGAGCTCGCAACGCTTCCAGGCCGGACACAATATCATCGGCCGTCATACCTGTTCGGTCTGAAAGCTCCGCGATGCTAACCGGCGTCTTCTGGTCGCGCAGATGATATGATAAAATGAGCCGCCAGTAGTTTCGGTAAGATACCAGCCCCATGTCAGAAAGAGGTTTCTCTGGAGAGCCTGTTTTACCTTCAATACGTGTGAGTAGGTAAGAGAAGTCGATGAGAAGATTTCCGTATCCTTTGCGCTGATGGATGGGGAGCGTGAGGATGCATGAGACGTTATTTGCGGAACTCGGCCGTTTTTCCTTGCTAAAATAACCAACAAAGTGACAACCCAAATCGTCGCATTCAGTCATGACATAAAAAAGAAACGGCTCAACGTCATAGTAAAGAGTCTTCGAGCCCAGGAACAACTTCGCAAGCAGGCAGAGATTTTGGCAATAGACAGGATTCTTTCGTCCGTCGACTTCGAAGATTGAGATGGAACCTTCACGATAGATCTCATCGCCAGGGGGGTGCTTTGCTGGGCATTTGAGCTTATGGCGCCACGCAACGAAATCGGAGTTCATATACTTCAAACAGAATTCACAAATGTAGAGTACCCGGTTGCGGCTATACTCTTCGGGGTATGGAGCGGCGTACCAAGTCTCAATCTCGTACCCGCCGAAATTGATGTATTTGATTCGGGAGGGTGGGCCGGAGACCTTTTGTGAAGCACGTTGAACGCCTTCTCCACTGCCCTCGGCCTCCAGAAGTCGTCTCTGCCACGCTTCTTCGGCCTTCTGTCGGGCAATCTCAAACCGTTCCCGATCGGCATGTGTTGGTAGCGTCTTTGAGGTATCTGCATCTGTTTCTGAGAGAATGCCGCCATACGGCTTCGATTTAGACTCATCAAGCTCACGATCACTGAAAGAATAAAGAGGAGAAATGTAAGAGGCGGGGGTTATGGGTGCAAAGTGTGTCTGTGGTTCGTGGGCCACGGTGGGTAATTTGGGGGTTCTTCTCGCCCTGGCCAACGACCGGCTGCGGGAGTTGAGGATTTTAGACAGCTTGGTCTCGTTGAGGCGGAAAGCCACCAGGAGTTTACCAAATTGTCGAGATATTACGCGACAATTTTCTTGGTCAACTTTCCTCGTGCGGCGAGAACGAGTCCGAACGGGAGGCTGAGGACCAGAGGGTTCTGCGGCTTGGTCTTGCGAATCTGCCTCGTCGATGGTTAAGGGAGATTGTCTCTGCCGCTTGCGAAGAATAGGGGTATGTTCTTCTGCATCGGCAGATAGAGTTTTCCTCTTCCGAAGCGACCGGGTGCTATTCAGCAATTCATCATCGACAGGCAGGCTATTGAAGATGGAGTGGAACCCAGACCCTTCCTCCCCGCTATGAGCAGGTAGAAGCTCCTTGCGCATATTTTTCGGGCCACTTTTCCGGCCAGGCGCGGCCATCTTTTTGGGGCTAGGCTCCAGGTCCTCTTGGTGACACGTAGGACATCTCCAAGGAGCAGCATCTGGATCAGGTTAGCATGTGCAAAATTCCCGCAGGTCAGACAGGACGAGTAATAATGAAAAAAGGGCCCGATATCCAACGTACCTTCTGCATCATTTAGCGCGTTCTGTTCGCGCGCGCATTGCCGATGAGCTATCGGGTTGCCGAGTCAGTAAAACGATCGCTTAAAAATCCGGGGTTTGCTAAGCTTTTATTTGGATGGGGCCGCAACTCAACATACAATGATCGCCACAAACTATACAGCTCAGATATTCCTCAAACACCTCGCTCGGGTCATGATCTTCGTCTTGGTTGCAGAATCTATCGCGATTTGTCAGTATCCCAGGTCCAAATTTTCAAAATTAATAAACATTACAGGCCGAACGTGCTTACATGCAGTTCCCGCGGACGATTTGATCCGCCTCCGCATCTTCGCGGCCATTGCTATCAGCTTCCCACTCCTCATCCTCCGAATCCTGACTGCTGGCCGATGAACCGCTTGCTTCTGGACCACTGTCGCTCGACTGATCAAACTCCGGGTCACCTTCCGCGTCCGCGTCCGCATCATCATTATTGAGGGAATGAGCATTGTTTGGTAGTTTCACGGCGCCAACGGGTTCGGCATCATCGATTTCGCCATCCATATTCAAATCAGGATCTATCTCCCCCTCCGCATCCAAGTCTTCATCCACGACAGCAGTGGTGCCAGTCTCCGCCGCCACTTCTCCGGTGTAAGCGCGGTGCACGGCATCTTGGAGCTGTTGGTCCATCTGATACAGATCAGTCTCTTCTCCCTCCGCATCCTGGTCACTATCCACAAGGTTGTCCGCCGCCATTCCCAACTTGGGATCATCGGGGGCCGGCAGCACAGTCGCCGGCATGGTGTAGGTCACCGCAGTCGCCAGGTTGAGCGGCTAACGGTACAGTAAATAAAAACAAACAGTGTGCAGTAGGCCTCGTCGTAGACTGAAAAATAAAACAGGTTTCCCGGTTGTTGGGGCTATTCTGGCTCGCCGCTTGAGTCGTCAATCATCTGGCGCCACATGAACTGTGCATCGGGAACATAAACGAATGACCTTGGACACGGGATATCCAAATTTTAGGCGATTGAGGGGGGGATTCCGCGATCACTAGGAGGTTCTGAGGCCTAAATACCAAAAGCCAGTCAGTTTCGATATTCAAGGACCCGAACAAGGAAGGTTCGAACAATGGGAAATGACGCGTGGAAAGATCAAGCAGGAACCATACCTCCCCGACGAGCAGGTCAACGCCCTCGGATAGACAGCAAGTAAACGCGTAGATCAGCAGCGGGTAACTCGTCTGAAGGCCTCTTTTCCCAGCATCCAAAGGCGCTCGGCGTCGGCCTTCTTTGCCCCCTTCTCCTGCCTGTGAGGTTGATGGAGCACGCTGAGTCAGCCGGCTGGACCGCCGCCGGTTGCGCTAGACCGTCTTGGGACATCCGCCAAACCTCGAGTCGAACGAAGAGAAACGATGGGGAACTTCACCTCTACAGTTCGTGCTCCATTGTTCCTTTCCACACGGACTTTTATTCTTGTTTTCTTGTTTCTTTCCCTCTTCACTACATCATGGGTGTTCCCTTCGAGGCTCTGATCCCCTATGGGATCATCGTTGTCGTACGCTCCCCTTTCTCCGGCGCCCGCCCACCGTTCGCCCACTGAGATGTGACCTCAACTAACATGTTCACGATGATGCTTTCCCGATCATAGATGTTCGGTGTGACCGGAGCTGGCCTAACAGCAGCCAAGTATGTTGCCAATGATGGAAAGAAGGCGCGGTGGAACAAGGATCTATGGGACCGAGTAAGTTTCCCCCCTTGAGGTTGTGTGTGATGCGACCGGATCGGATTTTGGCTAATAACTGGACAGCAAAGTACGTGACATGACTTGTCCAATTGGACGATTTCAGCTACCTTCATCATTTCAAAAAAAAAACTTGTCCGAATACTAATCATCGATCACCACGTCCGACAGTGATGGAGAGAGATTTAAGAATCACAGGATCCCTCCGAGGTCAATCGGGTAACGCGGAGGCTCCAAAGGGCTTCGAACTCAGCAATCCATGGAAGGTACGGGCTACAGCTTCCTTGTCAATATCTTTACTGGGACTCCTTTTCGCTTCTCCTTTTTTTAATGCATATGTTCTAACTCAACCATTAGCTTGAGAAACGGATGTTCTAGGCCGCCTCGCAGCATTCCCACGTCATGTCTTCGTTGTCACTTTTGCCCCCTCGTCCTATTCGCATGCATTCCCAAGAATAAAATATCCACACAATGGTTTTAGATAAACCTTGTTTTGTACCATATCAAGGTAGAATACTATATTTTATAAGTTCTATTATCACTTCAGCCGAGATACATATCCCTGGATGCCGGCTACTTCATGCTCTTGAAGGTGAATGCCGAACCACTTAGCCAATGCTTTCACCCGGTCTTCTTCTGTCTCTACCGGTTCTGAAAATTCCAAGTTCCCGTGAACCCTCTTCCTCACCTCCTTTCCTGCCAAGATATACAATCCTTCCAGCTCGTTACCCGTTCCATCCAGGACCAGCTGAACACAGACAACCCCCTGCGTAAACCAGCTGGTTGGGTTGCTACTTGTATTGAAGTTCATCATGGCAAAATCCTGAGGTAGAAACTCAACCTCGGAGAAGGCATACAGCGGAATCCAATTACCCTGGGCATTGTACCTAATCTGGTAAACCCAGAACTTCTGGCTTTGGTCAATCGCGGCTGGCAGAGGTTCCCTGACTAATCGCATCTCCGTTGGCGATATGTTCGCTGCGACGATATTCTCGTCGAGCGGCAGTGGGCTGGTTGGGACATTATTCCCGAATCCGACATCAACCTTGAATCAGATATCAGCATTACAGTAACAGTGGCTTATACTTGAAGAGCCAGCGGCGGCTGCACCCACCATATATTTCCGGTCCTTGATTGTCACAATAAGAACCATGTGGCCTCTGGCAGCAATTTCGATCAGTAATCGGTACTCCTCAAGACATCAGGCGACGAATCAATCCATACAAAGCATAATACACCGGGCCCTTCGGCCCAGGATCCGACCCAGCAGTTTCACTCACTCTCCCCGCACTGGGGTAGACCTGGTACCCCAGAGACCGCAGCACACAATAGAGCAGGTTGGTGTTTTCCATGCAATACCCATCATGACGGCGGGTAACCAGTTTTTCGAAGACTGCAGTCGGGTGGATGGAAATAGTGTGGTGCTGTGAGTAATGCAGAGCGGAATTGCCCCAGGGGATCGAGCCTAGATGTCGTCGCTGTAGCTCTGACAGGGCTGCTAGCGCATCCTCCTGGATTGATTGCTGGAGTCGTATTAATCGGGGGTGCGCTTCTGTGGCGGAGACGGTGTTATAGGAGTATCCAATGCGCTCCAGGTAGAGTTCCAACTGGGTGGGTGTGTAGGTGGACATCTTGATGGGGTAGTATTAAATATATATATTGGATTTGGAATTTCTAAGTTTGGTCTCTAACAAGGTGAAATGAGGGTAAAAGTACATGTAGTAAGAGGGGAGAGTCGATATTTATATTACCCAGGCTTCTAAACACGAGGGGTCCGCGGGGCTTTAATTTGTACTGGAGGATTGTCTCCGAAACGAGGCGGATATAATCCGCAAAGATCGGGCTTGGACCCTCTTATATATGGACCAACATTAATGGATGCATGCGAATACGAGAAAAGAACTAGTATATTATCGCCTTACCGACCATACATAAACTCTAGCCTGGAATTTCTTTTCTCTAGTGAACCCGATGCCGATGATGTCAATCCCCAAGTCCGCCCGATCCTCGGTTATTGAGCGAACCATCTATTTTCCTCAAGTATACAATGCGCCGCAGCCCCCATCCGACCCTCTATCCGATCATCTATCCGACCCTCTATCCGTCGCATTCTCCATTACCCACCGTTTCCTGGATACAGTAAATGGAAACTATCCAATTCATTCCCCGACTATTTGCGCCTTTCACTTCCGCCGCTAAGCGTCGAGCGTCGTGGAAACCCTTCCTGTCCACTCCTGGCTCCATCCCCGCACGCACCATGTCGACCACAATCCAAGAGAAGCTAGACATCCTGCAAAATTATTCTGCCTGTGACGTATGAGAGTGGCTTTGCAAGAGCTCCATAGCCAATATCAACCGCTGATTCCGCCCCAATTCCTCACAGGTCTCGGACGCTCTACTCAAACTACAGAAACCCGCACAGGGAACTCAAGCGCGCGCAGGCTATCTCGCTGACCTCGGTGAGTCGTATTAACCACACATAACTGCCCATCTCCCTACCTACTCTCTATCCCTGAAGAAAGAGGCGGGCCCAAAAACAGAACTAAATCGCCAAATAGTGCCATTCTCCCCCTCCGTCGGCCGCAACGCGAACCTCCCCAAGATCATCGCCCCAGCATCAACATTCAAATTCATCCCCAAGAACGACCCTTCACCGGCCTCTGCATCCCCCGAAGAAACCCATGGCTTCCCGCCCGGAAAGCACTGGGTCGACTGGGCCGAGCCCGGGACAATCGCAGTCCTCGAACAGCCGCCCAACCAGTACTGCGCTGTCGTCGGCGGCATCATGGCCGCTCGCATGAAGTATCTCAATGTCCAGGGCGCAGTCGTGAACGGACGCATCAGAGATCTAGCCGAGATCCACGGTTGCAGGCTCCCTGTTTGGGCCCGGGCCACTTCGACTGTAGGCACGGGGGCTGAGGCGAAGCCCGGGGCGAGAAATGTACCTGTTGATATTGGTGGGGTGACGGTGTCTCCGGTATGGCCTTTTTTTTTGGTACTTGGGTGATGTTTTTTAAGGTTGCGTGCTAATTCGTATGGGGTGTTGCGACAGGGCGATATCATTTTCTGTGATCCGTTGGAAGGCGTTGTTGCGATCCCGCGCGACCTGCTGGATCAGGTCCTGGAGCTCATGCCGAAGTTGATTGATATGGATGACAAAGTCAGGGAAGCGGTTACTCAGGGGATCAGTGTCTTTGATGCCTTTAAGCAATTCCGGACTAAGATTTGAGCTTAGCGCGTTCCCTAATGATAATTATTGGGAGAAGTTCAATCCTTCGGATAGGAGCCTCAGTCTCCGATTGCAAGCCGCGTATATATGATATTTCAGCTACAATAATTGATTTTGAACAGGGCCGTGGTGGTTTTGTGAAGATGGAAGCCATTCTTTGTTGGTATAACTAAAATACAATCCACAATACCCTCACATATACCCTATATGATCGCTGCGCATGAAAAAGGAAAGGAAACATGAAACGTGGGAGGGAAATCTAATGAAACCAGCTCATTTCGATCATTTCTTTTTTGGTTCGTTTACTCGGCAACCCACACGGCAGCCATGCCCATACCAGTACCGATGCACATGCTGGTGACACCAATCTTCTTGTTGGTGCGCTTGAGCTCGGTCAGCAGAGTGCTAACCTGTCGAGATCCGGTGCAGCCGAGAGGGTGGCCGAAAGCAATGGCACCACCCTTTGGGTTGACCTTCTCCGTGGGCAGGCCAAGCTCGTTGATACACCACACGCACTGGGAGGCGAAGGCCTCGTTGATCTCGTAGATGTCAACGTCATCCTTGGTGATGCCGGCCTTCTCGAGGGCGACGGGGATGGCCTTCCAGGGACCGATACCCATGAGCAAGGGCTTGACGCCGACAACGCTAGCAGTAACGAACTTGCCGATGATCTTCTGGCCGAGACGCTCGGCGGTGGAGCGCTTCATCAGCAGGACGGCGGCGGCGCCGTCGGAGATCTGAGAGGCGTTACCGGCGTGAATGGAGCCATCCTTGGCGAAAGCAGGGCGGATCTTGCCCAGGGACTCGGCGGTCATGCCGTCACGGATACCATCATCAGCCTTAACGGTGATGGTCTTCTCCTCGTTGGTCTTGGGGTCAGTCCACTTGACCTCGAGGGGGTAAATCTCCTCGTTGAAGAGCCCGGCCTTCTGAGCCTTGACAGCCTTCTGGTAGGAGGCAGCCGCAAAAGCATCCTGAGCGGCACGGGAAACGTTGCGGTCCTTGGCCATCTGCTCGGACAGAACGCCCATGGGAACCTTGCAGTTGGCGGACTCCGGGTGGCTCTCAAGGAGGTCGGAGAACTCAGTGACAGCACCGGGGCTAGAAGAAAAACAACTAGTTAGAATCTTGCGTCTTCTCCCTGATGATTGCTGTATAGCAAAACATACCCATATTGAGAGGTCATGCTCTCCACACCGGCACCAATACCAACATCAATCATACCAGACTTGATGGCATTGGCGACATCTACAATGGCCTGGAGACCACTGGAGCACTGGCGGTTTAGACCCTTCACAGCGGTGCTCTCTGGGAAGCCAGCTACAAGAGCAGCAGCACGGAACTCGGTAGCACCACCGCCAGGGGCGAGAACGGTACCAACGGAGATATCCTCAACGAGGGCGGGATCGATACCGCTACGTTCAATAACACCCTTGAAGACACCAACGAGCAAATCGGCGGCAGCGGTGTCCTTGAAACCACCCTTTCCGCCCTTGGTCAGGGCAGTGCGGAGAGCACATGTGACGACGATATCATCGGGGTTCTTTTCGGTGAGGGCGGCAGCACCCTTCTTGCTTCCGAAGTGGGAGGCTACCTGGTTGAGACGCTGTTGGGCTACATATGGCAAATCCACGTGTCAGATTAACTGCTTGCTTATCGGGGTCACATTATTCTGCCGACTTACGAGAAGACATGATGACGTCAAGTGGATGTGAGTAAAGTGGGAGGGGCAAGGGCGGAGAAGACGAAGAGGTTAAATCCAACAGTCAAGGAAGAATGAAACTAGAGGGATCGAAAGTGAAAAGAAAAGGAACGCTCCTTTTATAACCGACTACCACCTAATATGCCTGTGGCCACAAGGAGCCTTCCAGCATTTGTATTCATCCTGTGAAAGTACCGAGGCTGATGGGATCATTGTTGTTCCGGGCGATAGTCACGAGATCTCCAGTATCACAAGCAAATATTTCATGTGAAGATGATGAGAGATTCGGGTTCCCTCCAGCTTACAGGTCGAACTGGCCATTTTTAATCCACAGTTCCAATGATCAGTGGCGTCTGGTGATTCCGGAGTACTCCATCTTTTTGACATCGCTCGGCTCCCCGAATTCTCTTACTCCGGGGTTGGAATGGGGTTCAGAAACGCTCGTCTATAGTATTAGTGACAAGGATTTGGAGATTGCTGAGAAAAGCCGGCCTAGATTTTCCAACATTACGGAGTACCGAATGATAATGTAACATTACTTATTAATTTTCATGAACAATCAAGAATGATGGCGGGGAACCAGAACTGTATATCGGAAGAAGCCAGAAGAGTTCATTTCTCCGGCACCCACCAACGTGTCAGTCGCAGTCGCCCATAGAAATAATCTAATAATCGATTCCGATCAGACGCTTGAGTCTAGCCTGTCTCACATTATTGATCTCCAGTGACATCGTTCATAGTTGGGGTAAATAATATTGATTTTAATTTCGAACAGTTGAACTTTTTACCTAGGCATGACTGCCGAGCATTATTCGGCATTCGCTAGTAATGCATAATGAGTCAGCTATGTATGCATAGATAAGGCTATCAGCAAACTATTCCCAACTTACTTCAACACACTAACCTGATTAGGAATCATCCATCTCCAGAATAATTCCTCCAAGATAATGCTTTGATCCGCCTCACCTGCGAACAAATTCAACCCCCGCAAAGCAACATGAATTCCTCACTCCCTCTGAGGAGACTATTCTCCTCCACTATCCCATCAACAACAGCAAAAGTGCCACTCCGCCCCCTCACGAGACCCCCCCTCACCCTCTCCAACAAACTCACATCCGTACGTCTACTCCCCAAATTCACCGTCGCAAACCCACAGCCCAAATCTAACAAGAAGACATCTCTCCAGATCAGCTCCCAATTCCAGCCTAGACGACCTCTCTCTCAAACCCCCCTCCTCCTCTCCTCTCCTTTCCGCCTCACCTCCCACCCCACGCCCGACGCAACCGCCCAAACCCCAGAGTCGCAACAATCGCAAGACTACTCCCCCCTCGAAACAGACCCCGACGTCTATTACAGCCCCTACAAGCCCAAGCGCCAATGGCCCCCCGACATGAGCAAGTTATCCCCCAAACATCAATTCCGCCTTGAGCGGAAATACCGGAGGCGCGCGGCGCTAAAGTACGCACGACCGAAATGGTCCAAGGCGACGAAGTTGGTCCAGTGGGGGTCTATTTTCTGTATGTTACCCCTTTTACACCTTCCACAGGGCTCTTCCCATATGGGTATAGTATGACGAAGGAGAAGGAGAAGGAGAAGGGATCTGGATTGGGCTTACGAGAGGGCTAATATTTCTTGACAGTCGTGCTTTTGTATGCTATGTTGTTCATGGAGTGGGATGACAAGGGGAGTCCATTTGATGAGGTATGTTTTGTTTATATATCTTTGCCCTTTATTCTTGGGATGTGAGGAGATCAGGTCTGACTTGGGGAATAAATCTAGATTCGAAAGTTCGTGTTTTCAAGTGTTAGGGGGGCATTTTCGACTCCGCCGCCTCCTCGGCCAGTGGGACGTGCAAACGATGATCCTACGATCCGAGAATAGACTTATGGATTTCTTGGGGGATCCCAATGCGCTCTGCCTATTCTTGCTGCCTCAGCGTTGGTGAATTGCACGGTGGAGATCATGCGTAAATACTTTTCGGAACTTTGAAAGTAGGATACCATGAATTAAGAGTGGGGATTCTACATTGTATAATACATAAAATAAAATAAGATGATAATTGCATATTTATTGATCATGCTAAGAGAATCTAACTTGGGCCTCCAAACTAAGCATATCAATTCATTTATTGTCGTACCGAGGTGTTCTGAACTACCACGCGTCTGTTCAAAAAAAAATAATCGCAATGATTTCCTTTGACATGCAACGGGGGGCAGGGCTGTCAAAACTCATCATATCGCTGGCCTCGTTACTTCATGAAGTCATTTCGCCATGGTTGCTTGAAAAAACGGAAATATGCACCCAAAACGCCAAAATGCCAACGCCGTTCCCGTGGAAGTAAACCCCATAACCAGTCTGGGAGCTGAAAGGAAAAGAGAGAGAAAAAGGCAAAGTAAAACAAAATTAGGGGAAGGGAAATGCCGTAACGCCTGTTGATGGCTGCAGAAGATTGGGTAGATCGGCGAGTCTGTTATGAGAAACTCAGCGAGATGTCGAAAGAAGGCCATGGGCCATGGGGAGGCAATCACAGAACGCCTTCTTTTTTCTATTTCTCCCTTGCTTTTGCTGCAAAGAGTAAGTTCTCTACAACCAATTTCGAACACCATCGTCTTGCTGGGATGCCCGATTGCCGAGAGGGAGGTCGAGAGCCAGGTCCAACTTCGGGGGCTTTTCATCTAAAGCACTCTTTCTAGGGCTTCCGCACCCCGGTTTCATAGGAGATTTGGGAGGTGATCCTGATTCTGGTTTGGGAGGGCCCTCTCTGACAGAGATATATGGCCATTCATCCTCTACAGCAGCAGAAACCCAGGTTCGTAGGCAATCGTGCACTGAGGAGTAGAACTTCTCCTTGCAAGTTCTCATAGTTCCGCCCATCACCTTCTCAAACCCGGAAGCTCGAAGTTCTGCTCGTAACTGGTTTCGCTCATCCTGTGAGGGCATGGATGCAACAAGACCATTTAGGAGATCCAAATGTGCTGCCAGATAGTTTGTGGCATCCCACTCTACTCCCCCCACATAGGGAGCAGCAGGGACAGGAGGCCTGGGGGCTGGGAAGCGGCGCTCGCGGAAACTCTCTGTGGAGTCGATGTCGGTTTTGACGATTGGAATCACGTTCAAATGGTGCAAGAAAATCCAGAAGACTTCTTTGGTAACATTAGTCACCTCCTTACACCAGACTCGGTAGGGGCGCGACTGGTAAATATTAGCAATGAACGAGAGGGGCTGGTTTTCTTCCGGTGGGGAAGGATCGCGAAGATATGATAGGATTCGCGTAGCAAGAGATGCCGCCATTTCGCTAGAGGAAGCCGTCGAGAGCTGTGTAAATATAAGGTTCATGATGATGCCACGAGTGGTAAACTCGCTTGGGCCTTTTTTATCCTTGTCAAATAACATATTTAATAACGCTGGGAACAGCTCCTCTTCAATATCGGTCAGGTGTTGGAGTGCAATCGACGTCGTGCAAAGGGCTTTCAAGCACAAGAGCGTCTCATGGAGTAAAGCATCTTCGTGCTCCTCCCTATCAAGATATTAGTGGGCTATGTGCGGTGAAGACCGAGATGAAATCATACCTCCATTCAACTTTCATAATTCGATAGATCAACTGGACAATCTCATCCATGCCACCTTCCGCAATAAAGGCATCGACCCAGTTGACAGTCTCATTGCGCAGGAGAAGGCGAAGCTTGTGGATTTTGCCAACTTCGACCATTTCCGGCTTTTGGATCTCCCTCAGATAGTGAACGAAGTCCGATGGATCGGCTGCGGTATCGCGACAAGCCGTCGCAGAGAGGGAGGCTGTGGATGTCATTGGACTCAGTAACTTGGACAATCCATTAGCAGGGGTCAGATCAACTGATTTAGGTCGTTGCCTCTTCTCGGGTGATAACGAGGCCTTGGAAAAAGTAAAGCCACGGCTTCTTGACCGTGATCGAGATCTTTTGCTGTCATGACTGTAGTGGCCCTCCCTTTTCTCCTTTCCGCGGCCCCGGCGACCACTACCATCATTACCGGATGCTGCTGCGCCAGCGCTAAGAGATGCATTATTTTCTATCTTATCCTTCTGAATGAAGTCTGCCTTTATGTTGGTGTCCAAGGATCTCATCTTGTCCCTCATGTTGTGGGGAATGTTTCTTGCGTCCTAATATCATTTAGCGGCATCCCTTTCCATTATCTTGTCGAGAATACTCACAAGAAGCTTCTCAAATTCGCTTTCAAGATCCTTTGAACTCAGGCGCCTCTGTAGCTCCGCTTCCTGCTCTCTGGCATTGAATGCTGAGATTGCCGCTTGTACACGTGAGGCTCTCTTTGGGCTTGACTGTGGTTTCGCTTCTACCTCTGGGCGAGAGCCAGGGCCTGATAGTCCACGCGGTCTTCCATACTCCTTAATGGATTCGGAATCTTGTGGGTCAGCAGGAAGCTGTTTGCTAGGTGAAGAGCCCTGGAAAGGCGACAAAAAGTCCTTCATCTTGTTGCTTCCTGTGAATATATCGGACTTCGGGCGGGATTTTAGGTTGGTTCGGTTGGTGAGCGACGGTTGATGATAGTCGTAAAAGTTCCGTTGTTGTTCGGGTCCGTACCCCTTGGGAGTATATAGTGAAACTTCCTCCTGCAAGGTCCTGCGCCTGTTATGCCCGTGCGACAGTCCGGATTCATCACGGAATGACTGCGCCACATATGGACCCCAGACAGGAGAGGGCATGTTGTCGATGAGATCCACAGGACTTTGGTTCTCTTTATCCTTAGCGCCTTTTGAATCTTCGTTTTTCCTTCCGCGCTGGGATCTTTTAAGGATAGCTGATAAGCTGTTGGACGACTTAGCTTTCTTCGGCTTGTAGTTCGCTTCATCAGCCGGCTCGTCCTGTTTGCTATCTTTGCGCTCCATATAGCTTCTCAGCGACTTCAATGATACCGCGCTCTTGGTCTTCTTGTGCAGGCTATGTTTTTCCCGCTTGCCTGGTGAGCTTGGGTAGAAAATCGCATTATCCGAGGAATCTTGATTGGCAGTTATTTCTCCCAACGGCTGTTGCGTTAATGCCGCATAGGCCTGATCGACTGGAGACATGTACAGGTTTGTGGAAGGCTGACTTGGATGAGCCACCTTCTGAAGGACAGCGTCGTCCGCAGACTGATTGCGCTTATGGCTCTTGGATGATAGGATCGCGCGAAAAACTGAGGACTTCGTGGAGGCGCGAGTGGAATCATCGAAAATAGTGGGAGCTTGCATATTGGGAGCCATTTTTTGGTCAAGCTTGGACCAAATGTATATTCTAAATGCACTGAAAGGTCAGCATGAGACATGCACTAAAGGTCAGATAAATTGTAACGGGTAGGCGCAGAGAACTCACAATGAACTGTCGATACCCAACAATCAGATGCAACCGCCAAAGGGGAGAGACGAAGGAGAAACTGAAACTGAAAGGAAATACTACAAAAACAAGAAGAAGAAGAAGAAGAACAATAGCGGACGCAATGAAGATGCAACAGACATTAAACAATAACACAATGCAAAGAAGAGAACAAGAACAAAGCTGGAAGTAAAGACACGCCCTTGAGGAGACCGGCAGAGCAACACTCAACGGAGGAGACCGTGGGTGGGCAGGCCGGGAATTTGAAGCCCCCAGCAGAGTTGGAGGAGGACAACAGGCGTGATCACCGTCCGCGAGCTAAAGCAATCCGTCAACGCCACTGCAAACGCAGGACGATGTGGGTGGACAGCAGGAAAGCGGAGAGCGTAAACACTGTGCGGGCACAGAGGTTGCTGGGGGCAACCCGTTCTAACATCGGGGGAGGCGGATCACCAACCTCCCACCAATTCCATCGCGCACTCGGTATTTATCCATCGAATGATCGTCGCGACTCGGATTAATTGTAGTTGCATGTTCCTTTTTGACCTCTCATGGAGGGGAGAGCAGGTCCGTCTCTCGGAGTGGGGGTGATGATCTGACCTACCTCTGGACCATCGGACGAAGCAAGTGATATATACACAGGCCCTTAGGCATCAGAGGTACGTTGTAGATGATTTCCCGCAGATTAATGCGGTTGCTAAATTATCATCACCCTGTCAACATCACTGCCAAACAATAGCAACGATGCGCATATGGAATCGAGTTAAGCTAGCTGGAGCTGGGAAAAGTACTGTTTTAATCTGCTGTTATGTGTTTACTTCCCAGAAAATCACCTGGCCGACATCACGGGACGCCAAGGAGACAGTCTTCTCGGATCGCGGGGTCCATCGAGGCCTTGGTATTTTTAGTGTGGGTAATGTGGGATCTTGGGCCTGAAGAAATGGAGGAAACCGTTTGATCGTCGTTCTGGCCAGTGTATACTCCGTACAAAGACTTAAACTCTCTCTCTTTTTTTCTGTCCCTGGGAGCTGTCCAGATGCTGAATTCGGACATTTGGGGGGAAGCCATCAATAGTCTGGGAATGCTTCCGCCGGCGTCGTCATGCCTTCCAAACTTCCGCCTCTGTTCGACCTCGAACACTGGACTGCAGATTCTGCATCTCTGTCTTTCTTTAACCCTTCTCAATCACCTTGATATTCCTTGAGGATTGTTCTTTCTATTGTGTTCCGATCTGGTTCCCCACTCCCACAGCGCATCTCCACACTGACACTAGAAATTCGGGCAGTTCCGGGCGCATGTGCGGGTGTGCCTACCAAAGACTTTCGAGTCACGGCGTCGAGTTTAGAACTCGACCGGCGGAAATATAGCTGGCCAATTCATTGAACCACCCATTATATATTCACTTGGAATCACTTACTTCAATCATAACTATGAATTGCCCTTCCCGAACCGACAATACCCTCGACCACCCCGGTTGGAACCAAAATCCGCCAGCTTTGAGTGCCGACACAACGACCCGGGAGGACTTTAATGGCATGGCAAACTCCAAAGTACACCGAGAACATGCTTCTGGGGCACAGGGCGAAGGAATTATGGTAGTGGAATGTCGATCACCAAGCCTGGAAGGGGAGGAGCCCGGGATCAAGCAGCCTTCCCACGGCGGCGAGGTGTTCCTCGCTGCCTCTGGGGATGAATCGCCCAGAAGGATCAGCGGATCACCTCGCCGTCCTTTAAAACCCTCTTTTAACAGTTATTCTCAGTATGTTGCGCAAAGTCTTGTGAAATTTAGTCGCTTCGTGGGCCCAGGATTTTTGATTGCCGTCGCCTATATCGACCCTGGAAACTATGCCACCGATGTCGCAGCTGGTGCGGAATTCAAGTACTCCCTCTTATTTATCGTCCTCCTGTCCAACATATTTGCGATATTTTTACAATCGTTATGCATCAAACTTGGCACTGTAACTGGATTGAACCTAGCCGAAAACTGTCGCGAACACCTTCCCAAGTGGTTGGTAATTATCCTCTATTTCTTTGCAGAGGCTGCTATAGTCGCAACAGATATTGCCGAGGTGCATCTCCACTCATCTTGATATATATACACGTCTTATATTGAACAATCATGCTAAGAGATGTATAGGTAGTTGGTTCAGCGATTGCACTCAACCTGCTCTTGAAGATCCCTCTTGTTGCCGGCTGTGCAATCACCCTCGCTGATGTTCTCGTTATTCTCATCTTCTATAGACCTAATGGCTCAATGTGGGGTCTTCGCCTATTTGAATGCTTCGTTATGTTCCTCGTTCTCGGGGTTGTTATCTGTTTTTGCATCCAACTTTCCCTTATTAAACACCAGTCAGTTGGAGAAGTCTTCAAGGGTTATCTCCCATCTTCTGCCGTAGTGCAGTCCAAAGGGTAAGCCTTAAGAGATTTAAGTAAACTTGGATCGAGGGTACTGATTCTAAATATCTCTCAATAGGCTTTATCAAAGTTGTGGGATTCTCGGCGCTACTGTCATGCCCCATTCCATGTTTCTCGGTAGTGGTATCGTCCAAGCTCGCCTGAAAGAATTTGATGTCACGCAGGGCTATGTAGATCCTTCAGTCTGCATCGGGAGTGCTGGCGGAGAAGTCGAGTATAGACCTTCCCTTGGCGCTATCCAGGGGTGTATGAAGTACTCCATTATAGAACTTGCGTTGTCATTGTTTACCTTTGCGCTTTTTGTCAACAGCGCAATACTTATTGTTGCTGGTGCATCACTTTACGGAACGCCGGCCGCTGATGATGCTGATCTCTGGGGCATCTACGATCTCTTGTCGTCCTCGATTGCCCCCGCTGCAGGCCTGATATTTGCCCTAGCCTTGCTTCTCTCAGGGCTTTCTGCGGGGATTGTATGCACAATGGCAGGTCAAATGGTTAGCGAGGGCATGTTGAACTGGAGTATCCGGCCTTGGCTTCGCAGACTTCTCACAAGATCGATCAGCATTATCCCGAGCATTATCGTCGCGGCTGCAGTGGGTAAAGATGGACTGGACAAGACCCTTACCGCCAGCCAAGTGGTTCTTAGTGTGATTCTCCCGTTCGTTAGTGCTCCCCTAGTCTACTTTACTTGCCGAAATCGGTACATGACTGTTCCGATTGACCGGATGCATGAAGGCGAAGGCGTCGCACCAGTGGAAGGAGTGAAAATGGGCAATGGTATCATTCTTTCTGCCATTTCTATCTTGATATGGCTGATCATCGCAGTCATGAACATAGCCCTGCTTGTCCTTGTAGGGCTTGGCAAGGCTTGAAGAGTGAAATATGGAAGTGCATATTATATGAACATACAAGTAGACCTGGTGTACATATTGGTTGAAGCTTGCTTAAGGATCCAGGAAAGAAGAAGGCAGAATTTAAAATTGGCTGAATAGGAACCCGTAAATACCCAAAACGAGTGAAGAACATGAGCTTTCCTTAACTCCTATGCTCCCACGATACAAAGCAAAACAACATGAACAATAAAAATCTCCGTTTCTATCGTCAACCAAGGCCAGTAGCCGGTTCCTTGACCTTTGCCTGCTCCGGTGGCTCATCAATAAACTGAGGCGGAGCCACCTCATCCTGCAAGAAGCTAGGCACGCCACCCTCAGCCATCGCGCTCTCAAACATCGTATCCTCACCCAGGGCTTCCAGCTCCGCATCAAGTTCTGCCTCATCCACATCCTCGGGAACATCATATGCCCGAGAGATACTCTCCTGAATCTCATTGCCAATATCCATCAAATCCGCCATCTCGTCCTGCATCCGCTCGATCTGATCGATATCGATACTCCCGTACTGCTTCTTGAGCGTCTTCGTTGTCGTCTTCATCGCATCCACGGTCGTCATGACGTTCTTCAGATTATCCTGCATCATCCCTGCTTGCTCCATATTCCAGGACTGCTGAGATAGCTGATCCCTCTGTGCCTCGTATTGTTTCCGTCGTTGGAGGACCTTCAGCGCCTTCTGTTTGATTGCGTTCTTGCCCGGTCCGTCGCGCATCTTGGACATCTTGGATTGGTATGCCGAGAGCTCTGAGTTGAGTGCTGCGAGCTTCACGTCTAGGCTTGCGATCCGGTTGTCGACCTGTTTTGAGTGGTTGGTTTGTTTAGAATAGGCTGTGCGGGGCAAGACTTCCGTACGAGTTTGGGTGGGGGGGGGCTTACATTGGATATGGCGCTTTCGAGCGTCGGCTTGGGAGCCGCATTCTTGGAGCCGAATAATCGATTCATTCTGGCGGGCCCAGAAGGGTTGGGAGTTGTGAAGAGGGAGGTGTTTTTGATCAAGCTGCCTGCCTTCTGTGATGGATGGTGGCAGGCGGGCCTTTCCTCTTGGGGAAACCATACAGTGCCGCTTTATGTCAGTGGGGTAGTCATCACCTGAGGTCTTCACTCCAACAAAAGACATAAGATCAATAGACGGTTTCTTGCCTTACGGTCTGATGAGGAAGGTTTCCGCTAGTCGCCCACATGGGCAGCGAGTTGACGTATGGCCTCTTCAGCCATTATCATTTGTGTCACTTTATAATCGATATAACTACAAGAAAATCGGGGTAGAGCTATCCTCTGAAACATACGATCTTCAATTACGGAGTAGATTGAGACTCGATTCAATGAAATCATTAGGATTTAGAGACACTCGCAAGGCGGTATTATTTCGTCTGCCCCAATGGGCAATGGTGGATTCTGAAATTATGGAGAAAAGATAGCTCCTTTGCCTAGACTCGGTAAATGGGCAAGTTGTACTCCCTACTTCAGCTGGAGTGCGTGAGCTGTGGCTAAAGCGGTACCTGATACCTCTTCACCTGAATCCTCAGCCTGCGAGGTGCTTAAGTCGAGCAATGAAACAAAACTATTATTATTATTATTATTATTATTATTATCTCCTACCTGATTTTTTCCTATCTCCGAGAGATACAAACTAAACATAGACCCTTCGAAAAAAAAAAAGAGTATTCCATAAAATAAAGATACCTCGACTTGGAATTCAAGTCCGCCTCATTAATAATACCCACCATTACTTCCAAACCCACTTGAAACGATCGGTCGCGCGCTCCACGCTCCCCCCCTCCTCTCACACTTTCGCTTCTCCCTCAATCTCTCTTCAAGTCAGCTTTTTGTGGTTGACGTTCCCCGCTGCCGCTCATTGGGCTCGTTGGGTATTTCCGCCTTACTGTACATCGCTTGCCAGGGATCAAAATTGCCGGCCGATCCAGACGCTGCCGCCAGCGCACACCATCATCGACGTGACTGACCTGGAGCGAACGTCAGCCTGCCTATTCTGAACTCCCCTACTGGATTGGATCACTGGCATCCCTCCCTCAAGTGACGGTCCGGATTTGCTTCTGCAACGCCTCCGGGTTGACTGAGTAGCCTTGCCTCCTCCCAGCAAGGACTCTGCCACCTGTTCCTCTTCCCCCCTCGGATCGGATCGGTCATTGAAGGTAAGGTATGTACTACGTGCCTCCATTAGATGCCGTTTTCCCGCTTTCTCTCCCTTGTCCTTTCTCTTACTATCTTTCCCTATCCCTATCTCTTATTTCCCCATATTACCCCTTGTCGCTTGACTCACCCCAAGGTCAACCCGGCTCTGGGGCGCCACCACAATCCCATGAAATGTCACTCCGGTCCCTAGCATCACTGTACTAATTTGCCTATCCTAAACTCACAGCGCTTAGTCGCCCCGACTGTACGACTACTACTTCCCTTTTATTTCCATTTCGCTGTAACAAACAACCCTCTATGTGGTATATGGAGACCCTCTAATCCACACGTGTCCCACGACATTCTCGCACTTTACACGAGGCGGCCCTTTTCCCGATCCTTTCGCCCCACCTGCCAGCTTTGTATCGCATAGGCTCTCCGCTCCCAATTCCTGGCGCAAGGACGACATTCAAAGGTGCCTTATTTGTCTTATTCTTTCCATGAGTCGCCTCGCCCAGTTATATAATCCAACATGTTTTGGCGTTTCGGGGGATATGCGAGTATCTCCACCATCGATACTCTCCTGGACAAGCCGGATGTCTCTCTTGAAGAGCTGTTAGACGAATCCGAGTTGATCCAGGAACTCAAGCAACTTAATACGAAGCTCGTAGAATACTTACGAGAAGATAATGTCTTGAAGAAACTCATGGACTATGTGATTGCTCCTAGTCTAGTGGACGACGACGACGACGATGATGATGAAGATGGGGATAACGATGCTGCGGAAAAGGGCAAAGATGGCTCTCCTGGAAAAGAAAAGCGGACTGATCCCCTTAGAGATTTGCTAGACCCTGAGGATATTGAGCGGGCGGAAAAAGAACGCCTCAAGCGAGCCTACGTTGCGTGTGAGATTCTTTCGTCTGAAGTTTGGTCGATATTGGATTCTATCATGCTCAACCCAGACTACCTCCGAGATTTCTGGGGCTTCATTAAACGCCCAGCTCCCTTGGATTCCGTCCAGGCAAGCTACTTCACTAAAGTGAATGAGACCCTCTTGGACAAGAAAACTGGGGAGATGCTGGAGTTACTAAGATCCATGGACGGGCTTGTTCCAGCAATTCTCCAGCATGTTGATAATCCTATGGTGATGGACCTTCTTTTGAAGCTGATAAGCCTAGAAAGGGCGGAAGGTGGCCAGGGTATTGTTGATGTAAACCTTGTCGATTTCCCCTACATGCAAGCTTTGCTGGTCTAACATGCGATTTAGTGGTTGAAATCCCAAGATCTAATACCCAGGCTCCTCGCATTCCTAGCGCCGCATTGGCCCGCTTCCGTCCAAACTTCCGCTGGGGATTTTCTTAAAGCCATCATTACGATATCGGCGAATGCAACACAGAGCGATCAATCATGTATTGGACCTAACAGTTTGACTCGTCAATTAGTTTCCGCTCCCTGTGTGGAGGTTCTCGTTAACTCGATGCTTCAAGGTGGAAATCCCCTGACTGTGGGCGTTGGTATTGTTATTGAAGTTATCCGAAAGAATAATTCCGATTATGATCCGGAGCACCTTAACAGCCCCGACTCGGTCCCGTCTACCTATGATCCTATCTACCTTGGTACTTTGCTCCGAACTTTCGCCAAGCATATTCCTGATTTCATGGCGCTGATTCAAAGCTCCAAACACACAATCAATGATGGAGGGAAAATAAAGAGTGTCGAAAGAGGCCACCTGAACTCTGCGTGGGGCGCTAAAATTGAACCTCTGGGTTTTGACCGATTCAAAACTTGTGAATTAATGGCTGAGTTGCTACATTGCAGTAACATGGGTCTCCTGAATGAGCCTGGAAGCGATGAATATGTTCAACTACGAGACGCTGAACGCGAGAGGTATCTGAAGGAAGTCGCATACGGGTTTCATGGCGAAGGCGCGTCCACGATCGATGGGAATGACTCAACCGTGGATTTTGTCAATGGCTCTGTCATCGGTTACGGTTCACCGGAGAACTCCCGGGTCCTTGAGACCGCGAACACTGCGGACGAAGGTTTCGAAGATGTCAGCTCGTCAGGCGTCCTGGTCGACAAGGAAAAGGACAGCGAGCCCAAGGAGAACAAGTCTGAGCCTGTTACTCCATTGACTAAGAGTGCATCCTCTGCTTCTCTGAAAGTGAAGGAGCAGACCTCTTCAGAGACTTTAAACCCTTCACAGGCACCTCTATCTGATCCTTTGTTACCTACCGCTTCTAGAATCACCGCTAAAATCGGGGAGGTATCTCTTGAAAGTAAATTAAACGAAGAAGCCCAAACCCCAGCTGGTGCATCAACTGCATCAGAAGCGAAAGATAAAAATGCTGCCTCTGCCCCGATGGCTTCCAATCCTGATGCCGTGCCACCTCCTCTTTTCTCTGCGAAGCAGGATTCTCAGCAACCAAGCACGTCGGAGGCTAATGATTCAGGTCCGACGGAATTAGGCACGGAAGCTCAGTCTCCACAGGGCAACGATGAGGAATCGCAACACCAACACCCAGACGTCCAGGCCGACCACAATGGTAAAGCTGTTATAGGCGACTATCTTAAAGTAATGTTTGTGAAGCACCGAGTGGTGCCCACTATTTTGGTGAGTGCTTAACCGAGCTTGTATCTTGCTGAAAGTACCTAACTATCGCATTTTTTTCCGGCGGTTTAGGGCTTTTTCTTCCGTTTCCCATGGAATAATTTTCTCCACAATGTTGTTTATGACGTTATTCAACAAGTGTTCAATGGACCCATGGATCGGGGGTTCAACCGTGTGTTAGCAGTTGATGTCTTTGAGACTGGCAAAATTACGCAGGAGATCATCGATGGCCAAAAGCGAAGCGATGAGATACAACGAGCAAAGCAGATCAGACTTGGCTATATGGGCCATTTAACCCTCATCGCCGAGGAAGTTGTCAAGTTTAGCGAACGGCACCCACCGGAGTTACTCGCCCAGGTGGTTATGGAAAGCGTACTGAATCCCGACTGGATCGAGTATGTTGAGCAGACCCTTTCGGAGACAAGAGAACGCGATAATGCTATTCTTGGCGGAGTTCGACCTGATATATCTATCGGGCACCGCCAGGGCATGTTGAACAGTGGTCAGGGCATGAATGCTTCTTCAGCGCTTGCCGAAGCAGGGTTGAATGGTGGTATTGGAGGATCCAACTTCCAAGGCTTCGATATGAACCAGGGAAGTGTTTCGGGCGGCGCTTTTGGCCTTGGCGGTGGCGGCAGTTCCCTTCTCAGTGGATTTGCAAGCTCTAGCGATGACGATGAAGATGAAGAAATGGAAGATCAAGATGATCGACACTTAGTCGAACAATCCGCAGAAGGCGGATCTGAGGATGTAGGTGATGATTTCTTTACTGATGTTGACATGCAGGATGCTTGAAGGCGTCTCCCCTTTGCATACCCCTTTTATGCGTTTCATCTCAGATACCCCCCTTTTTGTTTGCATTATTTTCATTCACTCTTTTTATGTATCCATCGGCTGTCTCATTCTCGGAGAAAACCAGCTAGGAGGGAACCGTTGGCGCATGATGACGGGAGTGGTGGAAGTCATAGAGGGCCATACACATGGAGCGTTTATTTAACGCTTCTTATATATGTATGAATTCATTTACGATATCCTCAGCTCCCCGAGTCGCGTGGCAATCCTGTGAACCAGACCTTTCTCTGCTAGTCATATAGATAGTCTGTTCCTAGACCTGCCATTGGGTCTAGTTCTTCTCCATACCTCCTTGTTTGATTCGGTGGTCTGCGAAATTTGGTCCTCGTGAATGATTGTCTGATTTGGTTGCATGTCAACTATGCGCACCACAAACAATATTTGGAAACACTGAACTGACGGCGAATTAGTCCTCTGACAGCTCTGCAAGTCAGCCGATACCGATTCTCCCTCCACCCCCGGCGCCTTTGAGTCTCGGTCCTTCACGAGCGCGCCGACAGCTCGCCGCCCGCTTGGCTCTTCAGAAACAGCAAGCGAATGAGAGCGTCGAAGGCGGCGAGGACAAAAACTCGACGAACGCGCATGATAGCTCTGAATTTCAATGGCCTTCTAACTCGTTTGTGATCGCGGGCTTGGATGAGGATGGTGATGGGAGTCGATCGCCCGGAAGGTCAGCTTTCCCATCGTCCGACTTCCCCCCTTCAAACGCAGACCATCCTTTTGCATCACCCGCATTCCCTGATTCCGGATTCAGCCCCTCCGACTCGCTCTCTACGGGGTCATCCGATGACGGAGAGGACATTATGGGAGGACTGCGACGTAAAGAGCGAGTTCCTTTGGAGGTTGATGATGATGATGACGATATGGGCGAGATGGTCGGCCCTTCCATGGATGCTGGTATGATGGACTCTGACGAGGAGGACGAAGCGATACTCAATGAATCGCTCGGCTATCCAGAATACGGGGCTCAGTACAAAGGTTTCCGGCGATCTCGACTGGGGCCTTCCCCATTTGGGCATGATGACGAGAATGACAGTAGCGACGGCGAGGACGAGGGATTAGTTGAAATCCTGGTTCCTGGAAGGAAGCCTTCGGCAACCTGAGGAGGGCCGTCTATTTCCATTCCTGTTGGCTGATACCCATCGTTGACAATTTCTTTTATGAGTGGCGACCGTGTTTTGACTGTTTGAGATGAACTCAATCCCTCATGATGATGATTATGATGATGTACACTATTTCCCCTGCATGGCATTGTATATGTTTCGAATGCATCTTTGGATACGACGAGAAGGAACAGAACAGGGCGCAGATAGCGTGGCCTGTTGGATGAATAATTGGTGCCACGAGAGGCACTTGAAAGCTTAGTTTATGTGGATTTTTTATGGAGATTTTTTATGATCTAATGGCGTTGTTTCTTGCAGTTGATGTGTTCATTCTCGTGCATTTGCATTTGTCTATGGGGATATAACTGCTCGAAGACCGGCCTCTGTTACCAGAGACTTGTACGATAGTTTAATAGACGAATGGTTGTGCTTTTTTATCTAATGGCTTTTTCTTTAAAATGATTGCTCCTATATTAGAGTAAATATTCATGAAGGTGGCTTTGTAGTCAAAAGTATCTCCAAGTATGGCTGGAATTGCATGCAAAGTGGGACGTCACCAGAGAGAACACTGAAAGTTCCCACAGATATTCATTCCTTCTCGATTCTATCCACCCACCACAACTCCTAGGCTGCTTCATCCCACCGGAAATTGACGGAGAAAAACAGAGCTGATTTAATTACCTCACGCATTGTCTGATTTGTACGAGACTGATTTCTGGGGACCATGGCCAGCGAACATGGCTCGAGTGGGGGGGGGCCTTCAAGGTGAGCTCTTCCCATGCAATTTTTCACCTCATCCACCCCTCCAATTTGTGGCGTGGGCTTGACACCGAAACGACTGTAATCGGGTACCGTATTATTTAATTCATTTATTCCCACTGGCTCTCTTCTTCTCGACTGTCCATGAAGACATCTGCCCAGTGACCTAAGCAAAAAAGTGAGAAAAAAAATCCAACTGCTAATCCCGAGGCCAGCCAGGAGCTATACTCCGCCCTCCTAGAATGGATGCGCAACCACGGCGGCCATCTCCACGAAAGCGTGCAGATAGACCAAGATGAACAGCGCGGCGTGCATCTCCGGGTCAAAAATGACTGGAAGACAGGCGTGCCCAGTAACACGCACATCATCACAACCCCATTGGCAGCCACTTTGTCCTACTTCAACGCTATAGATCACCGACTCATACCAGATGACCAGGCTGTTTCGGCCCATTTCCCAGCCCATGGGGTGACCTTCCCTTCTTCATTCGTGCAGGCTATTGGACCTGAAGAGACTGCCATTTTCTTCCTGGTTGGCCAGTATCTGCGGGGAGAGGAGAGTTTTTGGTTCCCGTATCTCCGAACGCTTCCTCAGCCGGGTTCCTTGACGACTCCTCCGTATTATGAGGGGGGCGATTTGGAATGGCTGGATGGGACGAGTTTGCTTCCGGCGAGGGAGCAGAAGTTGCGGCTCCTGAGGGAGAAGTATGAAAGCTCGTTTAGTGAGCTTTATAAGGCGGGGTTTGGGGATGCTGCGAAGTATACGTGGTGAGTGGGCATTTCTGGATATGTTGCAGCGTTGATGGAACTGAATTGGTTGTAGGGATCTTTATCTCTGGGCTTCAACTATCTTCGTTTCCCGTGCGTTCTCCGCGAAGGTGCTGTCTGGGATTCTTCCTGAGCTGGGCTTGCCCGAGGAGAACATCTCTGTTCTTCTGCCCTTCATCGATATGCTCAACCATCGCCCATTAGCTAAAGTGGAGTGGCGTGCTGGGAAGGAAAATGTTGACTTTGTGGTCATCGAAGACGTTCCTGCAGGCCAGGAAATCGCGAACAATTATGGCCCGCGGAACAATGAACAGCGTATGTACCGGCATGCCCGGAGAGCTGTGTATCGAAGCTAATATGAGAGTATTAAGTGATGATGAACTATGGCTTCTGCTTGGTGAACAACCCAACCGACTACCGGACTGTCAGTTTACGTGCACCGCCGGGTAGCCCACTTCATGATGCAAAGATTCAGCAACTCCAGATGTATCCCGACCTGACCAAAGACCCGGAGGACCACTACTATGTGTTCAACATCTTTTATCCCCTGCTAGCACCGGAGAGCCCTATGGAGCACTCAATTTTTTCGCCTGCGCTTTTCAACGCGGTTTCTGTCTTAGCGGCAAACAACAGGGAATTGGAGGCGCTCGAGATTTCAGAGCATGAGATTCGGCTTTCGAAAGCGTATGGCAATTCACGCGCAGCACTTGCCGCCATCAGCCAGATTGTGATCGAGCTTATCACACATATTGTGAAGCTCAAGGCCTCCGCCCCGGGCTCTCAAAGCCCTGGTAATCTTAAACAGACACACGCCAAAATCTACCGTGACAGCCAAGTACAACTCTCGGAAACAGCCCTCGTTATTGCTGCCTGGACCCTGCTCCGTGCACGCCAGCATGGCTTCCGCGGAACCTGGGAGGAAACGAAGAATCTTCTTGGTGGCCATATGGCGCGTATCCCCGCAGGAAAGTTCCCGGAGGATATCCAATCGCGGATCCAGGTCAGGATTCTAGAGCGGCCGTCTCTACTAACCAGTAGCGGAGAGCTTTTTGCTTTGAATGACTTGCCTGGTGTCCTCGGTGCTCAAATGCAGGAACCTTCACAACAATGCTTCAAAGATATCCTGACAGCTTCCGAGCGTGGCATCCGACCACTGAGAGGAATCACTGAGGAAGATTCTCCATTCCGCTACCCATTATTCGTCTGTTTCATTGTTGCAGTCTACACCGCTCAGCAAGCTTCTTCCTCAGTGAGTAGTACATTATCTCCCCGACTCTCCCGCTGGGCTAGCTTCCTGCTAGAGCATTATTCACCTCCTCCCGAGGACGTTGCATGGGCGCTAGAGGATGAGGATGACGAACAGCTTCTGGACATGTTCGACGAGGTTCTCGAGAAGATGCGAGATAAGAGCCCGGATAGCTTCTCCAACCTAGAGCAATTCACTGGTGATTGGCGAAAGGACGTTTGGTGGCTTTCTCCAAACTGGGTGCGGTGGGCTTGGATGGTTACAGAACAAGAGA
Source organism: Aspergillus panamensis (assembly GCA_027569225.1). Classification (NCBI taxonomy): domain Eukaryota; kingdom Fungi; phylum Ascomycota; class Eurotiomycetes; order Eurotiales; family Aspergillaceae; genus Aspergillus; species Aspergillus panamensis. The sequence continues at coordinate 165,626 of JAPDER010000012.1, forward strand.
GTGTCCAAGCACCGGAAAATCCACTAGCATTGCTGGCTCCAGAGAGCTCCGGGGGTAGCCAGGTGATGTTGCCGACAGAGACATACTTGTATATACCTCAGGAGCAGTAGCGGTGCCGTAGGAGCCCGATGCTTTGAATATTTACGTCGGGGTTTCTCTTCAGCTACAATATAGAATTCCACATTCATTTGGACAGCTGATAATTCAGCTATCATATGGTCTTAATTGACTTGGATATTATCTAGTTGACAGATATTCAATATTTTGCCATAATTCACACGTGATTTGAGTTGATGCATTTTGGCGTGGTGATGTGGCATTTGGTGAGCTCACCAAGTCAATCCACAAACCAGCTTTCAAACCTTCCTTCCCTTATTGCATTCTTTGCTAATGTAGGTAAAAGAAAAGATGGCCAGCTCGACGAACATCTCCCTCCTACACATGCCAAATGAGATACTGCTGCTTATCTTCCATGAAATGCGAACGGTTCAAGATGCCTGCAATCTCGCCCAGTCATGCTCTCAGCTTTACGAATTGTTTCTAAGCGGCAGAAATAAAATTGATATTCTTCGATCGGCAGCGTGCGTGCCCTGGAGACCCAAATATGGCCTGGGCGAGGCTTTCTCCGGTAAAACCATCAAGGAACCAAGTATTCGTGATTTAAAATTGGCTTAATGATGTTACTGCTAGTGTTCACTCGAATACCACCATTCAACTGGCGTCTCCAGGGTGAAAAGAGATCCACATATATCCTAATTACTATTGATTATGACCCCATTTCGGAGGAAATGGCTGCACGTATGATACTGGATTTGATGACCATCCAGGGTCTTCCCCAACATCTTGCCAGTCCATTTCAGGACACACTTGAAAGGTTCCTGACACAGTTCCATGAAATCGATTTTCGCTGGCCGAACAATTTCGAACGCGCCACGGAGGAGCTCTTCTCGGCCGCCGCTCGACTCCAGATGGATCTTCTACGCGAGTCATCCGGCACCATCGTCGACTTGTCCAGTGAGACTACAGTGATCGCGCTGTCTCTCCACTGTTACCTTGTCCTCCATGACATAGAACATGTCTCCACGTATACTACGGAACTCAAAGAGCGCGAGTTATTCGAAGAAGGCTCCCCTGTGACTCTATTAGAGCCAGGTGACGACAGCCGCCTCATTCTCCCCACCATCCAAGCCCACAAGATAAAAGAGCGGGGAGCATCGCATCCCGAGCTCGAGGAGAGAAAGAAGGGCTTCCATCTGGACAGCGGCCTCGACACTATGCTAGAGTATATAGGTCAGTTGTCGTTTCAACTTCTGAATACCCAGGATCCGCGACACTGGCCAACGGTGCTCCATGTGCTTATGATAATTGATCATATCGAAAGCTCTTTATCGCCTTACCAGACATGGATGCGGAAAATCGGTGAGGCATCCAAATCGCTAGTAGCTGGTTTCCGGGACCTCGCGCGCTATTACTATGTCTGTACGGATGGGGGGCAGATCTTGAGTAACCACTGGGATGAGGTGGATTATGGGCGGCGAGTTAGGCAAGACAATGTTGCTATTGAGCATGCTCGTGTCTTAAATCGTCTCTGGCTTGAGACAGGTAAGATGGATGGCTCTGGGTCGGATTATCGCAATGACTAATGTTGATAGATGGCGGAGACTGGGATAGCAGGGATGGGCACGGAATAGAGTATTTCATGGACAAGGTTAAATATTTTGCTTATGGTTGTGCCGTTTGGTAGCTCACTTTTCTCTGGTAAAACCTGAGGAACCAAGCGTGAGTGATGACTTAGAATTCATTCAAATACCACCATTCAACTGGCGTCCCTGAGGTTTAAGATCCTAGCTGCTATTGATTACAGTCCCCTCAAACTTGGAACCATGGATGCTCTTATGCTTGAAGTGCCGTGAGTCGCTTGGTAGAGTCTAAAGGCCGAATCAACAACATCCGGCCACTCGGGAAATGGTCTGGACGGGATGTGTTTCTCAAATCTTTCATCCCATAACATCCGTAGGACGTAAGAGCTAATCTCATCATTAGCAATGTGTTTTAAGAGATCATTCACCCCATTGAAGTCTCCAAAATACGAAACTTGGCGTTGTAAGCGAATGAGCACACCCTGGGCTTGGTGTTTTTTGAAATCCTCCTCAGGACCAAAGATAACACGCCCGAGCATGATGTAAACGCCGTGAAGCAGCCTTTAGCAATAAAATCTTCAACACATGCACATTACTTACAACAATCCCAAATGAGAACATGTCTGTTGGTGTCATTCCGAAGGTGAAGTACTCAGGTACCTAAGCTATCCCTCTACTTAGCGTGTAGCCAATCAGACTGCTAGCCACTTGCACCGAATCTTACTAATCGACAGCGAATTACTAACCAACACGTGACTACATCCAACCAATCACCGATCGGCCAAAGGCGGATATTCAGCAAACGAAGGAATTGAAGCTCAACGACATCAACTTCCCCTCGTGTTGTGCTCGTCCTTCCTCACCCATTCCCCCTTCCTCCTCCCAGCCATTGGGCCATCGATCATCATGATATCTCGAGCGGCGGCTCCTTCGTCCACCTCCCTCGCCACCCTTTCCTCCCGCTCCCTTCGCGCCCAGGCCCCGGCTGCCCGCTCCTTCGCGACCGTTCAGGACAATGCTCCCCCCGTAAGGCACTATGGCGGTCTGAAGGACCAGGATAGGATTTTCACAAACATTTACGGACACCATGGGGTGGATCTAAAGTCGGCGATGAAATTTGGCGATTGGTACAAGACCAAGGAGATTGTGAACAAGGGCGACGATTGGGTAGGCAATCTCATCTCAGGCTATCGTGACCCCGAGAAATCACCCCTGGTGTTCTCGGATTGATGGGCAATTGGGTCAATGCTAACGTGGTGGTTTTTCTGGGATGGATAGCTTATTTCCGAACTCAAAGCCTCTGGTCTTCGTGGCCGTGGTGGTGCCGGTTTCCCTTCCGGGTTGAAATATGTAAGCTTCTCACCGGCTCCTCTCGATTCAATTGATGGATACTGGCGGGTTGCACGGCTTTATATTCAAACGTGGCTTGGGCTAATATGTCCTCTTTTCCGCCGTATTTTCTAGTCTTTCATGAACTTCAAAGATTGGGACAAGGATCCCCGACCCCGTTACTTGGTTGTCAACGCCGATGAGGGTGAACCCGGAACTTGCAAGGATCGTGAGATCATGCGAAAGGATCCCCACAAGCTCGTCGAGGGCTGTCTCGTTGTGGGCCGTGCCATGAACGCCAATGCTGCCTACATCTACATCCGTGGTGAATTCTATCAAGAAGCTACCATCCTCCAGCAAGCCATCAACGAGGCTTACCAGGCCGGCCTGATCGGTAAGAACGCCTGCGGAACCGGTTACGATTTCGATGTCTACATCCACCGAGGGATGGGTGCCTACGTCTGCGGAGAAGAGACCTCGCTCATTGAGTCCATCGAGGGTAAGGCCGGCAAGCCCCGCCTCAAGCCCCCATTCCCCGCCGCCGTCGGTCTCTTCGGCTGCCCCAGTACCGTCACCAACGTTGAGACCGTCGCTGTCACCCCGACCATCATGCGCCGCGGCGCTAGCTGGTTCGCCGGGTTCGGTCGTGAGCGTAACGCCGGAACCAAGCTCTTCTGTATCTCCGGCCACGTCAACAACCCCTGCACCGTCGAGGAGGAGATGTCCATTCCCTTGCGCGAGCTTATCGAGCGTCACTGCGGCGGTGTCCGCGGCGGCTGGGACAACCTCCTTGCCATCATTCCCGGCGGATCTTCCACCCCCGTCCTCCCCAAGTCCGTCTGCGACAACCAACTCATGGACTTCGATGGCCTCAAGGACTCGCAGTCCGGTCTCGGAACCGCTGCTGTCATCGTCATGGACAAGTCCACAGATATCGTCCGCGCCATCTCCCGCCTGTCGACCTTCTACAAGCACGAGTCCTGCGGTCAGTGCACCCCCTGCCGTGAGGGTAGCAAGTGGACCATGCAGATGATGCAGCGTCTGGAGAAGGGACAGGCCCGCGAGCGCGAGATCGACATGCTTCAGGAACTTACCAAGCAGGTAGAGGGCCACACCATCTGCGCCCTGGGCGAGGCCTTTGCCTGGCCCATCCAGGGTCTGATCCGACATTTCCGCCCGGAACTTGAGGCTCGCATTAAGGAGTACGAATCGGAGCTAGGTGGCAAGGCCCCATTCGCCGGTGGCTGGCATCCTGATAGCCGGGCGGAGGGCAAGCTGATTTCCCCTGGCATGTAATTTTACCCTACGTCTTCTCTCCCTGTTTCTCCTCTATTAAAGTATAGAAAGCGGGCGAAGGGAGGGGAAGAAACCAAGAAAAAGAAAAATTCAAGAAGAGAAGAAAAATACCTTGCCTTACCTTTTTACCTCCGCATTTATTTCTTTTTTCTCTGATTAGAAGATCCCTAAACCGGGCAGGTGTTTTTTTTTCCCCTTTCGTCTTTTTTCTTTCTACACCATCTGAATATTGTTGTGTGTTGTTTTCTATATGTTGTGTTTAGGATTGATCCATCATGTACAGTTTCCCTTGGTAGCAATTCATATTATATTTCTTATGTCTTCAGTCTTGGCCATCCAGCTTATCTCATAAGTGGAGTAATGAAGAAAGAAAGAAAAAAAAAAAAAAAAAAAGAAAGCAGCCATAGCCAGCCACGCCCAGGCACGTGGGACAGAATGATCTCTCTTGATCTAATCGATCACCACCTCTCTCCCCATCATAACCCCAATAGTCAATAAAACTTAAGAATCACCTGAAAAAAAAAGCAAGCTAAGCAGCATTCTCCCCCTCCTCTCTCACCGTACTCTTCTCCCTCTCCCTCTCCTCAATCCTAACCACCCTCTTCACCCTCCACCCCATCCCAAACAAACACTCCACATAAACCAACCCCACACTCCCTGCCATAACCAGGCCCAAAAACGTAAAACACCAGCCCCACCCCATCCCCCCCAACATATGGTCGATGACTGCAGCTCCCAGCGCCCCCAGCCAGCACCGGACAAGATTACACGCCGCAGCAGCCGTCGCCGGACGATCGGGGAAGAGATCCACCATGAGCGTATTCAGGCAGTTGAGCGACGCGACGGAGGTGAACCCGATCAGGAACTGGAGGATCAAAGGCGCGTACAGCGGCGGACGACAGGCTAGGACCCAGCCGTAGGGGAGGTAGGCGGCGATGGAGAGGAGGGTGAAGGGGAAGAAGAAAGTGAGACGGGCATGTTCGATGGGGAAGGAGCGGAGGTCCTGGGTGGTTTTGCGGGTGAGGGGGAGGTTGTGGCGGGCGGCGTAACGGCGGTAGTTGTAGTCGAGGAGTTTACCGTTGAGGATGGAGCCGATGCAGGCGCTTATTCCTAGGGGTCTTTTTTTTTGCCACCAGTTAGTGTTTGGTTGGGGAGGGGGGGGGGGGGGAAGGAAAAAAAAAAAAAAAAAATTTGGAGGTCGTTGAAGCCGTATAGTTCGGCGAAGAGGGATGGGGTGCTGGTCATTACGGCGACGTTGGAGAGCATTACGAACCCGATGTGGACGATGAGGATTAGGGCGTCCTTTTCGAGGAGGATGGCGAAGGATTTCAACGGGTTGGGGAACGAGAGCTTCGACGTGGATGATTTGATTTGTGGCTGTGAGGAGGAGGTCTCTCCTGTGTTTCTATCTCCATCGACACTGGGATCATTTGCATCATGAGCGCTGCTGGTCGTAGGACGACGAGCCTGCCACCACTGGATAACCGACCTCCTCCACCACTCCTTCGGCAAGACGCTTCCATCTCCGACAATCTTCCTCGCTGTCTCTGGCACAGCAATGACAAACAGAACCAGATAGCCCCCGCTGATAATGACCAGGAACCAGAACACGCTCCGCCAGCCCAGGTATTTCGACAGGATACCCCCGATCACCGGTCCCAGGGCAGGAGCCACCATGATTCCCCCGGCCATGGGCCCGGTATATGTGCCTCGTTCAGCCGGGGTAGCGATATCCGCGATGACGCCGTACCCGAAGGCAACGGTGCCGCTGCTGCCCGCGCTCTGGATGCACCGCAGCACCATGAGAGCCGGGTAGTTGCGCTGCAGGGCCAGCCCGATGTTAGCTGCAGTGTAGATGGTGAAGGCGATAATGTACGCGGGTCGACGGCCACCGGTGTCTGCGAAGGTGCCCATGAAGCTTGGGGCGAGGCCCTGCAGGATCATGTAGGTGGTGATGGTGAGGTTGACGAGGGCGTTGGTGAGGTGGTAGTCCTTGACGAGGGTGGGCATGACGGGGAAATAGATCTGCCCTGAGAGTGGGGAGAAGAATGAAGCCAGACTAACCATGGCCACGATAAAGCGTTTCTGGTGCTTGCTGAACGCAGAGTGGATCTGGGGGGTGTCAGTGGGCTTTGGCTCTGGGGTTGCCGCGGTCTCTGAGGACTGCTGGACAGCATCGAGCGATGGAGGGTCTGCGACGGTAGTTGTGTCCGGTGAAGAAGCCAAAGAGGGTGCATGGTTGTCGACAGGCTGGATCTCATCTTCGACAGAGGACATGACCCCCCCCTTGGGAGATCTGGAGCTTTCAACAGCCATCGTGATGCTAGGACTTGCACGCCGGGAGCGAGTCAAACGAGGATCCTTGTACTCAGTTTGCTGAATCTATACGTCAGTTCAGTCTCACCAAGTTGTAAGTAACCTGGACGGAAGATCGACTGGGATATCGGCGAGCAGTTTCAGGTAAGCGAATCCTTGACTCTCCGTTGTCTTCGTCTTCCTCGAGGATGAAAAAAGCATATCCTGACTCATAATTTGCCGATGGTGTTTCTTTTCTCTTATTATCCTTTTTTGTGCTCCCTTCAGGCCCGGTGCCGGCCTCGTTTTATGCTCTCCGGATCCCGGGACCGGGATGCTGTGCCTGGACCGGGAAGACATCACGATGACTTCAAAATTACTACTACGGGGGAAAGGAAAACCGACCAATTTGTATATCGTGGAGATTGGTTGATCTACCTAGCTACCTAATCAACAGGGGATGAAACAGGCCATTGGGAAACAAGCTAATACAAACATGAATACATTCTCTGCCGTCCAACATGGCATCATCCGGAGGGGGTGAGATTTGGAAAGAAAATCAAGGGAATCAACTAGGATACAGGGTACGGTGGCGTGTCATTCAGTCACCAAAATACAGGAGAGGAAAAGTAAAGGGGAAGAGGGGAAATGAAGTGAGGTAGATGGAACGTCAGGAGCATTTGTGACACATTCAGGAACATAAAAAGGAGGTTGTCGAAGACCAAATTTTAAACAGAGAGGGGGAAGGATAGAATCTAAAACAAACAAGCATCGGATAAAGAGAAGATCTAGTATCCCCCTGCCATCACCACGCTGTAGTACCGTCGACTCATCTCCGCCGTCTGCACAATACGTGCATCGCCAGTGAGTGGCAGGCGCAGCACACGAGAGAGTTCAATTGCCTAAAATTAACATCGTCAGTAAAAGCTTTCGGAGAAACAAAGAATATAAAAGAGACTGACCTTTGAATCCGCCTGCGCTGTCCAGCTGGCGACCACCCGACTCATCTCCTTGAAAGCAACCCGTTCCTCCAGGCCTTCAACACCAGAGCCTTGGCCGATCGTTTCGCCCATGGCGACCAGCGCATTGACCAGTCGGTTCAGACGAGTGGAGTCTCGCTGTCCGCTCCGAGCTGTGGCCAGGCGAAGGAAGTCCTCATACACGCCACCGCCAGCCGCCCATCCTCGTACCTTGCGCTCCGGCCCTTCTCCGAAACCCGAAACCAGTGTCTCCAAGGTGGCATAGTCGTGCTCGATAACCGCAGCCGGGCCGACAACCCTACAGAAGGTCGCGTGGGCATCATTCCAGTTTTTCCCGCGGACGAGACAATCGACCTCTCGCGCAGCATCGCCAATATCTCGAGCATAAAGAGCCTTGGACACCCAGATCCAGGCTTCGGGAAGCTGGAGGGTCTTCGTGAGGGACTGCCAAGTTGCATCAGGCGTCCCCTCTGGAGTGAGGGGTTCGGGAAGTTCACCAGCAAACCGGGCCAATGTCTCTTTCACTGCCCTCTCTCGGTCAGAAGCACGCGAGAGATGGAGCAGGACGAATATTATCCGGTCCAATTCCCTGCTTGAACTGAGTTCCGACGCATAATCCCACACCAACCGATCCATTTGGGCAACATCGACCTTAAAACGGTCATACTGCCCAAGAGCCGCGGCGAGGACCTGGCACAGCTGGAAGGACAATCGGTTACATAGCTTATCACCAGTAACAGACTCAGGAAGCAGAGCTGCGGGAAATTCTATCGCTGGAATGCTGGGGCTGCTAGTAGCGCCTACGGTTACCGCATATGTCTTCAACAAAACCCAAAGAGGAGACTCGCGCCCCAGGGTATCAGAGGATGTATGCCACAGAGCTCTATCTGCGTCCTGGTGGTGGGGACAGGGGAAGGCGGGTTCATTGCCACTCTCGAGGTCTTGGGCGAATTTCGCTACCGCAACTTCGAGCGGTTCGTTATCGCTGATGCTGTACCAGAGGCGGAGCCCGAAAGCCTGAAACCAGTCCAATTCAAACCGCTCCGAGAAGGTAAACGTTGATGCACGATCCTCTAAAGCGCCCCCGGCCTTTCCTTCACTACGGAGAGCGTTCCCTGCCAGGAGCTCGTACACGGCTCGAATCGGCTCGGTCATCTCAGAAGAGACATTGTGCTGGCGCCACATCTCGACCTGCTTCGCCATGTCTTGACGGGTGGTCGGATCTCGGCCAATCTGGGAGACAAGAGTTGCTAGGTGGAAATTTTGGCTGGCCATCAAGATACTGCAAGCTTCATCAATTCGATGAGAGCAGAGCAAGTAAATGGCTCGCTCCTCGGCCGAGCTGACTTTTCCAATTGCAGGTGCGTTTCTTTCTCGCACAATGCCCTCCCAGAGGCGACTCAGGCGATCCTTCTTGATACGATGCAGGAACTTCGCTCGGAGTTGTGTTGGCACGCCGGCGGAGATATCATCTTCAATCTCGTCGTTGAATAAGATGTTGGCTAGCTGCCAGATCAGTCGCTCCTGGTCAGACTGGGCCGAAACAGACGCCTTCGTGAATTGTTCAAAGTCGGCTTGAGGAAGACGAGCAAAAGGAAGACCGTCAACTTGGTTGATGAAGGATTGTTTCCGCTGAACTTCAAGCATCTCACGGGGTTCGAGAGTCTGGTTGAAACCAAGGAGGACCACATCTCTGCCTTCGCTAGTGACCGAGAGCCTTTGTGACCAGTGCTCAGCGCCAGCCCGAGTAGCTCCTGCATCATTCTTCACACAGAGTAGGGAATCCATAGCGCCCCATCGAGGCTTAAATGAGTGATGGAAAGCGATATCGTCTCCACTGAGTTCATTGGACTCTCCAGCGAAGGTCTTGGGTTGTTTGTTGTAGGGCCACTAGAATGGGCAGAAAAAACTATTAGCTGATAATAACCAATACATATCAATTGACATTCTCAACTATTTGAGAACAAAACATGCAATATAACAAAAGCTGATTACAATATAGCGAACAGCGGCAACAAAGATGTTATATAAGAGGGGAAATTTAATAAAAAAAAAGGGGTGTCAAACCTCGAATCCTTTAGGTGCAGGAGATGCCTTCAGAGGCGATTGCGCCTGCTTTTTTTGAGGCTGTTGGAACAAGGAATTCATCAGGTCAATGCTAGTGGCAAAGCCTTTGTTTCGAGTACTTGCTGCAGCTTGCTTCGGGGTGCCTTCACTAAGAGGTCGGTCGGTGAATGCATTTGCTTGGATTTCACGAAGCGCATCACGGTTCTGCTTTCTTGGGCTGATGGTCCGCTGCAGCTGTTCGGCCCAATCGCCGCTAAGATCGAGGCGAGCCTTCGGTGGTGTAGTCCAAGGTTTTAACGAAGGAATGGTATTGTCAATGTCGCTGTTCAAGCTCTGGGCGTCGTCGTGCTCCACGGTGTGATGAACGATAGGAAAGGTACCCGCCATGTCCATATCCTCACTTTCATCGAATTCAACTTCTGATTCGCCAGACTGCTGGCTTTCGGTGATGGTGACGTCGTCATCGTCAGCTTGCTCAGTTGAACCCGTGGAGCTTTCCCCTAAAAAAGACTCCTCTTCTTCATCTCCGGAGAAAGAATCGTGATCCTGTATTGTCTCCATGGCCTGATTGCCAAACGACCCCGGGATAATTTTGCGTTTCTTGAAATCGAATGTGTCGTCGTCAACTCCTGCCACCGAACCCACGAAGGAGTCATCAGTTGAGAAGGTGGACATCTGCTCCGAACCAACAGTCAGGTCTTGGTTGGCAGGGGATCGAACCTTCGGGGTGGGGGTGTCAGGAGCAGCACTCAAAGTGCTTTGGTTGAGGCTCTCACCTTCTTCATCCTCACTATCATAATCAAGGCCATAAGTGGTGTAGTGAGGCACTTTGAAGATCCATGTTCCGGTTTCGGTTTCATAATCAACGAACTCGGTGTTATGCACCTTCCTCAGGCGGTCGACATGTTTGTCGAAAAGAGGACCGCTGGTCAGGGGAGAAGGTGATTTTTTGTCGCGACCTCGGGGCCAAGAGTTCTCAATTCGGAGAGTGGAGGGAACGTTCAAGCCCTTGCCTCTTGCAGGCTTAATGCCCTCATCGGGATACACGGTGATCTTGCGAACCCCAATCTCCACGAGGCCGCCAAAGATATTATCGAGATCAATTGTCGTCAGATCGACAGGCTCATCAAACGTGACCCTTCCACAGTGCTGACGACCAACCGTGAGGCCAACGAAATGTTTCTGTTCTTCGCGGCTCAATTTGCTGATCTGAGCGCGGCTAGGCTTCATCCAGTAGTCGCCAGGTTGTGGGTCTGCGCCAGGGATAAATGGAAGCCGTGAAGGACCATCGGTAGCTGCAGCTGCTACGGTAGGTTCTCTATTCTCCGGGACGGCAGGGAGATCCTTATTGCGGACAGTCTCCATTTCAGGACGGCGCTCAACTGCAGCAACCGGCTTGATGCCATTGATTCCGTTGGTGCTTCCGCTCTTTCGGATAGAACGCAGGAAGCCCAGTTCCTCCGGGGTAGGTTCAGGGCTCTGACTGACTTCCACGGGCGAAATTTCGCTACCTGTTGCGGTATCAGAGACCGACTCAAAGCTAACCTTCTTTTTCATTTTATCTGGTGGTGGGAAGTGATCGTCACCGTTCGTGATCGCGCTCACAGGGGTGCTAGCAGGGCGAGAAAACAGATCATTTCTCAAACTCCGATCAATGGTCAGGCGCTTCAGATTCCCGCTAGATAGACGTGAAGGACCAGAAGAGAGAGCGCCGGGAGACAAGACACTGTCTGTTTCGGGGTCGAAAGTCTTACGGAGGTTACTAGTAGAGAAGCTCTTGCTGAAAGTGCTACGCCCGAAACTTCCACGCAAGCTTCCACCCAAGAGGCTACCACCAAGGCCATTAGGAGTGCTAGCAGTGCTTGAAGGTGATCCGTAAGTAGAGTAGGAGAATCCGTAGCCTTGACGCTTGGGTGGAGTGATGAGACGGTTGGCCGCGTTTGGTGTAATTTTGTAAACGGGCAAAGGGGTGCGCTGCTTTTGCTTATTGGCAGAAGCAAGCGGCGTTGCCAATGGGCCAGGGCTCGCAGTGTTGGGAGCGGGAAGACCTGAAAAAATTGACTGATTTCCATATGGGTTTCCATCGAGAAGAGACGCCTGGAGGCTACCGGGTACAGGCTGCGATTGTTGCATCTGTTGGGGCAGCGCTTGTTGAGAGCCGAAGAGGCTGGAGCCTGCCTGTTGTTGAGTCTGCGTGTTACCGAAGAGAGACGAGCCGGCATTCTGCGCCGGTGCAGTTTGGCCGCCGAACAGCCCGGTACCACCGGCAGATCCACCAAACAAACCCGGCTTCTGTTGTTGCTGAGTTTGAGCGCCGCCAAACAGGCCGGTGCCAGTTTGTTGAGTTTGGGTGCCTCCAAATCCTCCAAAAGCGCCAGTGCCGGTGGTTGTACCTGTTGCACCGCCCCCGAACAAGCTCTTTTGGCCTTGCTGCTGGGCTCCGCCGAAAAGCGAAGAGCCTGAGGCTTGTTGAGTATTGCCTCCAAATAACCCGGTGGTTTGCTGCTGAGCTGGCTGGTTACCTTGCCCAAACAGTGATGAACCCGTAGTGCCGGTTGCTGCGCCTCCTCCAAAGAGGCTAGGAGTGGTAGATTGCTGTTGAGTATTTGTCCCGAATCCACTACCAAAGAGCCCCTTGTTCTGTGTCTGATTCTGGGTTTGATTCTGCTGTCCGAAGCCGCCAAATGCGCCAGTACCAGTCTGCTGCTGCTGCTGTTGCTGACCGCCAAATGGAGTAGTGGTGGTCGCAGTACTTCCGCCAAATGGTGTAGAAGCGCTAGTGCTCTGGCCGAAGCCGCCACTGCCAAAACCAGGAGTACCTGTGGTTCCAGTGCTGCCGAACAAGGGCTTGTTCTGTTGCTGCTGGGTGTTGTTACCGAATAAACCAGTCCCGCTAGTTCCAAACCCGGTGCCAGTATTGGCAGTATTTCCGAAACCGCCCGTGGTGGAGGTAGTTGCAGCACCAAAGAGGCCGGGTTGCGAAGTGGCTGTAGATGTTCCCCCACCGAATAAAGAAGTTGCTGGCTTGGCTGCTCCAAACAAAGGGTTGGAAGTAGAGCCAAAACCGCCACCTGTTGTTTGGGTCTGACCGAAGCCGGAGGGAGCGCTGGTAGCAGCACCAAAACCGGTTGAGGAGCTACCAAAGCCGGTGGAAGCTGGCTGTTGCTGCTGCTGCTGCTGCCCAAATCCAGATCCGCCAAATGCTGATGATCCAAAGGCACCAGCCTGCCCACTTCCATTTCCATATCTGCGGCCTTGGTTGTAATCACCTAGTCGGAGTTCTTCAAAAGAATACTTGCTATATGGCTGCATAAAAGAAATGCTTTGGTAATGGTTTGTCATAGTAGAGGCGCTGTCCTTTTCAGTGAAGGCGCTGAATGGAGTGCTACCAGTGCCATCAGAAGGAGGAATGGCTTGCTGGAAGGCAGTCCCTGTCGCGCCTCCAAAGCCTGAGCCAGTGTTCCCAAACCCGCCGCCACTAGCGCCAAAGCCAGCCCCAGTTCCAGTTGTGGTACCAAAGCCGCCTGCTGCAGGCTTGTTACCGAAAATGCCACCACTCGTATTAGAGCTACCAAAACCGCCAGTAGTTCCAGTGGTCCCGAAGCCACCAGTAGCAGTACCACTGCCACCAAATCCACCAGCACCTGCAGTCGACGTTCCACCCCCAAAGAGGCTCCCGCCTGATGTAGTTCCAGTACCGAAGCCACTAGGACGGTTTTGACCGAAAAGGGAATTTTGTTGGGTGTTTGTTCCAAATCCTGGACGAAATAAAACTGTTAGCATTGTTTGAGTAAAAGTATGGCATTGTGCCATGCGATTAGAAGCGCAGAAATTGAAAAAGAGAACAAGAAAAAAAAGACATCCTTCGGTTCAGATCCTTGCTTGTCGGTGGTGGCCAGTTCGGATTACGCGTATAGGCTCTAAGGCAGAAGGAACCCGTAAGGAAGATATCGACAAGGCTTCCGAGCCAGCACGTGGTCTAAACAACTCCGCTAGGCGCCGGGTGGCCATAGGGTCCGTCCAAAGGTGGCGAGCAAAGAGAAAGGATCGCATATCTCATGAAGATGAACCCGTCGAGTACGTATCTTTACCAGATCCAAAGCTACTGGATATTTTTCCAAAAGCAGTCTTACTACCATCGAAGGGAGACGGTGAGGATCCAAAGCCTGTATGACAGGCTAGGCGCTGTCAGAGACTATATTCAAGGTGCGATCCTTTCTCTTGTTTTCGCCAGTGCGTTGCTCACAGTTGAAGGTCACCATGGTGTGTTGCATTATTGGAAGAGTTGGATGGATCCATCGCAGGTCGACATCAGAAGCACCAGCAAGTATCGATCACGAAAGGTAAAGAGAATTGTCAAGAACGAAGAGGCGAGCGAAGCCTCAGAGCAATAAAACAAGGTTGGGTCGTAGGGTGCGAAGGGGGGACAGGGAATGATCCAAACCTACCTCCACCAGTACTCGTGCCACCGAAGCCAGTGCCAGTTCCAAATCCGGAGGATTGCTGGGCAGTTTGCCCAAATCCTCCTGACCCGAATCCGCCGAACGACATGATGTTGGTTCGTTATCCTCAGGATTATAGATTCATCCGTTCTAGCGGTGGTGAAAGGGTCGAAGGTGATGAAATAACCGGTGAGAGAGGATGCGAAAACAAATCAGGAATCCGATTCTGAATTTGTATCCAGGAGAAAGCGATCGCGAAACAATTAAATGCAATGCGCTAGAAAGGATTAAAAGAGCTGCTGCGATGAAGAGATCGGCAAGAAAACTGGACGCGCAAATGCTAGAGGGAAAAAAAAGGCCCAAGGCGATGGATGGTGTTTGTTTTCTGTAGCTTTTTCTTCTCGGTATGAGGAAAAGCAAAAAGTATATTAATATTAAAATGAGCACACCAGCTACAGACGGAAAGACGCCGTCAGAGCCAGGATGTTAAAAAGCTCAAGAGAAGGAAGAAGTGGTGGCAAGAAAAGAGAAAGGTGAAGGGGTGGTGAGGTGAAGAAGCCTAACGCGCACCAGGACTGAAGGGAAAAACGCTGCGAAGAACTTGGCTGAGGGATATCATTACACTGCCAGGGTAAAGCCCATGACGGTACTGTACACAGCGCTGCAGTTTCCCTCCTACCGGCAGGAGAAGAGGAGGTAAAATACGGTACGGAGCACGTAGCGCCGGCTTGCTGTGGTCAGGAAGTGCTACTGTCCATTTCGGGAGGGTTCACGTGATGCTGGTGCCTTGGGGGGCAGAGATTACCTAACCAATAAAACACCGGCTCCCAGTGTGCCCAGTAGGTGCCTAGCAAGAAGGTACCTACCTAGGTAGTAAGGTACGATTGCAACCTCCTCCTCCAGTGTGTGCCATCGGTGTTTACTAACGATTGATTGAGAAGGTTTTTTCATGTGTGACTCTTTTCTTGGTAAACTGGTTCAGTTTGCAGCTGTGTTATGATTGTTCTTCGAAAGCAGAGTAACACAAGTCTATTCTCGACCCTTGGGGATTTTTTTGTCTTTGCTGAAGGGCGAGTTTGGATTTTGGAATTGTCGTTCACCAGAAGCTAAATCAAGCCTCGCCTTCTGTTGATACGGGGGTAGGTCAACAAACCGGATTACATCGGGTCGTCGCCCATTCAAGAGGACTTTATCATTACCCATACAAAACCCAGCGCTTGCCGCTCACTATGTACGAGGTAATGAAGAGTTTTTTTTTCTCACTAATGCTCACCCTATTGGTTTGCGAACATGAAGTCAGAATGTGAACTCCGTAAGGCAGCACCTCGATCTGAGGTTTCTGGAGCGAGGTATTGGTTTATTACGTGCCTAAGTCCTGTGGCTGTGTAAGGGGCTTTGTAACTTGCTTTTATTATTTAGTTACACATAATTAAAATAAAAGGCTTATTTTACTTATTTCTTTATTTCTATTGTTTACCTACAAGCCCAACAGCATGAGCTCAAGGCAGCTGCCCGGCAGCACTTCTTATCTTATCTACTAGATTAAGAACGGCAATGGACCTGGCATCTGTAGTTTTCTGCAAGGTAGGTAATCTGGAACACAACACTCAAACCCTCGTGGTACCTAGTATTATTGCATCAGCCACTCATAGGCTGGTGCTTGAGCCAATTATTGATTCATTAGTAGTGCTCCGACAATATCTAGGAGGGCTAATCTCCATATACACAACAATGGTCATCTTCTATAGCTACTTTGGCCGTTTCGGGATTCTAGACACACATTTGTTACTCACAATATCTGAGGTAAAAGGTAAATGTAGATAATTAATATCCGTAAACTAGCTAGGTTTTAATAGCGCGTCATTATAAACTGAAAGTGAGTATGTGATTGCTTCATCAAGGCATAACAAGACATGGGAATCACGAGATAAATAAATATAGACTAGAATGGAACCTTTCCCACAGGATAAAACATTGCACCTATCGCGTCATGTTAACGGGTCTTGAGTCTTTTTCTTTTGTAATTTTTTTCATTGTATTTATATACCGGAGGCTCTCTCCGCGCCTCTATATATATGTTTTCATAATAGTCATTTCAGGTTTATTTTCCT
The DNA here is from genome assembly GCA_027569225.1 of Aspergillus panamensis. NCBI lineage: Eukaryota > Fungi > Ascomycota > Eurotiomycetes > Eurotiales > Aspergillaceae > Aspergillus > Aspergillus panamensis. The sequence continues at coordinate 181,786 of JAPDER010000012.1, forward strand.
CGCGCAGCGTGGACAGTGGCGATGATCTTTGGAACCACAGAGGGGTCGGATAGCTATTCCCAGGGTTAGTCAGGGCTCATTACTTATGAACTGGGGAAAGCAATCTTACCGTAGAAGTATCACCAAGGCTGTCCTCCTCGCCGCTCAGGATCTTGCGCAGAATACGGCGCATGATCTTACCGCTACGGGTCTTGGGAAGGTCCTCGACGATAAAGACGGCCTTGGGAGCGGCGAAAGGTCCGATCGATTTGCGAACCTGTACGACAAGGTCCTTGCGGACTTGGTCACTTGTTTCATTGCCTTCCTTGAGAGCAACGAAGGCATTGACAGCCTGGCCGGTAAGTTCGTCGGAAATACCAACGACAGCTGCTTCAGCAACCATGTCTATAAATGTCCGTTAGTATCGAGTATTGCCGCACATAGTACGCCTGGATTGTACTTACGGTGCTCAATGAGAGCCGCCTCGATCTCGGCGGTGGAGAGACGGTGACCGGAAACATTAACCACGTCGTCAACACGGCCACGGATCCAATAGTATCCGTCGTGATCACGGCCAGCCCCATCTCCAGTGAACTATTCAGAGACGATTCGTTAGCTCAGTTCCACGAACGGAGCGCCCGGTCGAGATGTAAGGTATCACTTACATAGTAGCCCTTGTAAACATTCAGGTATGTATCCATGTAACGCCTGTGTGCGCCCCACACGGTGCGGGCCATGCTGGGCCAGGGCTGCTTGAAAGCAAGCACACCTTCCACATCATTACCGGTAATCTCCTCGCCGGAGACAGGGTCAATGATAGCGGGCTCGATTCCAAAGAATGGCAAGGATGCACTGCCCGGCTTTGTCGGGGTAATACCACCCAGAGGAGTGATGACGTTCGAGCCGGTCTCGGTTTGCCAGTAGGTCTGTGAGGGCCCAAGATTAGAGCATGATAAATATAGACACGGGGTTGGTGGTTTAGTCACTTACATCGCAAATGTGGGCTTCCTCTTTGCCAACGGCCTCAAAGTACCACTTCCAAATCTCTGCGGCGATAGGCTCACCGACGGATCCCAAAATACGCAGGTGCTCCATCTTGTGGTGGATATGCTCGTCTCCAGCCCTCTTCAACAAGCGCAGGGCGGTGGGGGCAACGTAAAACTGAGTGACCCTGTGTTTTTCGATCACATCCCAGTAGCGAGAGAAGTTGGGGTAGGCTGGGGTACTCTCAAATACAACTGTCGCGCATCCCAGGAGCAGTGGGGCGTAAACAACATAAGTGTGTCCAGTGATCCAACCAACATCACCACCGCAGAAGTATCGGTCATTGTCATGGATATCAAATACATATTTACCAGTCATAGCAGCACCCAGGAGGTAACCCGCGGTTGTGTGCATAACACCCTTTGGTTTTCCGGTGGAACCAGATGTGTACAGCAGGAAAAGAGGATCTTCGGAGCTCATAGACTCGGGGGGGAAATAGCTGGGGTATTTCTCTACCTCCTCATGCCACCAGATATCACGACCACTGGTGATGGGGACCTCAGCGCCAGTGCGCTTGTAAACAAGAACGGTCGAAACATCGGGGCACTGCTTGAGGGCCTCATCCACAATGCGCTTGGTTCCAATGACCTTTCCGCCACGCTTGCCCTCGTCGGTGGTAATGACAACCTTGGATCCACCATCTAGAACACGATCACGAAGGGAATCGGAGGAGAAACCGGCAAAGACAACCGAGTGAACGGCGCCAATGCGTGCGCAAGCCAGGAAGGCAACAACAGCCTCTGGAATCATAGGGAGGTAGATAGCCACAGTGTCGCCTTTCTTCACTCCACGTTGCTTCAGAACCCAGGCGACACGCGATACTTCGCGGAGGAGCTCGCCATAGGTAATGATACGACCCTCATTGGGCTCATCTGCCTCGTAAATGATGGCGACCTTGTCGGGGTTTTTAATAGCATGACGGTCCACACAGTTGAAAGAAGCGTTCAGACGACCCTCAACAAACCAAGCACTATCGCCGTTTTCCAAGGAACCGATGTGAGTGGTTTCGAAGTCTTTATCAAAGGTGATGAGTTCGCGAGCCATGCGGGCCCAGAAAGTGTCCGGACTGCGGATAGACTCATCGTACAGCTTCTTATACTCGTCTAAATCTTTAAGGTGGGTGCCCACCGGGTGCTTGTCGTGAAATGCCTTGGGGACATGAAATGTATCGACTTCGTGGGCTTCCGCAACCTAAGCCAACGCGATTAGCCCGGAATCTTGTAATTGGAAATTCTCACGGGAGACTCGATGCCTACCACGGCGGACTTGGGAATAGGAGTGCTCATAATTGCGAATTCGCGGACCCGAGAGCTAGGCGTAAAAAGCGGCCCTAGAAAATAAAAACAGAAGAATGAGCAAAGAAGAAAAAAAAAAAAAAAAAAAAAGGCAAAAAACACCTCCGAGAGGTTTGGCGGGCAATTGAGCGGCGGAGCTCAGGAGCTCCGCCGTCAAAAAACAGGAGCAGCTAGCACGTGAGGTGGGGGAATTGAAGCTCACTGTTGAACAAGGGTTTGCCGGTGGTTGTTGACTTGAGCTGGCTTCGTTGGGATCTGGATCTGGTGGGGTAGCAGGTGGAAGCACAGCGAGATCGGAGTCCCCACAACACGGTGAGCTGATCGAAGCGCGAGTAGGAGGGGTAGTCGAGGGAGGAGGAGGAGGAGGGGCGAAGAGGAGCGAAAAGAAGAGGGTGACAGGAAAGAGGAAGTAGAAAGTGTCGGAGGGGGAGAGGAGGCAGTAAGTTACTTTTTAATCCACCCACGAAGGTGCGTGCGCTAGATCAAGAAGATAAATGTTGAGGTCCCGTTCCCCGGGTGTCCGAGGGAATATATGCCAATTACTAAATAATAATATGAAGAATAAGCCACTCCTAGGCTACTTAATCCTCCTTCCGGGTGACCGTGTTTGTTCCCCGGGTCTTTCTTTCTCGGGACCCCCTATCACCAACCCATACAACACAACATACAGCACAACCACTTTCCCCGAGTTTCGCCCTTGAGCGCCGAGTTTTCAGCCTCGCCTATGCGACAGATCTGGACTAGAGTGCAGCGATGAGTACTCTCTACGGTACAATGAAACTAGATGGGAGAGCATTTCAGGAGAGGACCCTCTCCCCTGCATTACATATTGAGGCAAATAAAATCATTGACGTCTTCTAAAGCACGGAGTAAAAGTAAAGTCAGGTCAGGGAGAGTCGTACTGGCCCCGATGCGTCAAAAAAAGGTTGGGCTCGGCAATGCGAGGCTTGGCTGCTTCTCGTTTCCGTTGCTCCGGCGCATGTCTGGCTGGTTTCAACGCCCAGCACTTCATTTCACCCCCGATAAGAGTACGATTTTCATCCTGCACCAAATTATCAAAATCAGTATAACCGAGATACGAAATACCCTCTGAGCCAGGCCAGAATGATTTTCTCCAGCGTGCAAGGTGATTCCCCTGTATTTCCCCGCCATCTTCCCTCGTGATCATTCCCGTATTAACCCAAGTGTTGTTTGAGCAGGCAGAAATACGATCACTACTATTTCTTATGATTGATTCTCGATACGGGGACGAAATGATCTCATTCAACCAATTTGGATGCTTTTTTCTGGTCTAGGTTTTCCCAAAACATTGGAAGGACCACAAGAACGCTAACCAATAATAAATGGAGGGGCAATTTCATTTTTCGGGCCACACTACTTCGAGTCGTCCTCAGATGTGTGGGGAAGCTTAAACCTTCCCTAGTGCTTTTCGGGGAAGGCTCTGAGCGATTAGGCCGGGGTGGTGGGATGCATGTACAATTTGTACATACCTAGTACGTCAAGGTGCTTTTGGTTCTTCTTGGATTACGACATCTTTGTACTAGTGATCTTCTAGGTCTTTTTTTTTAATCCTTGTTAACAGAGGTAAGCATTGGTGGATTTCGACCACTAACTCCAATAATGAAAGGTTATTTGGATGGATTGATGGCTCTATGCTGTTTGCGGTATTCAGCCTGTGGAGTCCGTTGGGGGGGTTAAGCGTTGAATAATACTACTTAGACGACTAATAGTATTCCTTGGACCTGGATTACACTGAAACTTAACTCTGCCATAGATACGACAGAAATGGTTTTAATGTATCAGAAGTTGGAGTATCGAAAGTTCTTTTTTTCGCTAAGTTGGAACCTGTAAATTCTTATCGACCTTAGCCATTGCTTTCTCAAGGCTTATTACCCAAAGTCAACTTTCAAGTCACTACCTAGTGACTAAATCTCACAAGCACGAACTGTCATGAGGTAGCTTAACTCCATTCGGCCGATCCTCTCTCCCCTCTCCAATTCCAACCTAGCTAAGCTCGGGCATAAGGAATGAACGATCAACCAAGTAGTCAATTAGTCAACCCGCAGCTCTGAGCACATGAACCAAGGTATTGCGTGAGTCGGTAGTTCACAACCAAGCTTTAGCCGTCGAATGACTCGAATCCAAGCAAGCCTTCTTCTTAACTACCTGATCTGCCAAGAATCTCCATACTAGCGATTACTTAGAGTTGTGGGGATACTTCTGTTCGAGGTGAGAATTTATTCAAACTCAAAACTTATCAATAACATGGATATTTGCGGAGAGGCAAATACTCTCCTCGATTCCTACCGACATTTGGTACTGGCCACGGTGACAGAGTGGAAATTTATCCCACCCGTTTCGCGGATATCCATTAGGGATATTATAGTGCACGGCCCTCAAAAGACCAACCGAGAAGAGTAAAGGATGGGTCGAACTTCCCGATCAAGTCATTTTGGCAAAGCGAGGAGGTTGCTAAATCAGGCAAATTCTTCAAACCGCAACGGCTAATGAGCCCTGTTGTTTGAGAACTGGGGATTTCTCCAAGGTGGAAATGGATCCTTTGGGGCGTGGCTTCTAACTTCTCGTAAATATTTTCACTATTCTGACGATTTTTTTTCTAGCTAGGTACTGGGATATAGTGTAGAAGGCGGAATACCTCATGCCAGTCCCAGCACTCTCGAGTTGCCTATTATTAAGTACTAGGTAGATTCTTACGATTCACGCTCATTGGCCTCTCATGATGATCATCATACTGGTCAGATATGTTGCTATATTCCCATCTTGAACAAAGCAAAAGATCCGCAAAGTCTCCTTATCGTTGGGGAACCAGAAGCAAATAATGCCACTCAGTTACTGCCCTCGGATTTGTAGACGAGTCGACAGAGCTTATAATCTCCCACATTACTGCAGGCAACTATTCGGCGAGTAAAGCACCGCTCACTGTCAAGAGTCTCAAACCCCCAAATCTAATAAGGCAATATGTTAAACCCAGTACCCACAGCTAGGCAAGCCCGAAAGGAAAACATACCTGTTCCGCTTTCCAAGCGTTTTTGAGGCCCTGCGCAACAGTCTGGATCCACAGTCCCGCCCCATCCCCATACTTATCACTCACCAGATCCTCAACCACCCACCCATCAACCTCATTCCCCCTAGCATCAATCTCACCCCTCAAGAACCTCGTAATCTGAGGATCTTTCACACCAATCTGCACCTCAATATTCGGACGCACCTTGCCCTCTGCCCCAGGTGACCCACGAATATACCGACTCCGGTGCTCCGCATCACCAAATACATAGTCTTTATGCATCAGCGGTTTCCAATCGAGAGATCGCTTTTCTCTTGTTCCGGGCATTCCCCCCGATGCGTTCTGTGCCATTTCGACGTGTTCCACATCGGATTCCGTGGACTGGGTGAATGCGAGGGTGATTGTTGCCCCGCAGATGATTTTGCGGAGGACCCAGCTGATATCTTGCTGTCGGAGGCATGCGCAGTTAGCAAATCCATACATTCTTGTTTACGTCTCTGAAAATCTGTACGCACCAACTTCAAAATTGGGTCGATGTCATCGGATAGGCTTCTGTCCTAATTCGCATGTTATTATAAACCTCTTCTCTCGAACTCTTTATAGGTACCATCTCGTCATATATTGCTCGCCTGGAAGAGAAGGGCCAAACCTACCAAAACCCAATGACTATTAAGATTCTCAATGGAAGGTAGCATTTCGATAATGATACAATCAACTCTCAATTATCCGGGTGTATATGTATAGCTTTTAGAAATTCCTCTAGGATGGAAGGAGTATGAGGAAACCGGCCTCTATATATGCCCCCGAAGGTCGAAGAGCATAGACCGAGATACGTGACCTTGAGCTCGGCAAACCACATCGCATTACCCCATGTCGTACTTCTTTCTATCCTCTTGCTGGGCGTGTGACCCCCATTGCTTGGTTCGAGTGATTTCCTTGCGTTGTGCTACCTAAAGGGGATACACGCATGGGGGGGTGCCTGTCTGAGGTTCGTTAAACGGAAAAGAACAGAGCAGTCGAGTCATGTGCTACATGGCGTATATCTGATTGGAGTAATATGGGTAGATTTGGAACTTCTCTCATCGGGTCTAGGCCGTCAAAACAAGGAACTGACGTCGAGACTCCATCTGTCCGATTCCAAGACCGATTTGCCAACTGGGTCTAGTGGTGACACAATTATATATAGAGGCCGAGATTGGACCCGAGTAGGTATATTATTGAACAATAACTTGGAGGTTCGGTAGTTTCCCACATTATCCATAATAATGACATTCAAGAATCATCTCATCGCAAAACCATTGCTGGATTTTTCGCCTATTAAAAAAAATCATAAATGATAAGAATGTATCTCTCCTAAACCGCTGACCACTCGCGATTCCACCAAGCACTCATCCCAAAAATAAACAGAACAAGGCTTCCATCCCGGATGACATCTCTTGCGATCTGAATCCACAGGAACGGACCTGACAGCCCCCCATTCCCACCCTTCATCATGATCCTCGCCCCGCTCAACAACAGCTCCCCTGTTGTGAAATAAAGGAACGGATTCTGGGCCGTAGCCGGTGGGGGGGGTTGACTACCGTACGTAGTGACAGATGACCCGGTCAGGAAAATCAAATAAACCCCAACCACAACGGCAAACACAATATGCAAGATCTTCCACGTCAGAATCGCCTTCTTCTGCTCCTCGGTTTGAGTCTGGGTTGCGGCGCCAAGCATATTCGCGAAGAAAGGGGGTAGACCAAGAGAAGACGCCAGATCGGCTATCCCTCCAGCACTTGGAACGGAGTCGGCGCTTTGCTGGGACGATGCTGCGGATGCGGCTGCGGGCATGCCTCCGATCAAGGCGTTGAAGAGCTTCAGGGCGGGGTCTTCCTCGAGGTCGTCCTGTGGGCCCGGGGATGCGGCGGGCTGGCGGAGGAGTGCGCGGAGAGCTTCTTGTTGCTCGCGGATCATTTCCGGGGTCGGTTCGTCGAGGTTTTGTGGGGAGGTCGAAGGGCGCATGGGGCGAGCTGCAGGTCTTAGTTCGGGGGTAGGCGAAGGAGACGGCGATGGGATGACTGTCGGAGGCTGAAGAGATGGCGAAGGAGATACATCTTCATTCTCTGTAGTAAATATTCTAGATTAGCTAGTGTTCTGTGTAGGAAAATGGGAAGCGGAAGCCGCAAGAGCGCCTCGGAGAGAATCGTACGTTTCGAAGGCGTGCGCCCACTCAGGCTTGTGATTTTGTCCAGTCGTGCTGCACCACCCTCCTTGATTTTGGCTTCCCGGCGCTCACGTCGTAGACGTGCTGCCCTTTGAGCTGGAGATTCTTCTGGTGATGACATGGTGGATATGTGGTTGTGTGTGGGTTTTATGAAAGTGGGCGGTGAGCTATGGGAGACAGTATCTCCGAGGCGAGATACGGATAAAAAAGGGCTATAAAGAGAAAAGTAGAAGGAACAGAGTAAGGATAGGTAGAGATTGTCTTGGTTCTTGACTGCTGTGTAGAGTGGAAGTGTCGCTCAGGCGAGTTTCTGTGGATCTTCGGAGATCTGGCGGAAATGCCAAATCAGGTATAGCGTGTGATTGCTTCTTCTAAACTGACTACCACCAACAAAGAAACATCCCTCTTCATCCTCACATTCTTACATTAGACATGAGACATGATTCATAAAAACATGTTATTTCCATTTAAAAGGGAGACTATATGGCTGAAATATCTATCACGAACTAGTATGAGCTCATATCAAGCCAATAAGGATGTCTAATATCGCCTAATCAACAGGGATAAATTCCAACCTGGATGGCCTCTGCTTCATGATGTTGATATTGGTTGTTAACTTATCACTAATATTACCCACTAGGATCATTAGTTGCTATTATCTCTCTAAAGGTTAAAAGATATCGCATTTTTCAAACCAAGAGCTTCTCATTGAGAAAAGATTCTATACCTTGTTTGTTGACAATATCCCCCAAGACTGTTCTGATAACCAGCGCAGACGGTTACATTGGCAACGCCGTCGCCAGAGCCTTCGTTTGAGCTGGTTGGATTACACATGTCCTGGTGCATTTAGAGACATTTATAATATCCTTAGCTCAGGATGACATTATTCCCATCATTGGTTCCATCGATGATGTGCCCTCACATCGAGACATCCAGGAGAAGCTCCCTCTGACCCTGGACGCCATCATCTCAACGACAGAGAATATTTTAGACTACATACCGCACTATGCGAATGTCATACACCTCCTGCGTACCCTCTCAGCAGCTAGCCTCGCCAATAGTGTCCGTCCGCTAGTAATCTTCACCTCAGGTGTTTTAGGAGACACACTTGCATATGGTTAGAGGATTGATTTGGAAATATACCCACTGCAATCATCAATGCGCAAGTATCATAATGTAACACAATTATCCCTACCAAAGGCACATCCAAACCCACAGCCAATGTGATCAAAAGTCTGTGGAGAGATTGGTATAAAGCATAGAGTGTGGTGTAGTAGCCGGAGGATTTATGAGTACATAAATGGTTCCACTAGGAAACGAAGCTAAGGAGTGACGCGTCCGTCTAAGAACCAAACTCAGCATACCCAATAATATACCCAAACAGACCCTCTCCTTCCTCATAACTGCGTGTGAAGTATTTGAGAAACCGTCTCTAATTAACATGCCGAAACCAGTGCGGTACTGGCCTGGTTGTATACTTTCCTAGATCCGGCCACATCCTAGGGCGGACCTTTCTACCGAAGAGATCAAGGAAGAGGTCAAGGATGACTTCTTTATGTTCAGGTGTGCCTGCTCTGAGTTATTCTGATTTTTGTTACCATACTTATCCTTTGGTATCTAGGAGAACTGGGTTCCTCGCGCAGTAGCCGGGGTCAGCGAGGACTGATGAGGAATATGAGCTACGCCACCGACGAGCCCTGGTAGAAAAATAGGCTTCAGCATCGCAGGAATTTCGGGATGTACAGACCCTCTTTCGAAGGCCTACTCAAACTAAGCCCAGCTGACCTTATATGGGCCTTTATAGTCGTTCCAGATCGGTGCACCGGTTGGCCTCATAGGTATAGAAGGGGGAAGATCCCCAAATCAACCAGAACACGGGCTTCGATACCCACCTGAGTCGTTGAAGAAGTTAGAAGACACGTGCCAGCCTTGAGATCCGGACGGGCTCATTTCAGTTGCTCCCCTGGACAACCCTGTAAACCGGGCGCGGTAGGTGAAGTTCGCTGTTCTCCTCTATCGGTATGGCCTCGAAAGTGGCCACAGCATTGACACCCATCTTCCCACCGCCGCGGTTCTGAACCCTGCTACGCCCCATACTTGATCGATTGAGGACTTTCTACCATGGCTATACCTTGAGCCGGCATTGTTCGGGAGTATTTACTTTACCTCTACCGGCACAGTTCTCTATCTAGACTGCCTCTTTAACCTATATCTGGTTAACGAGTAGGGACTAAGCACTGGCCGGCTGACTGTAGTTGACTATTCAATCAACAGTAAAGTGGAAGACTCTATTGTTCGACGCCCTTTCAATATGCATCAGGTACATTTATTTCGCCATGTCAAAGGACGCGGCATACCGGATATACGTGAGGGATTAGGCGGTCATAACTTTCATAACCAGCGGTGAGTTGCTTCTCATTCGATACAAACAGGACCACACTGCTAAATATATGGTGATATTAGGGTTAACATGGACTTACCGATTGTTGATATACTAGATCAAGCGAAAGCGGCAAGCCAGCTGGTGGGAGAGCCGGGATACTTGGCCCTGGAAGCCGGAGGTGATGTCTCAGACTATAAGATAAGCCAGCTTTCTAAACCTCTAGAAATGGAGAAGATAGAAAAGCAGGTGTTTGCGCGACTGAAACAGAATAACGACCCCAGATTTATTTGGCCGCCGGGGCACTATCCTCCTATGGCGGTGGTCGAGCCCCTAGCAAACCTTAAAGTCCGCCCGGGGGATGGATGGCAATGGGGAAATGAAGATGTAGGGAATTGGCTTTTGCTTGTATATAGTCACTACAATTTAGGCATAAAAGCAGCGGTATCAGAAATCGCAAGGTGTGAAGTGGCCCAAGATAGAGCTGGCAGCTAAACAATGGTGTACGTAAGATAATACTACCTTAGGTAGTAGGTAGTAACTAATACTGTGAGATCCAATAGGAAAACGCTTGGTATGCACATATATTAACCAAATTAGTCTATTTAATATCGACACAATCTAAAATCTGGATAAGGTGATGATGATGGTGGTGGTGACATCATCACTGGGCTCCACCTCCAAACAATGACCTGGACGGATCTTCAGGCTGTTTACTTGGTTACAGATTACAAGTTTACAACATTATGCTGAGTGGCTAATCTTCCACCATGACGTATCTCATCCCTATCAGCTTGACATGGCCTAGACTGGTTGGATCCGGAGCTTTCCTTGGATGCTCACCATGCGACTTCTCTTCCATACTCCCTGCTTACCTTTCTAACTATGATGCACACCCCCGAAGTGCTGACTTTTGGAGCTGGGAAGAAACCATCAATTTATGAATCATATTATTCTACTAGGTAATCTCTAATTGTTTCCCCATCCATCTGATCCCCCCCTTTTCTGTCCAATTATTGCAGGCAGTCATTTGCCTGGTGATATCGTCGCTATGCCACCACATCCAAAGGGGCACATCTCCCCCCAACGCCATAAGGTGGGGGAGCACTGGAGCGGAGCGAACCCTGTCCCTACAATCGGCAAGTTCATGGAAAAGCTGGAGGAAGATAGGCAGGATCGAAAAGCCCATGAAGCGGCCGTGGCCGCAAGAGAGAAAGAGGAAAGAGAGCAGCGCCAGGATCAGGAACAGCGCGAGGATGTCCCTCACCGACCGCGCAAGGTTTCCAAAGGCAAGACTCGCATGGTGACAGACCCGACAACCGGGAGGGATATAGAAGTGGAGGATCTCGATTCAGATGCGATGGATGTTGTAAAAGATCCCAAGGTAACCTGCATCTGACCCTGTGACCTTATATGTCTCGTACTAAGTGATTATGCAGTTGGTGGTTCCCAATGTAAACCTAGGATTACCCTCGGTGAGTACATGAAACATCCATACTACTTGTAATAGATTCACAGCTTGTATACTGATATTAAAATTGCATTGAAGGAGGTGAAAGCCGAGCCGAACCAAAGTCTTGCCGAGTACAAGGAAAACCAAGATATCACCGCACCCCCCGATCCAATTGTGGAAGGGACTACCTCGGATATTCCAATACACGGGGAGAAAACAAATATCCTTTTCTTCCCTACACCGACGATCACCTACAAGCCCATGTTTGACCGATTGCTGAGACGAGGGATTTGGCTTTGTGGAGGCGTCGTCTTCTGCATTATCGTTCTGGGCCGCTTTTTCGGTGGCTCTCTCTTTGGTCTCTCCCTCGTAGCGGGATGCGTCGGGACAGGGGTGTGGATGTGGGTCAAGGAAGTCGTACGAAGTGGTAGGGAAATGGAATGGAGCAGCGAACAGCTTCGAGGCCAAATAGTATGCATCCCGCACTCTTGGTTCAACATAAGGTGGGTGATGTGAACTGACTACGCTCTAGGCGACTGCCAATTTAATTCCCGAGTCTGTCGAATGGATGAATTCCTTCATGGGGGCCCTTTGGGGCTTGATTAATCCTGATATGCTATCTCCCGTTGCCGACACCATTGAAGACATCATGCAAGCGTCTTCACCGGGTGTAATTGAGAACATTCGCATCGCAGAGATTGACCAAGGGAATAACCCTCTTCGTATCCTAAGCCTACGCGCACTTCCGGATGAGCATGTACAGCAACTCAAAGACAATGTCCGGGAGGAGAACTTGAAAAATAAGGATCCGCAAGAGGCCGCTGCTGTCGAAGAATCGGGTAACTTTTACAACTTTGAAGCTGCGTTTGCCTACCATGCGAAACCGAGTGGCCATTCCGCCTCATCCAAGGCCCGAAACATGCACATGCAGATAGTCTTTTACCTGGGAGTAAGGGGTCTTTTCGGGGTGCCATTTCCCGTCTTTGTCGAGCTAATCGAAATGGTTGGTACGGTCCGTGGGAGACTTCAATTGGTACCCGAAGCACCCTTTGTGAAGGACTTGACCTTCACTCTCGTTGGTATCCCGCACATTCGAGCGGGATGTACACCGATGATCAAAGGAGGGGTTAATGTCCTAAATCTTCCGCTGATCTCCAAGTTCGTTAACTACGCGATTGGTACGGCTTGCGGCCTCTTCGCGGCACCCAAGTCGATGACGATGGATCTGAGCATGATGTTGAAAGGTGATGATATCGCTAAAGAGACACAGGCTATCGGGATCATGTGGGTTCGTATCCACCGTGCGGTCGGACTAAGCAAGCAGGACACGCGGGGCAGTGTGGGTGGTGGCAGCGACCCGTATATCAACCTGTCCTTCTCGAAATATGGAAAGCCCATGTATTGTACCCGTGTGATCTGCGATGACCTGAATCCTGTCTGGGAAGAAACAGCAGCATTGCTTGTGACTCCAGAATTGATCAAAGCGAATGAGCTACTTAGTGTAGAGCTTTGGGATTCGGATAGACACACTGCCGATGATATCGTTGGCAAGGTTGAGCTACCCATCCGGGAAATGATTCAACACCCGTGCCGCATGTTTCCGCAGGTCTCCAGGTTACAAGGCCTCAACGAGGGCAGTGAGATGCCAGGGGAGCTACACTGGGAGGTTGGCTTCTTTGGCAAGCCCAAGCTGCGGGCTGAACTCAGGACGGATGGTAAGAACAAGGACTTACCAGAGAATTTTAAGAATATTCCCGAATTTCAGGACGAAAAGGGAATTATTGCCAACGAGGATGAGGACGCTGTCGTACATACTCCTCCCGATCCGCTGTGGCCTAGCGGCATTCTCAGCGTCGTAGTCCATCAGATTGTCAATCTCCAGATTGCCAACATTAGTGGTAGTAATGGGAACCGCAAAGGCAGGGAGTATGAGCCTGCAAAACCATATGGAGAAAATACAGAGGAGCAAGGTGGAGACTTGCCGACGAGTTACTGCAAAGTCATTCTGAATGATCAATTGGTGAGCTATCATTTCCCCATCGCTTCATTTTGTAGGCAAGAAGACCTTACCCGAACTCTAGATCTATCACACAAGAGCCAAAGCCGTCAGCTCGAAGCCTATCTTCAACGCTGGTACGGAGCGATTTGTTCGCGATTGGCGCTCGGCCATCGTCACAGTTACCGTTCGAGACCAACGGTATCGAGAGCATGATCCGATTCTCGGCATAGTTCATTTAAAACTATCCGATCTCTTTCAGACATGCTCGCAGGTCACTCGATGGTACCCTTTGGATGGAGGCATCGGATTCGGCCGGATACGTTTATCGCTGCTTTTCCGGCACGTAGAGACGAAGCTGCCACCTCAAATGCTTGGATGGGATGTCGGGACCTTCAAATTCGCCTCGGAAATCATCAGCGTTCATGGCTTCAATCGGAAATCAAAGATAAAGATAAGGACAAGTGGAAGCAGTGGCAAAATACCTAGACAACTATGTCACGTTAAATCAGACGGTATCACCTTCGACCTGTCTCATTTCAACATCCGATTACCAGTCAAGTATCGCTACCGCTCCCCCGTCGTCTTCGAACTGTACACGCAAAAGAAACACGGTGTTGCCGGATACGCAATCCTTTGGCTTCAACACCTCGTAGACAACGAGGATATGCCTATTGACCTCCCTATCTGGTCTACGAAGAACGGAAAGCGCCTAACCCAGAACTACATTACAGAGCAGAACTGGGAACAGAAGCGCGTCCCAGGCCTGGAAGATATTCAAGAGATTGGTCGACTACGCTTTCAGTGCGCTTTCACTCCCGGAATCGACGAATCACACCAGGCATTCGTCATCGACAACAACTCACGCGAGACTTTTGAAACCTGGGAAGCCTGTATTGCAGAAGGAGTTCGGTCCAAGAGAATCTCCGCCGAGGTTCCCGAGTCAGTCGCACAGATGCATGAGAAATCCCTTCTAGAAGGACGAGATATTCTGAAATTTGCAGACCGCAAAGAGCGCCGCCGTTGGATTGACAAAGAAGGTCAAGACTGGAGCGGTGCGTTCGGCGAAGACCCCCTCACCTCCCTCAATCAGCAGGGCCAGAAAGTCGCCCAACCAGGCCACCACGAACCACCACCGCCAGAACAACGCCAATTCGCTCCCGACACCACTGATCGCACGGCTAAACACTACGATACTGACGGAAGTCGAACCCCCACAATGAACGGTCAAGCACTGGGGGGCATGCACGTCCCACGGCAATCTATCAGCTCCACCAGCACCATCGAGAGCTCCGAATCAGCAATGGACGCCGAACAAAGATCCGTCCAACAATCAATCAGCGACGCCAATAGTAGTATAGCTGGATCAAGCACAAGCCCGGGGGCAAAGCGAGCCCAACGCCGCAGCGAACAGAGACAACAGCGAGGGATCATGCAGTGGAAACCAGCCCGTAACGCGGTCTTCGCGAAAGACGAGGCCAAGTTCGGGCTGCGCAAGTTGAGACATAAGCTTGGTGCGGGGGATTTGTCCGGTCGAGAACCTGACATTGAGACCGAGACGGGGAACTGATGTCTTTTTTCTTCCCATCCTTTTTCCTTCAGTTTGTTTTTCTCCTCCTACATATTGAAAAGGGGGGGAGGGATTGTTTTGCACGAGTATGTATACTGTGTAAATGATCTATGATTAGTATGCATGATCATGACTTCTATGTTGTGCGATGGGAGCAAGTGAGTAGGTGTAGCCACGAGTAAGGAAGGGCTGTTGTGACACCTGAGGCAACTCCACTAAAGATGCATCTCTCGTAATTAATATAAATACGGCGATCATGTGCGTAATGAATAATAGAGATTAATACTGAAGAATAATAGTGAGTTCACCTAGTAAGGTAGTAACCTTCTCGTATAACTCCGAAGTCTACCTAATCTTGAAAAAGCCCGAAGCCAAGTCCGAGAAACCTTCGAGACAACAGGGATTCCGAGCGTTCCTTTAATGTTCCAGAGAATGCTTATTAGACTCTATACTTATTAGACTCTATACTCTACATTAATGAACCTAAAACATAGATTCAAGAATGAGTATGTGGATTGACGAAAGTTATATATATTAATAGCGTAGCTCATCAGGAATAAAAATAAGGAGAAGAAGAAAAAAAAATCGCATGGGCATTGGTTGTCCCAGACAACCAAAGACCAACGATCGAATAGAAAATAAGAAAAAGAATAAACCGTAGAAAAAGAGATTCATAGGTATTGAACAAAGTAATTAAAAGTGGGTATTGTATAGGAAAAAGGGGGGGAAAAAGAAAGAAAAAGAAATACGCTCATGCTCAGAATGACATGATTCTATGAGTGTAAGTAAAATACGAGCGTTTAGCTCATCTGTGTCCATGCCCCATGCCCCATCTATAATGCATGAATCGTAACTAAAAATAGCAAAGCTAGGAATGCAAAATATGCAGATGCAGATGAAGAGACCACTGCTAGTCATTCGGGTGGATCGGCGTTTCGGTGTTCGGATTCGAGAGATGTGTTCTTCTTTGACTCGTCCTTCGTCGGGGTGGGAGGAGACGGTTGCGAGTTAGGATTGGAGGGTTCTTGAGATTCAGTGGCGGCCGGGTTGCAGGGCTCGGTTGAGCCATGCAGTTCCTTGACGGGGTTTTCGGGGTTTTCACTTTCCACCCCCGATTGGGATGGTGTAGACAAAAGTGGTGTTCTTGGCGCCGTTGCCAATTTATCTGCTGGAGGTGATTGGGTATTTTTGTTCTCACGGGTTTCTTCCAGTGGACCGAGAGTCCATCGCCATTCGCAGCGGCGCTTGACCCTGTTTTGTCGAGGGGTTTGCGGTGTTGAAGATGTGCAATTGTCCCTTTCGAGCCCATCCATGAGGGCTACTGCCCGGACCTGTCTTTCGGCGCTCCGGTACTTTCGCTTCTTCTTCTTCTTCCTATCGGGTGCAGAGCCCAGCGAGCTGGAATCCCCGAGTTCTGCATCCTCTTCCGATGTTGAGTCGGATGAAACCAGACTTGAAGTTGAGCAATCCGAGTCCTCGTCAGAGCTAGTCTGCGGAATGCATTCGGGTTCTGGATCGGAAAAGAGGTCTGAATGGCGTGCGGTATACTTAACCGTCTTGATTTCCTCCTCAAGGGCAAGACGATAATTGACTTGTTTTTTGGTGGGGAAAAAGACTCGTCTTGAGTTTGATCCACCGTTAGACCCGTTTGGGGCGACTGAGTTTGATCGGCGCCTAGCGGGCTCTAGCGGCGAGTTGCGGAGAATGCTTTTCACTCCAAGTGGCAGCTGATATGGGTTGTGGGAGGTGTATGGCGAGGATGGTTTAGAGAAACGGCAGGCATTGGGTCTAGAAGGAGAGGCGGTCGCGGATGAAGAATAAGTGACATCATAAGCATTCTTGAAGGTGTTGCGAACAGTGGGCGATGCCGTAGCACCAGTTGTTAGTGAGAGGGATAACCCAGTGGTTGAACTACCAAAGGTTCTGGGAAGCGATGAGGTCTGAAGAGTGAGCTTCGGCCTTGAGATGGCCGAGGGCCGGCTGGTCGTCGCATTCGAGGTCAGACCGCAAGGCATGTTGGGGCGTGAAGAGGTCGATGGGTGAGAAGAAGGCTGTGGAGGGATGGCGGGGGTCATTACAGTATGTGAAGAGGTTGTGTCCGCGCCGGTGGAAGGCGACGGAGGAGGGAGGTAGAGACGATGCGACGCTTGGGTGGGCATGGGGGTCGCAAGCATGGCGAAGGGCACCTCAGATGTCAAACGAAGATGAAAAAGGAAAAAGGTCTCAAATTAATAAGAGAATGATGTCGAGGATAATAATAATGCTGACACGGAAAGGTCAGACAGAGCGAGGGTGAGAGGAGGAGAAAGCAGAATGCCGCTGCGCCCCGCACCAAGCGCTTAATCAGTGTTGGAGGAGTGGATGGATGGGAGAGCCAGTGGTGGGCAGAGAGGGAAAACAAGAGCCAAGTAAAATGAAGAGGGGGGGAGTTTGAAGGTAAATAATAAATATATCAGCAAGGCATAAATGATAATAGGTAATCATAATAATAAAAAAAAAAAAGGCGAGGTGGCGGATTTGCGAAGGTTAAAACAAAAAGAGAAGACGAGGATGAAGCAGACGTGGGCGCTTGTGCGAGTGTTTCCTATTATAGACAGGAATGATGCCGCTGTGGAGGAGACGAAAATCATCCACGAAGCATCGTGACGACGACGATTCAACCGTTGGAAGGTGAAGAGAAAGAGGAGGAGGAGAAAAAGCAATCACCAAGGAGAAATGGAAGTCATGTCATGCTGGAAGGAAAAAACACCCTTCACGAGGCAAAAGAGACACGAATCAGCAGACAGTCCGCGGAGAGGGAAGAGAAGGGGGGGGGAGGGGGGGGGAGACAAAAAAAGAGTATAAACTAGATCCAATGGCGTCGTACTAGACTCGTAGTATCTCCAAATTCATGCAGCCTTTCTAATACTTTCTAATAATAAAACGACGTACTATTAATAATTCGTATTCAGCACACGCCGTCTGGCTCTCATTAGCTGGACGGGCGACTACTGACCCCCACTAGCCTCGCTAGTTCTGAAGGGGATTAGCTGGTCGAGTTTATTATTTTAGCAACGTGGAAATGAAGGTTTAGTCCCTTTCGTGAGACTTCTGGCCCTAAGCGTTGAAGATTCTTTTCATGAATCATACAATCCGATCAATAATCCGGAAGCCTACAAGAGGCGGGGAAACCGATGACCTTTTTTTATTTTCTTCCCTCCTGAAGAACTCGTGACAACTCCAGATCATTACTACAAATAGTACTAGTAGTGACTTTGGGGCCTGAAGGATACCTATCACATTCAACGTAACCTATACGGCTGCGTTACCACTTCGGCCCAAGGTGGCATTTTCCCGGGGTAATGTAGTATATTCTTAGCCTATAGTACGGCCAGTTAATTCCGAAATAATAATCATATCAGTAATAGTAATCACTTTATTCATGGGCTTTATCAGTTCATATTCATCCACTCTAAATGTTCTGCAGAAAAATTATATAAGCCGCTAGAGGAACAAGTCTCCTGCAGGCCAACCAATCAGAGTCTATGGCTCATGTGATGATGTCCACCAAGAGTGGAGTGCCTGAGTCTGCCAAGTTGACGGTTGGGGCCCATCAGCGAGAACACAGCACAGCCGACAGAAACAACCGTCTCAAGTCGTGCCTCCCCCATCCTCACCGTCAGAGCACCAGAGAATTCTTCAGGCAAGGGGCTAAAGCAGAGATTCAATTACTCTGGAGATCCAAATCCCGGATCTACGGTTTATATGCAGTTTTAATGAAACCTGCATGACGCTATCTGCTCAACCGCTTCTGCACCAGCTAGTCGATGGAAACATCACAGACAGAGAAGCTCCCAGCTTGCACCTGCAGACTCATTACCGCTGTCTGACCCGGGTGCCAAGGCAGCTAAGCTACAGCCCCTAGTTAGTAACGGTAAATGGCAGCAGGTCCTTCCAGAGACGACCATCGAACCATCCTCCATTTTGTTGGTTTAGCCCCCTCCCACCACAACACAGCCTCCCAACAAGCTCCGGGTCTGACCAACATTTAATAGGATTATGACTGCTTCTACGCCTCAGTCTTTGAGATCGAACAGCCTGCCCTGAAATCGCTGCCGCTAGCCGTTCAGCAGAAACAGATCGTAGTGACCTGTAATTATGAAGCCCGGAGGCGGGGGTTACGGAAACTCCAGCTGATCAAGGAGGCAAAACAGATCTGTCCAGAGGTCGTAATTGTCCCTGGGGAAGATTTGACTAAATTCCGAGATGCTTCGAAAGATCTGTATCTCTTTCTCCGGACCTTTGTCTGGGGCGAGAGAGTGGAGAAACTGGGGTTTGATGAGGTACGCACTCACTAATCTTTAAAAAGTCGGGCCGTGTTGTCTAATTCAAGAAACACAGGTATTTTTAGATGTTACAGAAATGATCAACTACAATGTAGCTCTCTTGAACCCCAATGATCTGGAGCACTCGTTCTTTCATCTTGACCGCCAGGAACCAACAATTGGCTTCACATTTGATGCGACGAGATTTTATGGTCCTACCTACCCTATTGCCCCCAGCAAGGCAGAGCCCATGCGCCCCGTTAGAGTGGCCGGCCCTGGCGGGTCTCAACTCGAGACGAGATTGCTTGTTGCTTCCCACCTGGCGGCCTACATTCGGGGCCAGCTGGAGAACGAAAAGGGCTACACTGCCACAGTGGGGATATCTACCTCGAAGCTTCTCGCGAAGGTGGTGGGCAGTGTTCATAAACCCAACAGTCAGACGACACTACTCCCACCATATGCTGCGGCGGAGCAAAGTGTTGAGAGCAATGTACTAAACTTCTTTGATTCTCGTGAGATTCGAGCCATCCCCGGGATTGGATCCAAGTCCTCCCGCAAACTCACATTACATATCGCTGGCAGCTCCGGTTCCATCGCGGCCGAAGATAAAGTCATAGTTAGAGATGTCCGCCTGTTTCCTGGTATGGGGCCCGTGCTCTTGGATAAAATCCTCGGCGGGCCGGGGGCTTCTAGGGATGTGGGCGTGCGAGTATGGGGCTTGATTCATGGCGTGGATAACACCGAGGTCATTCAGGCCCGAGACTTACCCACTCAAATTAGCATCGAGGACTCGTATGGTCGCTTAGATAACTTTGAACAAGCCCGACGGGAAATGGTGACACTTGCTGCCAGCCTGATTCGTCGGATGCGAATGGATCTAACAGAAAGGAACCCTGATGCTAAGATTAACACAGGAACTCATCCCCAGAAGATATCCGGTGTTCGTGGCGGACCCAAATTACATTGGGTAGCACGCCCACGCACTCTTCGCCTGTCCACTCAGCCACGGCCACTTCCGAGTTCAGACGGTGCTCCGAGCCACTACCCGGGCAGGATTTCACATTCCGGGCCCCTCCCGCAATATATATTTAACCTTGATGAAAATGTGGATGCTCTGGCTGAGCGGCTTGTACAGGAATCTCTCACTACCATGTTCCGCAAGCTCCATCGTGAGAGGTCGGGTTGGAACCTGCGCGTGCTAAATCTGGCTGTGACAAATATGGTGGAGGTAGCTGGCGATCGAAAAAACACTAGCGGGCGAGATATTGAGAAGATGTTCCGGCAACAAGAGACAAGTCGCCGAGACAATATTCTTTCCATCTCCGAGCCAGACAGAACGTCCACAGAACCTGTTCGCCTTGACTTGACGTCGAAAGGAGCACCTGAAGTAACGTGGGAGGAGAGTGATGGAGACGAAGAGGATATGTCGTGTATTCCCTGTATGACTTGCGGCGTACTTATCCCACAATTTGCCCTGGTCGCCCACGAAGTATATCATTCAACGCAGGGGAAGTAATGAATTTTTACCACAATTTTTGTTCGTACTGTACATTTGCAGGTTCATGAACATTGTACATAATAAATAAAAGCCGCTAGCGTCCACTCCCTGTTCTATGATGGGCAGGGATTCCGTGTCTCTGTGTCCACTCTGAGGCCGAGTTATTTGAAGATTGCCGACAGAGGCTGGTGTGGTGTCTAAGCGCCGCCACACCTTAGGGTGATCGTGTTCTTGGCAGACCCCATCATCATCATCATTTCTCCTATCGAGTCGCCCTCCTTTCGCTGTTGGTTTCATCTTCTCCTCCGTTATTATCATTGAATTCTCCGATCTCCTATTCCTCATCCTTCTTTATCGAAGCCTTCCTTCTCCATTTCTTTCTTTTTCCATACGCCTCTCTCTCTTTCTTTCTTCCCCAGCTCATCCCCTGTCGCTTTCTTTCTCCTAGTTTGCTGACACTGACGACTCGTCCCACCCGCCAAGACGCCTGCGCCTCAGCCAAGTCCATCGTCCTCAGCATTATTGTCTGCATTGGATTCGTAGGAATCGTCTCCAGTTGCCATCGCCAGTAATCTTCACTCAAAGTCGTCGGGGTCTTCCATTCATCGTTCAGAACTGAGGGTCGGAAGCCACCGGAAGTCCGAGATCTACCGTTCTAAGACTATTGCGATCCATGAGAGCCTACCGAAGCGCAACCATCAAGATTGGATCTAGCGGTGATTTGATGAATTTGTTGTTGCCTAAAATAATTGATGCTCCCTGTTATGTGAGGAGAGAGAATCTCAACTTAGTAGTGTCTTTCGTTTATCATCGACTACAGGCTCTTTCCTAAGGGCAACCTCGATTCCTTCTCCCTGTCGTACTCTTCGACTTATGAGGGTCATGAGGTTCTTACAACATTCTATACCTCTGCTTGCAGGTGTACTATCGCTTTTTACGAGTGTGGACGGTTAGTGTTAACTTTTCGTGATATCTCGTCTTCTGCAGGGGTAAATGCTGACAACGAATCGTCTCCCACAGCCCGGTCGCACGAACCAAATGCTATCCAACATGTCTCATCGCTCGATCATCCGACAATTAAGACCCGAGATCACAAGGTAGACCATCTCACACATTTTGATATCACCTTCCTCGTCCGGGACAAGAAACAAAGGATAAAACTAGAGCTCGAACCTAACCATGACATCCTCGCGGAAGACGCGTACGTGCAATATCTCGACGAAAATGGGGAAGTCCACTCGGGGGAGCCGATCGCTCGACATGAACACAAGATCTTCAAGGGGAGAACTCTTATGGGGAGAGGGAAAGGGATGTGGGATCCAGTGGGATGGGCTCGGATATACGTGAAAGCCGATGGAGAAAACCCCCTTTTCGAAGGAGTGTTCAATATCAACGGTGACAACCACCACGTCGAGTTGCAGTCGTCTTATCTACAAACAAAACGCCCACAAGACGTCGATATTCCCCGACAAGAGGAGGATTACATGATCTTCTATCGAGATTCGGATTTGGTTCGACCAGTCACCCTCCACACGGAGTTGAAGAAGCGATCCCTCGCTGATTCATCGTCCTGCGAGGCCGACCGACTTGGTTTCAACACCGACCCCCAGCACCCAGTCCTGGATTCGTATGCTGAGAATACCAGCACGTGGGCATCGATGCCCTTGGACTCACTATTTGGCCTGAGTAGACGCCAGTCGGACACGGGTTCCGTCACTGGAAATGCCGGAGGTGTGAACCTCGCATCTACTATTGGACAAACAAATGGCTGTCCCTCGTCCAAACAGGTGGCACTGATCGGTGTTGCAACGGATTGTTCATTTATGAGTGGGTTCAATGATGACAAAGAATCCGCCACGAAATGGATTTTGAGTACAGTGAACAGTGCATCTAACGTTTACGAAAAGTCATTCAACGTCTCCATTGGCATACGCAACCTTACCATCCAAACGAAGGGCTGTGCGGAAGATTCCGCCAGCGGGCCTGCTTGGAACATTCCATGTAGCCAGGGAAACATGACCTCTCGCCTGGACCTCTTTTCCCAATGGCGTGGAGAGCAAGTTGATGAAAACGCCTACTGGACATTAATGAGTGGATGTCCCACAGGCACAGAGGTCGGGCTAGCATGGCTGGGACAGCTGTGCAATACGGGTGTCGTGGATGACGGGGCCAACAGCGTCAGTGGGACGAATGTTGTCGTCCGCACCTCGGGTGGTGGATGGCAAATTTTTGCCCACGAATCCGGCCATACATTTGGCGCGGTACACGACTGCACAGATTCAGCCTGCCAACAGAACCTACAGGATTCTTCACAGTGCTGCCCGTTGAGCTCCAGTACATGCGACGCGAATGGAGCGTACATTATGAATCCGAGCACCGGGGACGATATCACGGAGTTCTCCCCCTGCACGATCGGAAATATTTGCTCTGCCCTGGGTCGTAATAGCGTCAACTCCACCTGTCTTTCGGCCAACCGCGGCGTCGTCACATACACGGGCGCCCAATGCGGCAACGGTATTGTCGAGGCCGGCGAGGACTGCGATTGCGGCGGCACCGAGGGCTGTGGTGACAACAGCTGCTGCGATCCCACCACCTGCAAGTTCAAAAATGGCGCCACTTGCGACGATGCCAACGACAGCTGCTGCACCCAGTGCCGGTTTACACCGGCCGGCACCACCTGCCGCGCCAGCACCGGCGAATGCGACCTCAAAGAAACCTGCACTGGAAACTCCAGCACCTGCCCTGTCGACAGCTTCAAAAAAGACGGCGACAGCTGCGGGGCCAGTAACTCTGGTCTCACCTGCGCCAGCGGGCAATGTACAAGCCGCAACGCCCAGTGCGAAAGCATGATGGGCACGCTCCTGCACAGCAACAAAACCTACGCTTGCGAGGGGTTCGACATGCCCTGTGCTCTGATCTGCTACTCCTCCACCTACGGCTGTCTCTCTGTGAACCAGAACTTCCTAGATGGCACCCCCTGCGACAATGACGGCCACTGTAATAATGGTATTTGTGTCGGCCAGAGGAGCTGGTTCGAACAACACAAGAACATCGTCATCGGCGTAGCCTGCGGGGTCGGAGGTCTCTTCTTCCTCTCCCTTATCTTCTGCATGATCCGTCGCTGTAGTGAAGCCCGCCGTCCCATCAAAGCCGTCCCTCCACCACCTCCACCGGGTGCATATGGCCGCTGGCCCGGTCAGCAAATGCGTGGCCCACCTCCTGGGGCGGGACAATTCCCAATGACACAGTTACCCCACGGACCACCTCCGCCCGCTCCATACCCCGGTTATGGGCCGCCTGCGCCGGTGTATCCAGGCCCAACATACAATCATGGACCAGGGTACAATAACCAGACTCCACCCCCAGGATATATGCCGTCGACGCGCTATGCATAGACTTGACATAACATCTTATCTTATTGTTCATATTTTGCACATATGAATATATTGACGACACCTGCATGATCAATCTTCGGCGCATATATAGACCCTTGTTTTGTCTGGGGATTTTAGTTTTGAATAACTAGCTAGAGTTTTTTTTTACCTTTGCTTTGCATTGGTAAATTATATAGTTGTGGTTTAATACATGATTTTTCACCTATTCTCTTGATTTGCTGACTGTTAGTGCACACTTGAAAATTATTCCAAAAGTATGGAGTACGGAGACGAGCCCAACATGGGTCAAGATTATCTTGCTTCGTACGCTACACCTAAGAACTAGAACTCACATATATAGAGAAGCACACTTGAATACTTGTACCTCGTCTTCCAGCTCAACCTACAGTTATCCAACGGTCGACCAAATCAAACCAATCCTTATTAAATACATCTCTACCAAATAGCCACATACATGCATACATACATACTTCCACACACACCAAATACATCCCCAATTCTACTCCGGCAAAACCGACGACCCCTCCCCCCTTTTCGTCCCCCCGTCCCCCAACACCAAATTGAGAATCACCCCCACAACAGCCGCAACAATAAACGGCGTCTCGACAATCAGATTAAGGCCCTGCAGGAACCCCAGCAAGGCCACATTGCCCCCCTGATACGCTAGAACAGAGGCAAACCACTTCGGCGCCACGATATCCATGAACCCGATGCCCAGGGATGCCGTGAGGATGAAGCGGTTGCGCCGCGTGAAGTCGATTAGGGCGAGGACGCGCACACCCGCGACGGCGATGGTGCTGTAGAGGAATACCTGCATGCCGCCGAGGACGGAGGGCGGCATGGAGCCGAAGACGGCGCCGAATTTGCCTAGGATACCCATTAGGATGAGGAGGGCGGCGGCGGTCCAGCCTGCGCGGCGGCTCTGGATTGAAAAAAAAAATTGGTTAGTTGGGGGAGGATTTTCGTTATTGTTTGTTTTTGGGGGGAAGTGAGGAAGAGGGGAGGGAGGGGACGTACAGCGCAACCGGTTAGGGAAATTACCCCGTTATTACCTGCTTGGCTGACCATGGGGAGCGAGGTACCCAGGGTACTAATTAGACTGCCGAGACCGTCGCAGAGGATGCCGCCTTGGATGCGAGAGTGGAATTGGGGGCCGTCGATGTCGACGCGGGAGATCTCGGCGGTGGCGAGGATATCGGGCATGCAGGAGACGGCTTCGCAGGCGAAGAGGATGAGGAGGGGGAGGACGAGGGCGCTGTCGACGGAGAGGGAGAAGGTGTGGACCCAGAGGAATGTGCCTACGGGGGCAGCGTCGATCTGGGCGCGGGACCAGTAGCCTGTTGCGCCTGAGATCGTGCAGCCGACGGCGAGGCCGAGGATGACCGAGGCGGATTTCATGAGAGGGGAGCCGATGAATTCGATGAGGATGATTGTCATGAAGACGCTGAAGCCGAGGCCGATGAGTTTGGGGTCGCCCCTGGTGTATATATTGTTAGCTGGATAGTGCTGAGGACCAGTGGGACGATGGCTGGGGGGTTGGGGGGGTACCATGGCAGAGGCTTAGGGGCAGATATATCAGGACATAAGGCGTAGAATCCCTCGCCGCCGTTACAGTTGGAGCTACCACCCCAGTTCTGCATGCCGTTGCCGATGAGATAGACTCCGATAAGCAGGAGGAGACTTCCGGTGACGACATTGGGGAAAATACGGTTCAGGATCTTGGGTGGAACCAGCGACATGAGGATCTGAATCCAGACGGTGCATAGCATTGTCCCTAGCATCGCACCCCAAGCGTCAGGGCAGGGGAGACGTGAGCCGTGTTCATCAACCGGACAGGTGCCGTTGTTATAACGCAGGTCTGTGTAGTTGAATGCCACAGCGAGAATGTCAAAAGTGGGAGCTACCACCGAGAGCAGACCGGTGCCGATATAAAGAGGAGTTTTGGTGATGTGGACGCGGGTGACTTGGAGGGCGGTTGCAATGCCCGTTGTGATGAAGGCTGCGGAGACGAGATACTGCGTCTGCTCGGAATTGAGGTAGAAGGCACCCCCTGCGATGGCCAGTGGTGGCGATACCACCGACCCGATCATGGTGAGGGCGTGTTGCAGGCCCAGGATCAGGGTGAGCAGGATGGGGACTTCGTCGTTGAGGCCATAGAAGGGGGGTTCCACGTCTTTATATTTTTTGTTCAGGGGCCAGATGTTGGGTGTGATGAGATACACATAGTCCTGGATACTCATATTAACAAACAATCTTTCCCAAGTAGACACAGGATGTTGACATACGTAGTCTCCCACCCAGCCATCACGGGAGGTGAGGTAATGCTTCCATGACTCCCATCGTGAAGGAGGGAGAATTTCACCAGTCGAAGTCGAGGGCAAGGGTCCCTCGCTTGAGGAGAGAGCATCTGCTTTGGAGTCCATTTCCATAATTTCCATATAGATGAACCACCGAACACAGTCGAGAGAACAGACGGAGGCTGAGAGGTTCTTTTAAAGCGCGATAGGCCGGCCGTGTATAGAGATGGGGGCAGCCAATGAGGGCGCGAATCGCCTCGGCCGAGGCCTATCGATAAACGCCATCTTTTGCGTAACCGAAGCGTTTATCACCACCACTACTAATAGCTGGCGGTTCCCACGATAAGACGAAAATGGAAGACGACAAAAAAAAAAGGACCAGATAAACATGTCGGCAAAATATACTGTGTTCGTCCATGCCACCATCATCACCGTCAATCGCGCTCGCGAGGTGATTCACGATGGATATCTGTTGGTCCAAGACACCCGCATCGCGGCGCTTGGCAAGTGTCCTGCTCCCAGGGAGCTCTTGGAAGGCGAAGTGATCGACTGTACAGGGCAGATAATTATTCCCGGGTTAATCAACACCCATGCCCATCTGGTCCAGTCGCTGCTTCGTGGACTGGCCGAGGAGCTCCCACTGCACAACTGGCTGTGCGATGCCATCTGGCCGCTGGAGTCCGTCTACGATGCCGGGGATGGCTATCATGCTGCGCGGCTCACCATGGCCGAGATGCTTAAGACGGGGACGACCTGTTTCCTGGATCCGATGGTGACGTATCGGGCAGGGTGGGAGAATGTCTGTCGAGCGGTTGGCGAGATGGGTCTCCGGGGCTGCTTGGTGAGCACTCTCACCCTTTCATTAAGGTCGATCATACTGACCGAGATGCCAGGGAAAACTTGTCAAATTCACAGAAACAAACCGCCAGCTATCCATCAGTGACCCGCGGGACAGAGATCTTCTGGCTATGTCGGTCCCCGCGCTGGTAGAGCGTCATCGCGAGTCTCATGGCCTGCACAACGGCCGCCTACATGTTTGGGCAGCTGCAGGCACCCCGAGAGGGGCGCCGGCGTCACTCTATCGCGAGCTGGGCGAGACCTGCGCCGAGAACAGAATCTCCATCACAATGCACTGCGCCGAGGCTCCGCGCGACCGGGACATCTACCACGACAACTACAACTGCAGCGCGATGGAGTTCATCCGCGATACCAAGATGTGTGGTCAACCAGTCACACAAACAACAGATAGAGAAACCTGGGCGACAGGATTGTCCCATCGTCTGGTACTAGCGCACATGGTCAATCTAGACGTAGATGTCGATCTGCCCCTCCTTGCATCGACTCAGACTGCCGTGGCTCACAATCCTACTTCCAACCTAAAACTGGCTTCCGGTATCGCGCCTATTCCTGCCATGCTGGCGTTTCCGGAGCAGATCACGGTTGGACTCGGGACGGATGGCGCGCCATGCGCCAACCATTATGACATGGTGCAGGAGATGCACCTTGCGGCGATTCTTCACAAAGGTGCCACGAATGATGCCACGGTGGTTCCGGCCGAGACAGCTCTGGAAATGGCTACCATCCAGGGAGCTCGTGCCCTGGGATTGGAAGATGAGATAGGCAGCCTTGAGGTAGGGAAGAAGGCAGATTTGGTTGTATTGGATCCGTACGGTCGAGGAGGGCTGGGCGCGGCGCCCTGGCATTGGGAGGACCAGTCCGGCATAACCGCCGTAACTACTGTTGTGCACTCATGTACTGGCCGGGATGTGACGATGACCATGGTTGATGGAGAGATGCTTGTGTCCAACGGCGTGCTGGTGCAGGGAGGACGGGAGAAGGAGAAGGAGATCGTATGCAGTGCTCAGACAGCGATCAAGGGTATCCGTACTCGGTGCAATGAGAGCCGGGAGGAGGGTAGTAAGGTCCAAGGATCGCTACGATGTGGATGGACTGATGTATAATAGAAATGGAAAACAGGAATAAATGTACAGGTATCAAAGCCAGCCCGCCTAAGACGTTCCTGGTAAGATTCATAGATTCAGTGGGCTCATTATAATAGCCTCTCACCACCGATTGCTCCATGTAGGTGTAAAATGAAATCAACATACAACCAAGAAGCCTCGACGCAAAGGATTGAGTAAGAAAGATAATCGAGACATTTACGTGCTATCCAGGAAACAACAGCACGAAAGACCAAGTATATAGTGCAAGTCAATATAAAAGTAAGACAGACAAACAAAATCCAGTCACTTAGCGCCAATCCAATGCCCGGAACCAGAAACAAAAAAGCAACATCAAGTGCGAGAGGAAAACAAAATGCATGAACTCAGAGTAAGCCAAAACACAGCCGTGACAGAAATGCTTTTCTCTGCAGAGTTTCAAGATGTCAATAGACACTCGAACATGACACATCACGAAGACAAAAACTCCCAGCGAATCAACAAAACCCAGACGCGGTGCCGTACCACACCTATCACTGCCAGCAGATACTCACAAAAGCCTCCCTTGTCACACCACCGACGCCCTCGAGGTCAAACTCTTCAATCATCGCCCGCAACTCTTCCTCCTCTAGACCGGTTTCACCCAGTTCGCGCGCAACCCGTCGTAGATCCTCGAGGTCAATGTACCCCTTTCCACCCTCATCGAAGAGCTCAAAGGCGCGGAGGATCTCGTCGCGAGGATCCCGTTCTAGGATCTTGAGCGCCGTTACTGCTTGGAAAGCGGAAAGCGGCATGAGAAGGTTAGACGGGTGCTGGGGGTTCGTGGCGGGCGCGGATTTAGATTGTTGCTGGTGCTGAGAGGCACCTTGCTGGGCTGCTTGCTGTTGTACTTGAGGGCGGGGGACGCCGTAGGTTGTCAGAATTGAGATGAGTTCTTGTTTCGGGAGGGTGAAGCCGAGGGCGCGGAAGGCGACACGGAGTTCATGGTAATCCAAATGACGGTCCCGATCAAGGTCGAAGAGGGTAAACTAGAGGAAGTAGGTTCACATGTCAGTTTATTTGCAGCCAATTCCCGAGTAAAGCGGCGTGTTTGTCCATCGCTGAGGGTTCCCAGGACCGAGAAAAGGTAGTTGTTCCTTACAGCTTCATTAATCTCCTCGCGCTGTTCCTCCGTTAGGCGACTTAGCGGATTCGAGTCCTGCGAAGGCCCATGTGTCTGCGAATGGCCCTGCTGTTGCGGTGCTTGACTGGACTTTGCGGCGTCGGGTCCGAATTCACCAGCCCCAGGTCCTCCTAGGCCGCGCTGGCGAGAGAATGAAGAGGCACTGAATGGAATAGCATTGGCATTCAGCGATCGATCTGGCAGCTTCCCTGATGTGTAAGAGCGCGACCCAAATGGCTGGGTGGGTTGCGCCATAGCTGCTGAAGGGGTGATGGTGTTCTTGTCAACCCGCTCGTGCGTAGGTGACGCGCTGAGAGGGGCGGTGGGGACGAGAAGGAAGTTCCAAATTAATGACGAGGCAGAACCAGAGTCGGAGAAAAAGGAGACAGCAGGAGTGGGAGCTGGCGGGGGGGTTGGAGGGGTGATTGTTGGTCTGGCCTGGTGTTGTTGTCTTGCTGCTCTGTCGCCTTTGCTTTTGCAGCTGGAGACGCGCTGAAACGCGAAGCGGTGGGCGGATCGCCTTGTGATTCGTCCACTATCTTCTGTACCCTCAGGCACCCTTTCTTCAAGGCATTCGAGGCAGAGTTGGATTACTACCTGGGTAGGATTATTATTATTTGAAGACTATTTTAATATAGATTTAGTAGCTCTCGTGTGTGCCATCTTAAAGTGCCCACCTCCTGCTCTCGCCATCCTCCCATTGCCCCCCGTTGCGTGACTTGAGTCTGTACCCGGACGGTATCCACTACGGTTAACCCACATCTGCGAGGGTCGAAGCAAGGGTATAGGTGTCACATTGTCGACATGGCGGGTATTGAGGCGAGAGTGTACTGCTAACCTTAGGGCCATATTTGCTTCTAAGGTTAGCAAATTTCTGGATTTAATCGCAAGACTTCAAGATGCGTATGAAGGGACAGTTCGAGGTGTCTCGTGAGAGGGATCCCAAGGTCGGAGGAGTGTTTCGGACTGTCAGTGTGTAGGAGTTTGTTCATATGTCTATAAGAAGTGCCCTTGGCCATGCCGTGGAGATCACACCCATATCCTCTGGCGCGTAGCTCTGTCGAGTGCTCCACGAACTTCACTTTCGTGATCAGCGTCTTAGCAGTTCACCTGTCGGAATTTAGATCTGGATCAATTTGATCACCTAGGTCATTATCTTCCAGGAATTTCCGATCCTGCAGGCTCCCTGGAAGGTACTCTTGGGAAACCTCCCCATTTAAATAATTGGGATTGTACTTGTACTCCCTGCCGTATCCGAGCTCCTTCATTAGTCGTGTTGGAGCGTTTCGCAGATGTATAGGAATCGGTAGACCCGCAATCCCTGGTTCTGACAGAGCAGCGAAAGCGTTATTGAGTCCGCGATAGGACCGCGTACTTTTGGGAGAGAGCGCCATGGCGACGGTCGCATGGGCAAGGTTTATTCGAGCCTCCGGGAGGCCAATCCGTTCTACTGCAGAATGTGTTGACACCGCAAGCGTCAACATGCTGTTATCAGCCAAGCCGATATCTTCCGATGCCACGACTATCAAGCGTCGGGCGATATATAGTGGATCTTCTCCGGACTGGAGCATACGAGCAAGATAATAAAGCGCTGCGTCCGGGTCACCACCGCGAATAGACTTGTGGAAAGCAGAAATGGTGTCGTAATGCTGGTCACCTGCACGGTCGTATACAAGTGTCTTGGTCAAAGCTCGTTTGATGTCGTCTTTTGTGATCCCAGGGCGCTTCGACAGGTTCATCGCAAGCTCCAAGAGGTTTAGAGAGGTACGGGCGTCACCATCGGAAAATTTGGCCAGGTACTGGATCAGCTCGTCGTCCACCAATTCAGACGGTGAATAACTGGGTCCTTCCACTTTCAGAGCGCGGAAAAGGATCGATTTGACGTCTTCATCGGTTAGTTTGGACAAGGTAAACGTCCTGCATCTTGATAATAACGCATTTTGAACCTTGAAGGAAGGATTCTCCGTCGTCGCTCCGATCAAGGTAACATGTCCGCTTTCGACAGGCCCCAGGAATACGTCCTGCTGCGCCTTGGAGAAACGGTGGATTTCATCGCAGAAAATAATGGTTTTTCGCCCAGTAAGACTCAGTTCGTTTTTCGCATCGGCGAATATCTTTTTGCACTCTGCGACCCCCGAGCTCGTGCTGTTGATCTCCACAAACCTACTCCCGACCATCGTGGCGATGACCCTCGCGATGGTGGTTTTCCCCGTGCCTGGACCACCCCATAGGATCATGCTCGGTACGCGGTCCTCTTCGATGAGGCCTCGAAGGACACCGTCCGGACCAACGAGCTCCTGACCGCATACTTCGTCTAGAGTTCGAGGACGCATCCGTTCGGCTAACGGTGCCGCCTTGTGGAAGGCATTGGTTTTGGCTTTCTTCGGAAGCGACTCTGTGCCAGTTTCAGTTTCCTGAAGTCTACCAGGCTCCTCCAGTAACGATGAGCTAAAGCTTTGCGTCACTGTTCGTTTGCCATTGGTGCTCCGGAGAGGGGATGAATCAGAATGTCCCCCACGATGTGGGGTGGTAGCCGATGAAGCCTTGCGTGCTGAAGCCGGCTGGAAAAAGCTTAGAACTTGGGATTTCTGAGATGGCGCTTGGGTCCCAGGACTTGATGTTGGCTCTTCGATGAAACTTTGACAATCCGAGTCGATGTGGTCGTTGATTTTGAGGCTCGGGACGGAGTTCCCGCAGATGGGACACGACACCATGATGGCTAGAGCAAAGAAATATCTAATTGAAGCAGAGCGAGCTAAGTTCTGGCATGTTGAAAGGCTAAAAAAGATAAAATAAAATTAATTTCAATCCCAAACCTCGAAGCTTGAGGAGAGTCACCTGGTTTCGTCGCCAAAACGCGTCAACGCGTCAAGATATCAGATTAGTCATATGTGTGTGCCTCGCTGCCTGACTGCCTGAGAGCAGCTTGGTTGGAGTTCAAAGCCGAGAGGTGTTGGAGGAACTTGGAAAGCTTGGAGAATTGAACATTTCATCCGAATTGACTGTGATCAGTCACTTTATCTTTAAACTCACACTCGATGATTGGCTGGTGCAAGTCCTTTGAATGACTGAAAATCCAGCTTCCACCTGGTACCTATGGTGCCTAGTAATTAGCTGCAGGATTAGCAACAACCAGAGATTATGCCCAATCGCAAAATGAGAGCTTGATATTTGTGAATGATTAGTATGGTTGATTGGACCCTGGTGTAGAATATACAGTCTAATCAGGTAGCGTTTAATTCGTCCAAGTTCCTGTTGAAGACAGTGCAGTGGTATCTTAGCGTGACTTTGTGATAATTGGTCAAGAGACAGCAGATCATTTCTATCTGGTTAGTTACCAGAGAATTATAATCTTCAACCTTGAAATCCATCATGATTACTGAATTATCCTTGTTTACGCGGCAAATATGAAGAAAAAGAAAACTTTGCATGCCCCTTAAGGTATTTTACTATGTCCTGTGGTTGTGCTCTTCCAATTCTCCAACAGCT
The DNA here is from genome assembly GCA_027569225.1 of Aspergillus panamensis. Classification (NCBI taxonomy): domain Eukaryota; kingdom Fungi; phylum Ascomycota; class Eurotiomycetes; order Eurotiales; family Aspergillaceae; genus Aspergillus; species Aspergillus panamensis. Next base: position 214,819 of record JAPDER010000012.1, read on the forward strand.
CCAGCCGGAGTGTCGCAAGGAGGGCCACCGATGATCTAATTCGCTCCCTTCCAATAATATCTGACTGGAGTGAGCGACCCCTTCCTTTGTTTGTCATCGGCATTCATGATTTATCCCTTCTACACATCCCCGCGCACCCCTCATTGCTGTCTCTATGCTGACGGGCTCTCACTCCTTTGCTGTGGTAGCTGCCAAATCCTCGAATTCATTCAGCGCCCTCTGTAGCTCCCGATCTACGCTTTTCTTGCCCCGCCTTTCGCCCTTCCACGCCAGAACCAGAGCGATGTCGGCCACCGCGGCTCGTCCTGATCCTTTTCGACCGGCGAGCAGAGTCGCTGGTCAGAGACAAGATGTCTGGTGCGATATGCTCCTTTGGAGATATCACCGAATGCCTCTCCTAATCGGTTTCTAGGTCTATCGTCAATGAGGCCGCCGCTGCCTCCCCCGTCCAGCCCATCGTGAACATGGGACAGGGTTTCTTGTGAGTGACACATTCTGGGAACATCTGTCCGTTGTACATGGCAATTATGCTGACGACAACTCTGCGTACTAGTGGCTACAACCCCCCGAAGTTCGCCCTGGATGCCGCAAAGGCTGCCCTCGACCGTGTCGACTGCAATCAATATTCCCCCACCAAGGTACATACAAATTTTTGGAAGGCATTGCGGGCATCGGTCTTTACTCATGGTGACCTAGGGACGTCCGCGCCTCAAGAAAGCCATCGCCGATGCTTACTCCCCATTCTTCGGTCGGACCTTGAACCCCGATACCGAGGTCACTATCACCACCGGCGCGAATGAGGGAATGCTTAGTGCCTTTATGGGATTCATTGAGCCTGGAGATGAGGTCATTATCTTCGAGCCGTTTTTCGATCAGTGAGTTGGGTTATTACCCAACAATAGTCTACTTGTCTGACGTTCTGCGAAGGTACATCAGCAATATCGAGATGCCCGGTGGCATAATTCGATACGTCCCTCTTCACCCTCCCAAGGATGGTGCCACGAGGACGTCACCTGCTTCCGAATGGACAATCGATTTCGACGAGCTTGAGAAGACAATTAACTCGAAGACCAAGATGATTGTACGTATCTTTTCAGTGGCTTGTACTTGAATAGCTATACTAATCATGACACATTAGGTCTTGAATTCCCCGTAAGTTATTAACTTTTTTTGGATTGCGGTCGTGGAGGTCTGATAAAAAAAAAACAGGCACAACCCTGTTGGAAAGGTTTTCTCCCGCGCGGAACTGGAGCGCATTGGTGAGCTCTGCATAAAGCATAACCTGATCATCCTGTCCGATGAAGTCTACGACCGTCTCTATTACGTCCCCTTCACACGAATCGCTACTCTATCCCCGGAGCTCTACGAAAGAACCCTCACCGTTGGCTCCGCCGGCAAAGCCTTCTACGCCACCGGCTGGCGTGTAGGTTATCTGATCGGACCCGAGCATCTGATCAAGTATGTCGCCGGTGCCCACACTCGCATCTGCTACAGCAGCGTGTCCCCGCTCCAAGAAGCGGCCGCGGTTGCCTTTGAGAAAGCAGACGAGGAAGGATTTTGGGACGAGAGCGTGAAGGAGATGAAGCAGAAGATGGAGCGATTCTGTGCGGTCTTTGATGAGCTCAACATCCCAGTACGTTTGCGCTATCTTATCGTCGGACTTTGTCCCATGAAACTAATCTTATCACTTAGTACTCCGACCCCGAGGGAGGTTACTTTGTCCTTGCCAACATGGCTTCCGTTAAGCTCCCTGAGGACTACCCGTTCCCTCCTCACGTTGCCAATCGTCCCCGTGATTTCAAGCTATCCTGGTTCCTGATTCACGAAGTCGGAGTGGCTGCTATTCCTCCTACCGAGTTCTACACCGATGCAAATGCCCATATCGCGGAGGATTATCTCCGGTTTGCAGTCTGCAAGGAAGACGAGGTGCTCGAGACGGCAAAGGAGAGATTGCGTGGATTGAAGAAGTACATCGTTCGGTAAATGATTTACACTACAGAATCTAGATGTGTCAACTCTTTAACGCTATTCAAAAAATTCAACATAGATTAACATGTTTTTTTTTTAGAGCATGCAACTGTAGGTAAAGTGATACTCTAAGTTTACCAGTCTGTCTCAGCTATTACTTCACTTTGCTGAAACATTTATAAGATATATCGTAGAGCTATCGAGTACCTCGTGGAGTAGCACAGTAGAATCAGGTCTTGTCAGTGAATATCTTACAACCTTCACTGCAAAGAATCAATAGATTTGTAGCAAACCATTCAAAATCAATACTTTATAGGAAAGCAAAACTCTATACTCTTTCTTTGCTTTCTTTACTTCCTTCTTGGTTGTATTATCCACTATACAACATCCCCAGTTACATCGCGCTTAAGAACAAAGCGTTCAGTGAATGGCATAAGGGCTAGGTCAGATATATAAAGCCATCCATGATCCTCATCCTCCTCCCTTCTTGACACAACCTCTACCACCCCTGATATTATATCTTGATGAGGCCTATCTTTAGCTTGAGCTTTATTAATTTCAGACTATCTCCAAAGCCTAATTTTACGAAATTTATAATCCGGATTACCCCTTTACCTACCATTCACACGGAACGGACTCTGAAAGGACCGACTTGGAGACCCCATATGCTAGGAGAATAAGCCTCCTATGAGAACCTCATTGAAAGCACGAAGCAATGGACTAGAAATGGTGTCAATATGTCACTCAGCATTCGTACTTGGTTGCTGCTACATGCCTCGGTCAACTTACAGAACTATAAACGTCTAAGCCAGAAAGATGTGAAGTTGGCCACCGTTGCAGCCTATACATGCAGGACATAGGGCTTCTGTCTCCTTCCCGGTATCTTACTCTAGGGCCCGGACGACAACATTAACGTGCCTTTGAAATTATTTCAATGTATGAAATATGCTTCAACAGACGACCATTTTTGCAGCCGCGAATGTGGTATTTGTGGTTATATACCCCCCACGGGCTAGACGAAAAGATACTCACTCTATATAAGGGGTTTCTGTCTTTAAATTCCGGGAAGCATCTTACTAGTTGCAGAGCATTGGAAGGGCCGACACCTTCCGGCGATGAGTTTATACGGGGTCAAGCTAACGGTGTCATGACATCGAAGAATAGGTACTCACATCAACAAGCTTTAGCACGACACCAGCCTTGCCCTTTTCTATCATCTGTCCTGCTCGTATCATTTCCACTGTGATAAAAACAATCTCACCACCGCAATGGCCCGTACAGTGAGCCCAGAATCATGGCCAGGTAGCTTCGCCATCCATAACGGCGACAAGGATTGGAAAGATCTGGTTAAAAAAGGGTAATTAACCGGCAGACGTATCTAGTTTGACAGGCAAGTGCAAGATATAAGTGAAGGGTCGATCTCCATTTACCGAGCATTGTGGTTTCATACCTCTACTTCAAGAGAAGTTCCAAGACAGCGGCCGATGTTCGCTATAAGATTAAGCAAGCATGCAGCAGTGCTTTGAAGTCTACGAAAAGTCCACGTTGATTGCAGTCGGCGCAATGGTTTTTATGCTCCAGAAACAGGAACGATCCATGATAGACTATGAGCCCATGGAAGGCGCTGACGAGTTATACGAAAGCCCCAAGGGAAAATGCAAGGAAAAAGGAATGTTTCGGTCTTGACCAAGGAGATCTCAAGCCGGAACCTAGATGAGTGAGGAAGACCTCAACGAGGCAATCTACACTGCCATTCAAATGGGACTACGTGATGCCGCTGCCCGATATGTGCGTGGATTACCAGCAAATGGAGGCCGCCCATATTTATTTTTACCCGCACTGTCTGATCTCTTGGCCGGATGGTTAAAGAAGATGTCGATTCTGGAAGGCTAGAAAGCAGTGAGAGCCTGCAGACTAGATCATCACCATGGATAGCTACTTTGGCCAGAAGTGTCACCAGTCCGTTAAAAGCTTCCTTTTCCCCCCTTCAGTTCTTTACCTCAACCATCTTCATCAACTTATCCTGTACACACCTTTCTCCTACCCCCCAAGCCGCGCGGCACCTCAATCCAACTAACCAAGGCCCTCTCGTAGGCAAAATGTCGTCCCCTGCCTTCACCAACACCATCGCCGCCCCACCCCCCCCCCCGCCGCCGTCACGCTCCCCGCCGAGCTGGAGGAGTGGCTTGATGACACTTCCAGTGTCTCCTCCCTCCCCTCCTCTGGTATAAGTACCCCCCCCCCCCGGCGCGGTGTTTCTTGGCGTGACTGACTAGGTTTAGAAGGAGTGAGAGGAGGAGGAGGAGGAAGAGGAAGCTCCGCCCCCCGCGACCACCACCGCCGCTGCCCCCATGTGGCCCCCGGCTGTCCCAGCGCCCCCCCGCACTGCGATGTACGTTGACCGTAGCGGGATCCTTCGTCTCACTGCGACCATGCCCAACATCTGGGCGGCCCCTACCGCGCGGGGACCGATCAACCCAGGACCTCCCCCGCCACCCGCGGGCACTCCCAGGGGGACCTGGGACACTCTGCCACCTGCTGCTTGGTTTACCCCTCGCAGTCAGGGGCCCCAGTAGCGGTTACAGCATCTGGATTGAGGGCTTTTATCATGTGGTAACATGTTCACGTCGTCATCCCTCAGCGCCTACAATCCATGCCGGATGTTATAAGGTCGCCGGAGGATCAAGTGCTCAAGATTGACGAGAAAGAACTACCGTGACACATTTTCACATAGATTTCACCTATACTGAAATCAACAATGCACCGGCTACAGAGCGGATAAGAACGTCGACGGGGACGAGACGAGACTTCAGTCGATACTACCCTGATCGTCTTCCTTCAAAGCCTCACTAGCCTGATCCTTTTCTACGACCGTCAGTGGAGGAGTCCAATGATTCCCTTCACGGTGAATTTTTAGCAGGGTTATTGCATATTTAACTCTGGCGATGATACTAGTTTACTGTGTGAAATATGCTCATTCTCACCTACTGCAAAATATCAAGGGCAGGGCGAACAAATACTCAAGAAATGGGAGTTCAGGGATAAAATATGGGAGCAGGTAAATGTGGACATTCATCGGCGGGGGGAATTGAAAAGAAAGGTCGTGGAAGAAAGTGAGGTTTTTATTGATGGCGATGGTTAATCAAGATGTCACGTCCTATGAGCTCCCCTTGCAGAAGCGGTTTAATAAATTAAATATTAGATTGCATTAGCCACGAGTAGATCCAACCAAAGCTAGATCTAGTCCTTGGGCGGGAAATGCTGGTGTACATAACAGGCATATAGCCATGTACAAGTAAAGTAGTGAAGGCAGTTTCGGCTCAGAGCAGTCCAGTTTCGCAACAAGACCACCCAGCAAAATAACACAGAAGTCCTCCCAGATCATATACCGTGTAGTTAGCCCGGACGCATTCCACATCCTAGCAATCTGCCGCAACGAGACTCGATCCGGGTTGTCCATCCTCCACAATAGTGACCGTAATCAGTCAAGGAAGAATCCAAGCGAACTCAGATTCAACAAAAGAAATGAGAAAAGAGAAGAATAGGATAGAGGAGAAAAAAGGCTTTAAGTCAAAGCCAAAGCAAGGCAGAACAGACCAATCCCTAAGCATTATCCCCCTCAATCTCCATCTCACCACTCTGAGCACCATCCCATCCATCCCCACGACGGAACACTCTCTGGTCGTCCTCCGCAACACCGTCGAACCCCTCCCCGTGCATACGCGCCATCCCACTCTTCACCTCCGGATGAGTGGTCCTCGCCATACGCAGAACCCAAAACGAGCTTTCGAGGTACTCGAGCAGCCGGACGTGACCTCTACCGCCGAGGGAGCCCAGCAGACGACGGTACTCTGCGCGACAGAGATCATCGGGACAGTTGCGTCTGTTGCGGCCGTCCCAGTCGGTTTCACACGCGTGGCGGTTGCCCGTGATATGGTCCTGGATGGTGACGGCGAATTCCTGGTGGAATTGGTATTTGAGGGCGGTTTCGAGCTCTGGGGCCGTGTTTTGGGCGCGGAGTTGGTCACGGAGGAGGCGGAAGAGGTAGTCGACTAGTTCGTGGGCGTCGAGGGTCACTAGGTAGTTATTCCTTAGTATTTTTGGATATCCAGTATTAATGGTATTTGGGAAATATAGGGGAAATTAGGACAGGAAAGAAAGGGGAAGGGGGGCGTACTCAAAAGACAAGCGGCCAGAACACGCCGGAATCGATCCTTCTCCTTCTCCTCGTCGAACTGAACCGTGTGTACCACCTTGTTCGAGCAGCGGATTTTTAGATTGTCATCGGGGAACCCAGCATCGACCATATCCTGCCAGTCGGAGAAAATGAAGTAATCGCCCTTGCGAGCGTTCATGTTGAAATGGACGGCCTGGCGATGACGCTCTGGGGTATCGTATCCGTGCATGCAGGGGATGAGGGGACAACTTTCACGGACGTCACGGGGGATAGTCGACTCGCGGCACGGATGGTGGAAGACGAAATTGCCGCAGTTGGCCCAGTGCATTTTGATGTCTTCGAGTAGATGCTCCCTGCCGCAGTAGCGTAGTTCGGAGAAGGGTCCGCAACGCGGGCAGATCACGGTTGCGCCGTCCCAGAGGTTGCAACACTTGTCACAGTCGGCTTTGGCACAGGGGAACCCATGGCTGTCCAGTTGCCAGAAGAAGCTTTCTGGTTTCTGGGTGGTGACCGACCCGTGGCTGTGAGTTGGCTTCGGGGCTTGTGTGTCAGTGCTGGATGAAGCTGGGTGGGCATGGGTGGTGGCGGTGATCACCTTTGAAGGAGATGAGGCTATCACAGTCGTGGTGGTCGTGGTTGTGGTCGGTGCAGCTTTGGTAGGCGGTTTCTTGAGGCCCCGGTGCCCGGTTCCCTTGACTGAGGGCTCAGAGACTCTGGTGGTCTGGGGAGTGAGCGCTGTAGCTGTGGTCCCCCATCCCGTTGAGATGGTGCCGGTGGATTTCGGGGTAGATGCAATGACACTCTGCGTCTCACTGGCTGAGTTGCCTTGCTCAACTGGGCTGATGGGTGTCTCCTCGCTCTCCTGACCTTTGTATGCACCATGCGAGACCTCGCGAATAGCGGGCAGCTTGCCCTTGTTGGTGGAAACTGTGTCTTTGCGAGAACGCTGACGAGTAGGAGTGTTGGGTATGCCGCCGGCTGCAGCGTCTGCCTTCTCCTCTTCTTCCGAGGTGGCTGCAGAGCTACGCTTAGAGTCTGTTTCTTTTGTCGGTTAGTAATATTCGGCCGTGTTTGTGGAGAATTAATATACTGACCGCTGCCTCCATCTGACTTGGGAGCTTTGGGCGTGACAGCTGTTTGCTTATGGCTACTGGGCTTGGGTCTAACAGCTAGACGCTTGGGCTGAAGCCCAGAGTCTTTCTCAGTTTTGACTCTTATAGCACGCCCTGCCACAGGAGCTTTGCCTTTGCCCTTCTTGCCTTTCCTTTTCGAAGGACCTGGCGCACTCTCCCTGACATCCTTGCTGTCCTTACGCGTGGTTGCATCCTTCACGCTCTCGTTGCACTTGGTCTGGAGTTTGTTGTCATCGAATATTTCGAATATAGGAGCATGCTTAGACTTGGACTTTTCCCCCTTCGAGACACGAGATTGAAGAGGCGGAAATTCGTCCAGGTTTGTAGATTTGATCTCTCCAGCTGATGAAGCCTGTGAATGGCCAGCCTTGGAAGAACCTTCAGTGCTTGACGCTATAATCGAAGCATCGTCCTTGGGAGCAGAACTAGACACGGCCTTCACCTTGGAGGAAGGTTCAGTGTTAGGTTCATCTTCACTGCAAACACCGGTACCTTGAGCCGTTCCCTTATTCTTAGACTTTTTCTTTTTCTTCCTGGTGGCAGCTGCATAGTCAAACACACTGGCTGTTTCGTGGACCATAGTACCAGCAGGTTTTGCGTCAGAAACGGGAGACAAGTCAGGAGATAGACCTGGAGGGGTATCTTGGTTCCAGATTTCAGATGCAGATGAACGTGAGCGAGTGCGGGACCGGATCAAGGAGATTGCTGCAGAGCGAGCTTTGCGTTTCTCACGTCTATTCTCATACTGCACATCTCCTGTTTCGCCCTTAGCGTCTCTTCTTTTCACACATACACCCCCGCCTAGAACACTAAAAGATAAAATAGACAATTCCAGGGGCTTACTTACGGCGACTCTCTTCCTTCACATCCTTTTTACCCTCCGAATCCTCGTCAGGAGTGTCAGACTTCCAAAAGTCGTCACCCAGAGGTGAGGTCGAACGATCTCCGCTCGGGCTGCGAGTACGACGGGGCTCACTAGGCTGATTTGCATAGAAGGACTGTCTCCAACGTTCAGATTTCTCCCCCAGATTCTCTGCAAGATCAGTCAATGCATTCTCAGCCGAGGAGCTGGCTTTGCTCCGTTTGTTTCCCATGTTGTGGCCCCCTTTGGTTGAAAGGTCAACTACCGCCGAAGTACGCCCCATCCCGACTAAGAGTCAAGGAAAGGACTTTAACGCATTAGTTTCTTGGTAATCCAGGTATGGCGAGACCAGATAAGCTTACCGTGATATCTTATCGATGCTAATATATGAGGAGAAGTAGTTTCGTGGCTGGTTGATAGGGAGTGGGATACAAGTGGGAGCTACCAAGGCCAGTGGTGTCTGGATGGTTTCTTTCTCGGTCGCCCCAGGCTGTGTTTTACAAGAGGGAAGAATAATAACACTGAGAAGGGCGACAGATATTTTCTGTTGGGAGCGTCGTTGGGACTCACTGTCATGGCGACTAAGCATGAGGTTCCGGAAGAGTCTGTGGAAGAATCTTGTGTTTCCTACCGCTGCACCTGGACAAAGAGGCACCAGTGTGAATTTTGTTACATTCTAGGGGAAATGGTAAGTGGGGTGAGCTTTTCTCATATATATCAAGCTGGAGATAACTAACAAAAACAACAAGGTACCTGAAGACCGTCTGACACCAGCGAGATTGGAGATAATCTCGAAAGAGGGCGCTTCCCTGTACACGCAACACAACTGGATATTCTAGATGCCTTTCATGCACTTCAATGAGAATGAATCATCTACAATTGGAGACATGTATGTCTCATGTGTATCTAGGCTATGAACTTACAGGGTTCTTGCAATTATTCTATCCAGTCTTGGACGCTGCGGCGCGGGCACACACATCTTCTCCTCCGTTCTGGGATTGGAGTCGCCATTATTCCAAGATCTGATACAAAATAAGGCTGGAATAGGAGCTTTTATTCGCTGTCTGATCCGCTACTTTGCCTGTAGGCAGCGAGATTCTTTCTTCCTGCTACTGACTGGAAGGAATTGGTTGGAATCCGTCTGTGTATTTACTATTAGCGCTGGTGATCTTCCATCCTTGGATTCATCTGTTCATTATTCCCGTCTGTATACCGTCAAGAGAGTACAAATATAAAATACGTCTACTGCTATTCTCCGGTTGCTAAGATTTGGAGTCGAGCTGGTATCTATATGCTTTTAGATGGAGTGTAACTCGCAACGATACCGAATTAAGAACGGCCTCAGATGAAAAGAAGGAAGAATGAGAACATGAAATAGAGATAGTTAAGCTAAGCCATAATAAAAAAAAATATTTACCCAGAGACTCTTTTGTGTTGATTTCTTCTTCTGTTCTTTGGTCCTCATCACGTGGGTTGGATCGCTTCTGGTCTTTCTCTCGTCTCTAATCCATCCAACCCAACTATCTAAAACATCATCCATCTCCATTCTGCCTATCGGCTAACGCCTTTCTATTCAAATGACGACGTTACAATGCAGGACTACCGACTCACCAGCTAAAAATCCCTTCAGTTGCTCTCAACCAGTGACAGGTCTGATCTCGACCAACAAGGCGGCAAGTGGAACACGAAGCGCCGCGCATGACAGACACCCCCCGGGCCCTCCTCTGCAGAAATGTGGAGGTTCATGTTTCAGTGGCGGCCTGCTTAAGCCTAACCATACTAGCGTCGATCTGTGAAGACAAAGGATAGGTTCACACTGGTGCATCGCTAAGCGCGCAGCCAGAAGCTATATTTGGTTTGTCCAGGATTTTCGAGACACCACTCAATCACTGCAAGGGTCCCCGCGCGAGATGAAACTGATCAGGCAATAGGAAAATACACCTTATACTCTATTTTTATGGCGTTGAGCTTTTATTCTGTGGCCTTGGCAGGATGAAAGCGCTTGCCTGGATGGCTCAAAGGGGGAAAAAAAAAGGTACTATTTTAGTCTTTGTTTACAGCTTTCTATTCGGCGTCTTTTGTGTTAGGCCATCAATTGGGAGGGGAAATCTTTTTAATAAAATGGATCAGGTCCCCAGCTCCTGCGGTGCATTTGCCATTCTTCCTCTAATTGTGTTTCCTTTTGTTGGTTTTCCTTCCTTGTTTCCTTATTTCCTTTCAATAATCCAAGCACATTGATTGATTGTCCTTTGTTCACTCCTCCCATTCTTTCATCCCAATAGATTTTAATGTGGCATGATTTCTCAATAGACGGCCTACTACTTCTCATCTCAGTCTAATTGCTGCTGGTCAGCGTTCTTTCTTACTATCTCAGTTCATACATCTTTTTCTTTCTTTCTTGTTTGCCATATCGAAGCATCTCTGTCAGTCGACTATCCTTGGATACGACAGCCGAGTGCCCGTCCTTTCCTCTCTGAACACATCTATCGTTCCTTAAAAATATCCGCTTTCAGTTATGCTATTCCCTGGTCGCTCAATATTCCCCCTTCTTCCTCCATATGGAGCCCACGACCCTGGGCGAAGTGTTCCGGTGCACCCAGACAGCATCACACCATACCTCGGGCTTCGATCACGCCTGTCGCAAATATGGATGAACCGATGGACGATCCTGCTGCTCCTTGTCCTGGCCAGAGTGCTGCTTGCTGTCACCGGCCTTGAGACAAATATGGATTCGGCAAAGCGCGAGGCCCTCTCAGCCTGTACCTCCGTTGAATCGATGGGCAGCACCATGGCTTCTATGCCTCATTATCTCTCCGAAGGAGTTAACGATTTGACGGCATCCAGCGTGGAAGGCGCTGTTCATGCTCTCAGAAAGATGCTTGAGCTGACGGTGGCTGGCGTGGAAGAGATGGTGGTTTTCGTTATCAAGTTGTTGTATCAGACATATTTTTGTCTGGGGTTACTGGTCGTTCGGGGTACTGTTGGAGTTGGTCTGGATTTGATAAAGGAAGTCACCGATTACTTGGATTCTGCCATCAAGAGTGCTGGTGATGATCTTGCTGACTTGGCCTCTTCCTTTACCGACAAATTGAACAGCTTCCTTGACCTGATTAACCCAGTCACCAGCCTGATAAGTGGGGAAGAGGATACCCCAAAACTAGATGTCAGCGGCCTTGTGAGCACCTTGCAAGATGCTCATCTGCCGACCGGAATTGATAAGGCTCTTAATAAGATCAACGGCTCTATCCCGAGCTTTGACGAAGCCAGCAACTACACCGAGAGCCTCATCCGAAAGCCGTTTGAGGAAATCAAAAGCCTTATGAATGAGTCTATGGGGTCTTGGACATTTGACCGCTCAACGCTACCTGTTCCTGCAAAGAAGCAGATGAAGTTCTGTCAGGGGAACGACGGAATCGACTCCTTCTTCAACGATGTGTCAGATATCGCTGAGACGGCCCGTAAGATCTTCATCGCTGTACTGATCGTGGCCGCGGTTCTCGTCTGTATCCCCACCGCGTGGCAGGAAATTCGCCGGTGGCGCTCGATGAAAGAGCGTTCACAGCTCGTGACCAAGGACGCCCATGATCCTATGGATGTTGTTTACATCGTGTCCCGACCTTTCTCCGCTGCTATTGGTATAAAAGCTGCGAGTAGGTTCAGCAATAGCCGCAGACAGATTCTTATTCGCTGGATCATCGCTTACGCGACCTCACCTCAGGCTCTGTTCATTCTTTCTCTTGCCCTTGCCGGGTTCTTCGCCTGTCTTTGCCAGTACGCGCTGATCCAAGCCGTGGAGAAAGCCGTACCAGATCTGTCCGCGCATGTCGGCGAATTCGCAGACAAGATTGTGGCCAGCCTGGAAGAGACCTCCGCCGAATGGTCCGACAGCGCCAATGGTGTCATTTCAGACATGAACAAAGACCTAAACAAGGATATTTTCGGTTGGGTCAACACCAGCACCACTAGCATCAACGATACCCTGAACGCCTTCGTCGATACCACCACCAACGTCCTCAACGAGACCTGGGGTGACACCCTCCTGTACGAGCCACTCATGGACGTCTTCGACTGCCTGATCGGGCTCAAAGTCGAAGGCATCCAACGCGGCCTCACCTGGGTCCACGACAACGCCCATATCAACTTTCCCCTCCTCCCCAACAACACTCTGTCCAAGGGTGCCGCAGCCAGCCTCTCCGACACAGACTCATCAGACAGCTTCCTCGCCGACACAGGTGACAGCACCGCCGACAAAATCACCGAGGTCGTCTACCGCGTCACCAACACCATCGAAAAGGGTATCCGCACCGAGGCTCTCATCGCGACGGCCATCTTCATGATTTACCTCTTCAACGTCCTGATCGGCGTCGTCCGAGCGCTGACCCTGTTCTGGAAACGAGAGAAGAACCGTGGCGACGGAGGAGCGGCTCCGGCGTCAAGCGTTAGCCCTCACGACCTCGATGGCAGCGGCTTTACCAATGTCCCGTTAACCGCAATCCCTCAGAATCAGGCGTTCCCTCGCTCTCAGCCCGCCCCGCAGTACGAACCTCCTAGTACTGACAGACCCATACCCGGTCTCGCGGTGAGCAGTAGGGATTCGTACTTTGAGGACGAAAAGTTGGGGTTTGCGGGACAGAGGAATGCACCCAAGGTGTCTGGGGTGTCTCACTTGCGGGGGAGTAGCTATGTGGAATACGGGGGGGAGAAGCGGTAGGGTCTTAGAGCGTTCGGTTGTTTAATCCGTTCATTCCTATTCTATGTTCGGGTTTTACCTAGTAATTACTTCACTTTCCTTCGTTTGTGAAGTTGCACTCATGGCGTTGGACTAGGGCATTTGTTATGCATTTGGCAATGATATCCACTTGTCTTTGCAAAGTGTTGTCTTTCTCTTTTCCTTTTTACTGCTATACATCTAATCATGTCACCATGTATTTAAACCATCATCAAATAGTTCCCTCAGGGGAACGTCAAAAAAAAAAAAGAAGAATCCGAACTTGATATCCTAACACTCCCTGATATTAAATTAAGATACAACACATATAATATACGTAGTGATATCTAGTACGTTAATCACAATAAAAACCCAGTACTTCAACTCATAACACGAAAAGAATAGTGATCATAGACAATACACGGGAGAATCATAACACATAAGATGGCGACGGGCCCTTGCCCCATCAAAATATATACGGACTCCACTCCATCCCTAGATCTCCACAAAGAAACTCTTCTCTCCTTCCCTGGGGACAACCCTCGCCCTCTCAATAATCGGATCCGCACAACTAACCCGAATCCTCTCGGGCGTAGCCGGACTCTGCAACCGCAACACCTCGTCCACCCCCCACTGCTTCCTAGCCGCCTTCAACGCATCCCGAATCGCAAAGAACGCCGCACTGCCCATAAACAGGGGCGGTTCACCGACGCCCCTGGAGCGCTGGATCGTGCGGAGATTCTCCCACTGCACGTCCTTGAGCAGACTGACGTTGAACACCTGGGGGATATCGCGGAAGCCGGGGATCTTGTAGTTGCCGGGGCCCTTGGTGGCGATGTTGCCGGTGGCGCGCAGCCAGAGGCTTTCCTCCGTGGTGAAGAGGCCCTGGCCCTGGACGTAGGCGCCTTCGATCTGCCCGTAGTCGATGGACGGGTTGATGGTGCGGCCGACGTCCATTTTGATGTCCGCGCGCAGGGGCGTCCAGTCGCCGGTCAGGGTGTCGATTTGGACTTCGGCGGCGGTGACACCCTGGGTGAAGTAGAAGAACATCTGGCCTTTGTTTTCGCCCCAGATGTAGCCGATGTCCGGGGTGCGGTAGAAACCTTGGGCAGAGAGGTTGACGCGGTCGAAGTAGGCCGCGTGCGCGAGGTCTTTGAGGGGGGCGTTGGGCATCTTTTCGCGGTAGGGGCGGAGCCGTTCGTTGAGTTGTTCGCAGGCGTTGAAGATCGCGTAGCCGTTTAGGTCGGAGCTGGCGGAGGCGGCGGTCGAGGAGGTGTTGGCGACGGTGTTGGTGGCGGTTTCGGAGATGAAGACATCGGATTGTGGGATGCCGAGGGCTTCGGCGGCGATCATGGTCATCTTGGTGTGGAGGCCTTGGCCCATTTCGACTCCGCCGTGGGCGACGAGTACACTGCCGTCGTGATAGATGTGGACAAGGGCGCCCGCTTGGTTGAGGAAGAGGGCTGTGAAGGAGATGCCGAATTTGGTCGGGACGATGGCGAGTCCGCGCTTCGACCATTTGTGGGTTTGGTTGTACTCATCGACGGCCTTGCGGCGAGCGGCGTACGAGCTTTCCTCGAGAACTTGGTTGTACATGAGTGGGACATGCCAGTCTTTGAGTTCCTGGTTGAAGTGCGTGAGGTCGCCGGGTTCGTACATGTTGTCGAGCCGGAACTGCTCCACGGGGATGTTGAGCTGGTCGGCGATCTCGGACATGTAGGTCTCGGCGAAGAAGAGGCCCTGTGGACCACCGAATCCGCGGAAGGCCGTGTTGGAGACGGTGTTCGTTTTGCAGACACGACCGCGGACGAAGACGTTTGGGATCTTGTACACTCCGTCGATGTGCGAGAGGGCGCGATCCACCACCGCTGCAGAGAGATCTTGCGTATGCCCACCATTGGCATAGATGTCGGCATCAAGCGCAAGCAATTTACCTTCCTTAGTTACTCCAACCTTCCAGCGGCAGTAGAATGGGTGCCGCTGGCCGGAAGTGGCGATGTCTTCGTCGCGATTAAGCATACAGCGAACTGGTCGTTTCACTTTCGCAGCAGCGGTAGCGCAGATGCCTGCCAATTGAACAGATCGACTTTCTTTGCCACCGAATCCACCTCCGAGACGCTTCACTCGAGAAACAATCTTGTTAGACGCTACACCGGTGACTTGCGCAACGTATGATTGCCTAGGTATTGTTAGCACATATCGACAAAGGAACATCGCGACATCAACTCACGTTTCGGTAGGATTTTGTGTGCTGCTCCAAATCTCCATTTCGCCATCTTCGAGCTTGGGGATAGCAACACAGGCCTGTGTCTCAAGGTAAAAATGTTCTTGACCACCCA
The DNA here is from genome assembly GCA_027569225.1 of Aspergillus panamensis. NCBI lineage: Eukaryota > Fungi > Ascomycota > Eurotiomycetes > Eurotiales > Aspergillaceae > Aspergillus > Aspergillus panamensis. The sequence continues at coordinate 230,006 of JAPDER010000012.1, forward strand.
TTCTCGACACACCAGTGAAAATGTGGTCCGCTTTTTCGAACGCACTCTCCAAATCACCGTTCTTGATATAATGATTATGTTCAAAAAATGATTCGGCCTCAATGGCTTCCTCGATGGTCAGGATTGCGGGCAGCACTTCGTACTCGATCTTGACAGCCCTTGCGCCCTCCTCGGCCGCCTTGGCTGTATTCGCAAGGATCATACCAATGGGCTGTCCAGCAGTTGTAATCTTGTCAACGGCGAAGAACACTTCATCACAGTTGGGCGCGCCCCACCAGTTTGCCTTTGGGGACGGCAAGTCATTATGATCAACGTAATCGAAAACTCCAGGGATATCTAGAGCCGGTGTCGCATCCACACTCAGAAGTTTGGCATGAGCCTTTGTTGAAAGAACCAGACATCCATATAACTCGTTCCTTTGCACAGGGATGTCATCAGTATATTGAGCTTCTCCGGTAGCTTGTTTCAGCGCCGAGACATGGGGTCCAGCCCTTCCGAGGATCTTCTGCTGATAAGCTACAGACGCCTCCTGGTCCTTCTGTCCGGTAGATATTGCCCTCTCGATCTCAGCAATAACACCTGAATCCACATCGGTCTCTTTAACTTCCAACCCCGATAGTACATCGTGGTAAAATCGGTAAAAGAAGCCTAGGGCGAGGGACCTGCGATAGGTAGCCATTCCACCCGGAACTCCGAATTTCAAATCGAAATCCTTCTCCAAGGCGCCCATGGTGCCTTCGAGGGTTGCTGGGTTGGTAAATTTCTTCCCAACTAGGAACTCTTCCGCGTTCCGTGCCGACACCGTCATGGGTGCCAGGCCGCCGAAAACCAGGTTGACGCTGGTGACATCGTGTGACGAGGAAAGAGAAACGCGAAGAGCGGCATTAACAATCGCAATATCATCATCCTTTCTCTTTGACTGCTTATATGCGCGTAGGTACTCCCCTTTCTCTGAAGCGATTGGAATGCGGAGACTGGCGATGATTGCGTCTTGTGGGAGCGCTGTAGTCCGGTAGCCCTTGAAGAACTTGCTCATAGGGATTTCGATCTCCTGTCCTAGTGACTTGGCAATTAAAACGGTGTTCGTCGCTACGAAGACAGGGTTCAGGTCAGAAATAGGAGACGCAGTCGCTAAGTTTCCAGCAGGCGACGCAACATTTCGAATCTGCCTTCCCGCAAAGTAACGGAGTTGCTTCTGGATAGCAGTAAAAGGCTGGCCTCTTACAGGTCCATAAAGTTCAAGAGCTTCGTCACACACGGCTTCGAGGTCGGTCAAGGAGATGTTAGCACCAATCTCCAGGTGGTCGTCTTTAAGAGAGTACTGTCGCAGTTCGGAAATATCACCCACATAAACGGAGGTGCTATACCGCATGGCCTTGAACTTCACTTCGATTTGGGTTTCAGTACTTCCACCGATAATTTTCGCATCTGGGTGCACATTTTTGATTTTTAATAATTGCTCCAGCGTCACGGGTCTATACCACTTCTTCCGCTTGTTGCCCAGAACCAAAGCTCGGGCTTCTTGTTTCCATAGCTGGGGAGGGAAAATCAATTCTGTATCCGGCTTATACGCAATAAATTCAGGAGGTGGGAACTTAGGGACATTGCCGTCGGTGTCGAGTGATGCTCCCTTGCAACAGCCGTTGGCTCCGTCCTGTTTCTCCATACAACAACCAGTTCCTCCATTGGTGCGAGCCTTTCCACAGCCAGAGGGAACACTGAAGCTTTGGGCGGCGTCCAGAATCGGCCTGTATCCGGTGCAGCGACATAGATTTCCATCAAAGGCCTCCTCTACGGCATGCTCTGTGGGTTCGGGGTTGTTTCGTAGAAGAGCGTAAAGACTCTTTTAGAGAAATATTAGCACCTGTTTACCTGGTCAAGACGAAATCCACGGCACGGGATAACTTACCATAACGATTCCTGGCGTGCAAAAACCACACTGGCTACCATTGCCAACTGCCAACCGCTGCTGCACGGCGTGGGGATTCTTGACATCGCCAATTCCTTCAACAGTGACAACATGTTTCCCATCAACACTAACCAGCGGAGCAAGACATGCGTTGACAGACGCGTGGTAGAGCTTTTTTGTCGTTTGGTTGATGTATGAAACCACCTATTATTACTAGTTAACCCTGGCGCAAGAGCTGATATTGCTGGAATGTTACACATACCACTGTACACGCACCACAGCCACCCTCAGCGCATCCCAACTTTGTCCCCGTTAAGCCAATACCGCGAAGATATTCCAGCAAGGTAACCTCTGGATCGATAGAGTCCAGCACTACTTTCGTGCCGTTGAGGTAAAAACGAATAGTATCATCCCAGTCCTCGGTGAGCTGTGCCAGCGAAGTAACAGCTTTGGCAACCGGCGGCTCTTCAGATGGTGAGGTTGCTAAAATTCCCGGAGCCATTATGGTGCAGCCGAATCTCGACTGGGTTGAGAAAAGGGAGGACGGGAAAAAAGAAGCGACATGAAAGATAGGGGAAGGACGATGGGTTAATATAGGAGGGGGGCGATAAAGAATGGAAATCTAGTCTTGGATTCTTATCGCCCGCGCGGGGGAAATCGATGGCCGTTCTAGTGGCAGGGATGCGGGGATCGCCACAGTCCGACGGAAGGGAAACGCTCGATGGCGACTCGGTCGGCCAACGGAAACCCGCGGCCTTGTCCACCTCAGGGCCCAAGGCCGGCCCACCCCTTAGAGGAATGCCTAATGGCTATTATAAATAGGGGATCCAATCATCGGGGACTAGCCATCTAAATGATATCGCTATGAAATCAGACACTACCTAGGTACCTAGTCTTGAATTAAGATAGCACTGATTGGCCGTGGCTGCGAGTCTCCAGCAGGTCACATGATTAAGATTTATCAGTCTTCACTATTTACCACACTACGTACTCCATGAAGGGAAAAATGCGGTTCTTCGATGATTGAATTCGGATGTTCATGCGTGTTCAGTTGGATTTATATAAGAATCCCCAACGTTGGTGGCCAGAGAGCATGGAAAGGAAGAAATATATAAAGTCATCAGTATGTCAAACCAACGCCACGCCAAATGCTGCGTAATGTTACACCATGTAGAATACAAGGCCAAAAGCGAGGTAGTAGAGTTAAGGGAAAATAAAAAGGGTATTAGGTCGAGAATCTGGAGAAGACGGCGGGTGGTGTGAAGGAGTCAGACCTGTTTAATATACTACATTCCCTTAGGTATTAGTGGCGGTTTTAAATTTTTGGTCGTGCTCCGATGAAGTTCTTCTCTTCGTCTTCCCATTTTTTACGTTCGACAACGCTTCGCGCCCTGAGAATTATCATTTTAGTAACACCATTTAAAAAGGTGCTATTAAAGAGCAACGTACCGGTAAGACCTGACAAATCGCCAGACTTCAGTGTCGGCCAGATTCCAGGCCTCTGCCACATCCTTGATGTTGATCCGATTGGTCTCTTTGCCTTTCAACACGGCCCTTGCCTGTTTGAGAAGCTCATATTCCATCTTGACACCCTGCTGGCTCGGGTTCGCGTGTTGCATTGATTCTTTGGCTTCACCCTCGTTTTTGGCATCCACATTAGTGTCCCGGGGTATCTTGAATCCAAATTGCCATTCGAACTCATTCAGCAGCGCGGACGGGAGAGCTTGGCCAGCCTCGGGGGGCAAGGACTCAACCGTCATCCACAACGATGTACCAATCGCTGGGTCATCGGCAACAACCTTTTTGAAAACAGTAGCCCTAGGAGAGCCTCCAACCTCACGACCCAATTGATCCCAGGTCACTTCTTTTAGCCACGTGTCACGACCTGTTTCCCGGCGTACGTATCGGGTTGTGACATCTGTAGAATTATGCTGGAGGCTGATGAGAGTGTACGGATGGGGAAGAGTTCCAATGGTGAACACTTGGGTACTGTTCCGATAAGTCGCAGGTTGGCTGATCCGCATTGGTTTCTCAACGTCGCAAGGATGGCACTTTGGCAGATTAGGTGGGCAGGATGTAGGGACAATCGAGTCAGGGCATTGACCAAGTGCTTTGGCGAGTCGCAAGGCCGGCTCAACCAACGCCGTCGTGTGCTCAGGAAAAGGCTTCAGAACAGCAACCCCACCCTGGAAGCTATTTTGGAATGTGATTTGTAAGTGAGAGTTGATGAGATCGACAAGAGCGAGCCGTCCGGCGGTTGGGGACGATAGAGACTTTTCTGTGATTGCCGGGTAGAGTGAGGCTATAGTCGGGGAGTCATAGAATGCTAAAGCACTTGATTTCTCGGTTTTAAACATTTCCTGAGGGATGAGGTCCACCAGAAACTTTGATTTTTCATCGATGTTCTTGGTGGCTGCCTTGATCGCATTGTCGACTTGTGCCTTCTTCCCGGACAAAAGAGCACTCCCGATGCGTTCGATTCGTGTAATAACCTCCGGATCGCCGCCCCGACGTAGGTTAGAGAGCGTTGCATCGTCATACCTCGCCATTGGAAAGCAACGCCAATCGGCAAGTAGGCCATCACCCATATGGCCCCAGGCGAGCCATCTAAACAAATCCTTTTCCAGTTCACGGTTGACCTTCAGCGTCTGCACAAGTTCATACAATTGGTTCGCCATGGCCTCCCCACGACCCAGGACTACGGGGCGGAATCCTTGGGCATACCACGCCCTGCGCCAGGCAAAGAGAAGCTGCGCGTCCGCCTTTGCCTCATCCTTGTTATTGTTCTTCTTCGGCTCGTAGTACGTGTAGATGTATGGCCGGTTCTGGAGGGGAGGCAGAACTGATCTGTTTTCGTCAAGCGTGATAGATGACGAGAAAGGGTTGATCCACTCCCAGTTACTGAACCACTTCGAATCGCCGCTAGAGCTATCTGGCTGTGGCTCCGGGGGCTTATGCGCAGTCGGATGAAAGGACGGGAGATGCAAATCGTTCAGCGAAGGAAGATCCGGGACATAATTGGCCGCATTGGAGATCTCCTCTTTAAACGAACCGGTCTTTGGAGAGGAAGAACATATCACTAGAAGAAGGGCAATGAAGATAAGAGTTGAGACGAGAGCCGTGCTCCGGTGGGGGACCATTGTCCCACGGCTGATGGGCTTAGGTGGCCGCAAGGTAGGGCAAGCAGCGGACAGCCGCAGAGCGATGAGATTGCGAGGTGGGCCAGAGACACAGAGAGCTGTCAAGCCGGTAAAGTGGGTGTTGCTAGCAGTAGGCGGAACAGGGATAGAGGGAAAAGGAGGGAAACGCGGGCAGCATCAATATTTATGGGCACTAGAATGAGACTGGAGACAGATTTCAGCCTGTCATCAAGCGCACCAGACGGTGAGGGAACCCCGGAGGTTGCATCCCTTCTCAACTCAGACACCAATCCCCTATAATCTGCTCAACAAGAGACGTTCCCAGAAGCCATCGTCATCGGACCTGCCAGAACCGGAAAGATGCTCGCCAGGTACCTGACTAAGCCGATTCAGGCATCAGCCTTATGCCTGAGTCATCAACGCTAGCTGAATACGGTAGGCCTCTATATATGGAAGGCGGTACTTTTGACCCCCTCCAGACGCTTGGCAGAAAAAAAATACTAATGTGGGGGGGGCTTTGATGGCTGCGAAATCGGCCGGATTTTCCTCTCGTGTGCCCCTCGGCAAGTCCTGACTCATTGAGTCATAATTTATTGATTATCCTGAGCTACTTAATCTTATTTTTATCACATTCATTTATACATTCACCCTCCCAATCCCTAGGTGCAGCTTGAACACCCCAAGTTGCAGAGGGCATCGCCATCATGGGTGTTGAATTGCAAGAGCGCCTCGAGCGATGGGCCCAACGGCTCCAAAACCTCACCGTTTCCCCTCTTACCCGCGATTATCCCGACAACCAGAACCAAGACCTTCCCAAAAGGGCAATTGAAGCCTTTGAGTCCCTGAAACTCTCGAATGACACCGTCGCTGCCTTGAAGAAGCTCTCCGAGTCCTCCTCGGGATTTACCGTTTTCTTGGCTGCTTTTGTCGTCCTTGTTGCCCGTTTGACAGGCGATGAGGATATCGCCATCGGCACGAGTGTTGCTGACGATGGTCGCCCTTTCGTCCTGAGGGTCCCGATTGATCACTCGGAGTCCTTCCTTCAGCTATATTCCAAGGTTCAAAAGGTAGGGATGCCGATGGATACCTTGTTGACCGCCATCTAATCAAACTCTAGGCCTTCGATGAAGGGTCAGGCGACGTCGTGCCATTGGGTAGCTTGCGGTCCTATATTCAAGAAAAGTCGAATTCCGAGCGAACACCAATCTTTTTCCGCTTTGCTGCATACGATGCACCCGCTGCTTCCCAAGAGTACCCTGCCAATACTTTTGATACAACCGATCTAGTGGTGAACATTGCGCCCGCGAGCAGCGGGTCGGCGGAGCTGGGGGCATACTACAACCAGCGTCTCTTTTCCAGTGCCCGGATTTCCACCATCCTGAGCCAGCTGGCTCAATTGGTGAAGAATGCCACTGCCAACCCCGAGGAGGCCATCGGCCGCATTGACTTTATGACTCCAGAGCAGAAGGCCCTTCTTCCCGACCCGACATCCGACCTTAACTGGTCCAAGTTCCGCGGCGCCATCCATGACATTTTCGCTGCCAATGCCGAAAAGCATCCAGAAAAGATCTGCGTGATTGAAACCAAATCCGAAAGATCCCCGCATCGCGAGTTTAGCTACAGACAAATCAACGAGGCTTCGAACACTCTGGGCCACCACCTTGTCCAGTCAGGTGTCGAGAGAGGAGAGGTTGTCATGGTGTACGCTTACCGTGGTGTTGATCTTGTTGTAGCGGTTATGGGTATCCTCAAAGCAGGTGCTACCTTTTCCGTTATCGATCCCGCATACCCCCCCGAGAGACAATGCATCTATCTTGATGTCGCCCGCCCCCGCGCCCTCATCAATATCGAGAAGGCCACCAAGGATGCTGGTGAACTGTCTGAGCTTGTCCGTTCTTTCATCAACGAGAACCTGCAGCTCCGAACAGAAATTCCCGCCCTTGCTCTTCGCGATGATGGATCTCTCCTGGGAGGCTCCATTGATGGCCAGGATGTCCTGGCCAACCAGGTCCCATTAAAGTCCAAGACTGTAGGTGTTCTTGTAGGCCCAGACTCAACCCCTACCCTGTCCTTCACTTCCGGCTCTGAAGGTAGGCCCAAGGGCGTCAGGGGCCGTCATTTCTCCCTGGCGTATTACTTCCCATGGATGTCAGAAACCTTTAAGCTTACGCCTAACGATAAATTCACTATGCTGAGTGGTATCGCTCACGATCCCATCCAACGAGACATCTTTACACCTCTTTTCCTGGGAGCTCAGCTCCTGGTACCAGCACGTGAGGATATCCAAAATGAGAAGCTTGCTGAATGGATGCGGGAATACGGAGCAACTGTTACCCATTTGACACCTGCTATGGGTCAGATCTTGGTTGGTGGTGCATCTGCGCAGTTCCCTACTCTTCACCATGCCTTCTTTGTCGGTGACATTCTGATCAAAAGAGACTGCCGTTCTCTGCAAGGGCTGGCCCCGAATGTCAACATTGTCAATATGTATGGAACGACCGAGACCCAGCGTGCTGTCAGTTACTATGAGATTCCAAGCTTCTCCAGTGATGGTGGGTACTTGGACACCATGAAGGACGTGATCCCAGCCGGTCGTGGAATGCTTGATGTGCAAATGCTGGTTGTCAACCGCTTCGAACCTAGTCGTATCTGTGCCATAGGCGAAGTAGGTGAGATTTATGTCCGAGCAGCCGGTCTTGCTGAGGGATACCTAGCAAACCCAGAGCTTAACGAGAAGAAGTTCCTTACCAACTGGTTTGTGGACCCGCAAACTTGGGTGGAAAAAGACAAGACCGAGTCAAGCGAACCCTGGAGGCAGCTTTACTTTGGACCCAGAGATCGTCTGTACCGCAGTGGAGACCTTGGGCGATATACACCTTCTGGAGACGTTGAGTGCTCTGGCCGTGCAGACGATCAGGTCAAGATCCGTGGTTTCCGTATTGAGCTTGGAGAAATCGATACACATCTTTCCCGCCATCCTCTGGTCAGAGAAAATGTTACGCTAGTCCGACGAGATAAGTTTGAGGAGCCAACACTCGTCAGCTACTTTGTCCCTGATATGAGCAAGTGGGCCTCATGGCTGGAAAGCAAGGGCCTCGGCGATGATGATTCTGCTGAAGGCATGGTAGGCATGCTCAGACGATTCCGTCCTCTCCGCGACGATGCACGAGAGCTTCTTCGCACCAAGCTTCCTGCCTATGCCGTCCCAACGGTATTCATCCCTCTAAAGCGAATGCCACTTAACCCCAACGGAAAGATCGATAAGCCCGCCCTGCCATTCCCAGATACTGCAGAGCTCAGCGCAGCTGCCCCCCGACGCAAGTCGTCGGTTCTGCAGAGACTCTCCGAAACCGAGCAAGCTTTGGCTCAAATTTGGGCCCAGCGTATCCCCAATGTCACCGCTCGCATGATCGGCCCCGACGACTCGTTCTTTGACCTTGGTGGACACAGTATCCTCGCCCAACAGATGTTCTTCGATCTCCGACGCAAGTGGCGTGGTGTTGATATCAGCATGAATGCCATTTTCCGCAGCCCCACTCTCAAGGGGTTTGCTGCGGAAATTGACCGTCTGTTGAGCTTCGAATCTTTCACCAGCAATGTCGAGCAGGCCGCCTCCGCGGACGCTGCAGCTGCCTCTACTGGGCCTGACGATGAATACTCTCGAGATGCCCGAAAGCTGGCAGAAACACTGCCAAAGAGCTTCCCGGCGCGGACCGAGAGCATCCTCTCCGGCGAACCCACAATTTTCCTTACAGGTGCTACCGGCTTCCTGGGTGCGCACATCCTACGCGACCTACTTACCCGCAAGTCGCCGTCGGCAAAGGTTGTTGCCCTTGTTCGTGCCAAGAGCGAGGAGCAAGCCCTCGACCGGGTTCGCTCCACATGCCGCGCCTACGGATTCTGGGATGAAGCCTGGACGAAGAGCCTGCAATGTGTGTGCGGTAGCCTCGGAGAGCCTCGGTTTGGTCTCTCCGAAAGTCTGTGGAACGATTTAACCGAGCGAGTCGATGCCGTGATCCACAACGGAGCTCAAGTCCACTGGGTGTACCCTTACTCGACGCTCAAGCCCGCCAACGTTCTCGGTACCATTGATGCCTTGAACTTATGTGCTAGCGGAAAGTCTAAGCAATTCTCGTTCGTCAGCTCTACCAGTGTCCTCGACAGCGACCACTACGTCGAGGAATCTGAGCGCCTTGTGGCGGCTGGAGAGGCGGGAATCAGTGAAGATGATGATCTCGAGGGAAGCAGTGTCGGTCTCGGAACTGGTTACGGCCAGAGCAAGTGGGCAGGAGAGTACCTCGTCCGGGAAGCCGGAAAGAGGGGTCTGAAGGGAACTATCGTCCGTCCTGGATACGTTCTCGGAGACTCCACTACGGGAAGTACGTTATATCCTTACCACCCCGATCTCGTCCAGCAAACTAACATTGACCTTAGCTACCAACACCGACGACTTCCTCATCCGAATGATCAAGGGTTGTATCCAGCTTTCGGCGCGTCCCAATATCAACAACACCGTCAACATGGTTCCTGTTGACCACGTTGCACGTGTTGCGATCGCTGGTGCATTCCAGCCCCCATGCAGCCCTATTGGAGTCGCCCAAGTCACCGGTCACCCCCGCCTCCGGTTCAACGAATTCCTCGGCGCGCTCGAGCCGTACGGATACGATGTCCGCCAGATCGATTACGTCCCGTGGTCGAAGAAGCTTGAGCAATATGTCAATTCCGGAGAACACGACGACCCCGAATCTCAACATGCCCTGTAGGCCCCCCCCTTTAACCATTTATGCTTTTCATTTATGAGGGAAACTAATAAATTAAACAGTATGCCCCTCTACCACTTCGTTACTGCCGACCTCCCATCCAACACCAAAGCCCCCGAGCTTGATGACAAGAATGCCGCGGCCTCTCTCCGTGCTGACTCCGCCTGGTCCGGTCTCGACGTCTCTGCCGGAGCTGGCGTAACCGAGGATCTCGTCGGCCTGTACGTTTCCTATCTCGTGGCCATTGGGTTCCTGCCCCCGCCTTCTACCCAGGGTGACCGACCCCTGCCCGTGGCTCCAATCACCGAGGATCAGAAGAAGGCACTTGCTGGTGTTGGGGGCCGTGGCGGTACTGCATGAGATTTATCCTCGCGACCCCGCTTTTGGTTTGATTTTCGATTCAAAATTCCCTTCCATTTGGATAACGACATATTTTTTTTCTTCCAAAAAGAATCCTCGGTGCCTTGCTGATTTTGAAGCGTTGTCTGGACTTGAAATAAACTGTATATAAAGATGAAGATAAAAAACAATTAGAGAATTTAAATTCACGATTTTCGTGTCTGGATTTACCCAGATTGCATATTTCCACCGACTTAACGCAGCATACGAATGAAGAGAAGGACTATGATCTATCAGACGTCAAGTTCAATCGGTGACAAAGATGCATATGGCAAGCCCAGTTAGTTCGTCTACTATTGAAGAAAAGTCAGCTAGCTGGGCTATTCGGCCCGCGAAACCGTTCGAAAATGAACGAGGTTATCCAGTCCAGTCGGCTATTATCTCTCCGGAAATAACTGCTGAATGAAGCGGGGGGGGATTCCATCATAATCAAGCTTCTGGATGCAAGGTCAACCGCTCCGCTCCCGTTTGGGACGCATGCACTCCGGACGCCGCCGCGGGCATATAGATACTTGGAAGGTGTCAGGCCCATGTGGCTGCAGGCTAGAGTCTTTTGCCTGTTTGGTTGTGCGCCACCATGGGGAGGGGGGCTAATAGGGATCACGGCCAGGAACAACAGGGTTGTTAGCTCGGGTTTAGTCCGCTTGAGGGGTGTCTGGGCAGTATTGCCTCAATTCCGTTTAAATTGCGGGAATCAATCTGGGGTATAGGGTTTATCCTATGCTACATGGATACATACCTCCTGCTTCGAATTCGGAGGACGGGGGGAGTCCCGTCTTGGGGAGGAGGGATGGGGTGTATATAAACCGGCTAGAATCTGAAGAGTGACTGAAGGTTTGTTCACGTTAACAACCAGATTGCGATATCCTTGGTCACAGTACAGTTGAAGCCCAAAATGCGCTACGTTGTTGCTGCTTCGTCTTCTATCGTGCTTTTTCTCCTGCTGCCGGTTCTCCAGGCCCAGCAAACCCTCTGGGGGCAATGTAAGAGCTAACCGGTAAAGGTTCACTCTCAGACGTGCTAATAAATGTGACCAGGTGGTGGTGAGGGATGGACCGGTCCCACGAGCTGTGTTGCAGGGGCAGCATGCTCGACTCAAAACGCTTGTATATCTATATCCTATATCCCTTTCTGGGCAATTCATGGTCGCTAGACTAATGGACAAATCTAGACTACGCGCAGTGTCTTCCAGCAGCCACCACCTCGACTACTTTGACGACCACTACGTCTGGTGCAACCACCACTACCACCACTACCACGTCCCGCAGTACAAGCACCACGAGCAGTAGCTCGACCAGGACCAGCACCAGCAGTACCACCACTGTGACTGCCACTGCATCTGGCAACCCATTCAGCGGATATCAGCTTTACGCCAACCCCTACTACTCGTCCGAGGTGCACACCTTGGCTATCCCATCCCTGACTGGCACCCTTGCGGCCAAAGCCACCGCCGTTGCCGATGTCCCTTCTTTTGTGTGGCTGTAAGTCTACTCTCTGACGCTGATCAATATTCCACGACTAACATTTATCATCTATCAGAGACACTCAAGCCAAGGTCCCCACGATGGGAACCTACCTAAAAGACATCCAATCCAAGAATGCCGCCGGGGCCAGCCCCCCAATCGCCGGGATCTTCGTCGTCTACGACCTGCCAGACCGGGACTGTGCCGCCCTCGCCAGCAACGGCGAGTTCTCCATCGCCAACAACGGCGTCAACAACTACAAGGCTTACATCGACTCCATCCGCGCGTGGCTCGTCCAGTACTCCGACGTCCACGTTATCCTCGTTGTCGGTGAGCACATATCATCCATTCCCAGCATCCCCCGATGCTAACCCATGCAGAACCCGATAGCCTCGCCAACCTCGTCACCAACCTCAACGTCGCCAAATGCGCCAACGCCCAAAGCGCATACCTCGAGTGCACCGACTACGCCCTGGAGCAGCTCAACCTGCCCAACGTGGCCATGTACCTCGACGCCGGTACGCCTTCCCACTATCCTATCCTACCCTATCCTATAGATAACCACTAACTCATCTCTTACCAGGCCACGCGGGATGGCTTGGATGGACCGCCAACCTGAGCCCCGCCGCCACCCTCTTCGCTCAGGTCTACAAGGACGCCGGATCCCCCGCCGCCGTGCGAGGCCTCGTCACCAACGTCGCCAACTACAACGCCTGGAAGGCCTCGACCTGTCCCTCCTATACCTCGGGGGACCCCGTCTGCGATGAGAACGGCTACATCAATTCCATCGCCCCATTGCTCAAGACACAGGGGTTCGACGCCCACTTTATCATCGACACTGGTACGTGAACCCCCCCCCCCCCCCCTTTTTTCCCTATGTATGCCATCTGTAAAGGATCCCGGGTACTGAAAAAACAAATGCAATTGTTCAGGCCGCAACGGCGTCCAACCCACGCAACAAAACGCCTGGGGCGACTGGTGCAACGTCATCGGCACGGGTTTCGGTGTCCGTCCAACGACCAACACGGGCAATGAGCTCGCAGATGCCTTTGTCTGGGTGAAGCCCGGGGGCGAGAGCGATGGGACTTCGAATAGTTCTTCTTCGCGGTATGATGCGCATTGCGGGTACTCGGATGCGCTGCAACCTGCGCCGGAAGCGGGGACTTGGTTTCAGGTACGTCAAGATAACTATAATCTATCCTATATCCTCGCGCTGCTGGAATGGAAGCTTAAATGCTGGATAGGCGTACTTTGCGCAGCTCCTGAGTAATGCGAACCCGGCTTTCTGAGGGGAGTCAAGGAGTTGCAGGGGATTGAAAAATATTTGACATTCAGAGTTATTGTCGTGTATCTCATTCTCAATCCAATCTCATTGATAATATAACCTCTATAAATCAAATCTTGTCGGTGGAGATTATTATCCAAGGTCTATCTCGGAGAGGTTGAAATGATGTAGCTTCGGATCGCAGGTCGGTAACTCGCCAGCATCGCTTCCCACTTTCGGCAGATCGAGCTCGACACGTCAACGCGGGGAACTGCTTCATCTTCATCTTTTATTTTATCATCCTTAATCATCTCGCGGCCAATTCTTCGTAACTCACCAGCTTCGTTTATTTTACCCCCATTCATTGGCTCAATTGACTCAATTGACGCAACATCACCACTCAGAATTAGAACACCATGACTACCAACCAAATGGAATACGTCACGTACGTTCAAAATATCCCCCAACTGAACTCATCTAACACAAACCAGCCTCGGCAAGTCCGGCCTGAAGATCTCCAAGATCATCCTAGGCACCATGTCCTACGGCACCAGCGAATGGCAGGACTGGGTGCTGGACGAGGCCCAGTCCCTCCCCCTCATCAAACATGCCTACGACAGCGGCATCAACACCTGGGATACGGCCGACGTCTACTCCCACGGCCGCTCCGAAGAGGTCGTCGGCAAGGCCCTGAAAGCATACAACATCCCCCGCCACCGCGTGGTCATCATGACCAAATGCTTCTACGGCGTCGACGACATGGGCGGGCTCCCTCCCATCGCCGCCTCCGCCCGCAACGACGGCAGCTTCGTCAACCGCGTCGGCCTCTCCCGCAAACACATCCTCGACGCCGTCGACGACAGCGTCCGCCGCCTCGGCACCTATATCGACGTTCTCCAGATCCACCGATTGGACCGCGAGACCCCCCGCGAGGAGATCATGAAGGCTCTGAACGATGTCGTCGAGAGCGGAAAAGTCCGCTACATTGGCGCTAGCACCGTACCTCCTCCTCCTCCTTTTCCTATCCTCCTTTTTTTTTGAAATCAATCCATACTAAATCGTGCGTAGATGGCCGCCTGGGAATTCCAATCGCTGAATAACATCGCCGCCCGCAACGGCTGGCACCAATTCATCTCCATGCAAAACTACCACAACCTCATCTCCCGCGAGGAGGAGCGCGAGATGATTCCCTACTGCCTGGACGCCGGCATCGGGCTGATCCCCTGGTCGCCCATGGCCCGCGGCCTGCTCACGCGGCCCTGGGGCTCCGGCAAGACCGTCCGCGAGAACACGGACGGCGCGCTGAACATCCTCCTCCGTAGTCGCGAGACCCAGGCCGACCAGGAGATCGTCACCCGCGTCGAGGAGGTCGCCCGGAAGAAGGGCGTCAGTATGGCCCAGGTGGCCATTGCGTGGGTGTTGAGTCACCCCCATGAGAACCCGATCTTGGGGTTGAATAGTAAGGAGCGGATTGATGAGGCGGTGGCGAGTATTCGGGTGAGGTTGACGGCAGAGGAGATTGGGTATTTGGAGGAGCCGTATGTGCCGAAGACACTGTCGGCTTTGGAGAAGTAGATAGATATATATATCATCTAATATACTCATCATGTACATGCTTAGGCGAAGTTGAATCCTCCGTAGTGCTTGAAGGTGGGCAAGTCTACCAGGTTGAATAAATATCCTGGGAGGTGATCTTGAAATAAGACATGAGAAAGCAACCGTTTGCCTTGCCTTGATTGTCTGTGGCGTAGTGGTTGGTACTTATGTTTGCTAAAGTCTCTGCTATCGCCATCAATTCCCCCTCCACCACATTTTGCTCTCCAGCATAATGATGTTGCCTTTTACATCGGCCGCATTGTTCATCAGCGTGGCATCCGCCGCTTCACAGACAGTGTTAACCCCCGAACATGACCCCTCAGGGAGCTTCCGCACCATCTACAGCACCCACTCCCCAGACTACTCCATCCGAATCCGGCCACAAAACGACACGATCTGCGCCGCCGGCGGAACCCCCCAGTACACGGGCTGGCTGGACATCGGCCCGAAACATCTCTTCTTCTGGTACTTCGACAGCCAGCACGACCCGGCGAATGACCCCCTCACGCTCTGGATGACCGGAGGCCCCGGCGACTCCAGCATGATCGGGCTCTTCGAGGAGGTCGGCCCTGTGTCGGGTCAACGAGCACGGGAATGGAACTCGGTATAACCCGTGGGGGTGGTCGCGGAATTCGTCCCTGCTGTTCGTGGATCAGCCGGTGGATGTGGGCTTTTCGTATGTGGATGGGGGATCTGCGGTGCCGCGGGACTCGCGGGAGGCGGCGGTCGATATGCATCGGTTCTTGCAGGTGTTTGTGTCGGATGTTTTTCCTGAGAGGCGGTGGAAGTCGGTGCATCTTGCGGGGGAGTCGTATGCTGTCAGTTGTCTACCCCCACCCGGCGGAATCCTCGTGGCTCTTGCCTTGCAGTGCAGTGTTGAGGTTGAGGTTGATGTTGAGATTGAGATTGATATTGATATTGATATTGATGGGATCAGGGCAAATACATCCCGGACCTCGGGGCCCAGATCGTCACCCAGAACAGACTGTACCCGGAGCAGCCCCAGGTCCCGCTCAAGTCGTGTCTGGTCGGGAACGGCTTCATGTCGCCGAGGGATACGATCTTCGGGTACTGGGAGACCCTCTGCACGACGAATCCCGGGGTCGCGGCGCCGGTCTTCAACACGACGAGATGTGACCTCATGGCTACGAATCTGCCTCGATGCATGGACGTCGCCGAGATCTGTTACCGGAACCCGGATCCCGCCATCTGTCACGCTGCTTTGGCGGTTTGCTACGAGGGGGTCATGGGGTGGTATGAAGATGAGGCTGGCAAGGGGGGACGAAACCGATTCGATAGTAGGTCTCACACACACACACACACACACACACACACACACACACACACACACACACACACACACACGTTTAAAAGGCAAACTTGACTCTTCCTTGCAGGACTAGCTTTGCTGACCGACTCCAGTCACCGCTCCATGTGAGATAGATGAAATGTGTTACATCGAAGCCGCGCGGATCGAGCACTTCCTGAACACCCCCGTCGTCTGGGAGGCCCTTTCACCTCCTGCCGAGGTCAAGGAATACAAATTCGTCGCGCAGTCCGTCATCGACGCCTTTGATACGACGGCCGACGGCATGACGTCCGCCTCGGACCTGGTCACCTTTCTCTTGGAAAACGGGGTCGATTTCCTGGCTTACCAGGGGAATCTGGACCTTGCGTGTAATACGGCGGGGAATCTCCGCTGGGCGGAGGGCCTGTCGTGGAAGGGACAGGCGGAGTTTACAGCGACGTCGCTGCGGCCGTGGACGTCGGGGGACGAGGGGGCCGTGGGACTGGCCAAGGAGGTGGTGGTCCGGGTGAGCCAGAGCGAGGACCTGAAGGCATCCCGGTTTGCGTTTGTGACGGTCGATCGGGCGGGGCATCTGCTGCCTCAGGATCGCCCTGATGTTGCGTTGGATATGATGGTGCGGTGGATTACGGGAGAGACTTTCTTAAATTCTAGAGACATGTAGACGTATCCATCTTTTGATCCATATACAATACTCCTCTATACCACTCTGTAGAATGGACTGGTTAGGGTTGAATGATCCCGCCATCTCCGGCGCTAGTGATACATAGTTTATTATTTAAGGATTGATTCATCGCCCCGCTTTCAGCCACTGCAACCAGCATCCCATCCCAGTTGTCAGTACTCACCTTCTACCAGCTTCAAATGGGCCTCCCCCAAGCCATCGGCCACCGCGGCTACAACGCCGCATACCCCGAAAACACCATGGCTGCGTTCCGCGGCGCCGTGGAAGTCGGCGCCCACGCCATCGAAACCGACCTCCACCTCTCCAGGGACGGAGTAGTCGTCTTAGCCCATGTTCGTCGTCTCCATCTACCATCTATGACTAGATAATCTATTTCCAACCTCCAACGACCGCCCTAATGAAAGGCTAGGACGCAACGCTCAAACGCACATTCGGCGATCCCCGTCGAGTCGCCGACTGTACCTGGGAGGATCTCAGCAGGCTTCGCACGGTGCGCGAGCCTCGACAGTCCATGGCTCGTCTGGTGGATTTACTGGAGTACATCGCCTTGCCTGAGCAAGCGCATATCTGGCTCTTGCTTGATATCAAGGTTCCCCTCCCCTCCCCTACTCGAACGTAGTTCCCGCTTGATTAGCTAGTTGGCTAATCATCGTTACACTATAAAAGAAAGACGACAATGCACACAAGCTCTGCACCGCCCTGGCAAGCGCTATATCCTCCGTCCCAGTCTCAGCCCACCAACGACCCTGGAACGAGCGAATCATCCTCGCATCGTGGACCGTAAGTCCCTCCCGACCCTACAACCGGTTAACCTACCCCTTCACACTAAGATATATACATATTGATTTATTTACTACAGATAGAATTCATATCCGCCTGTCAACGATACCTCCCCCATTTCCCCATCGCCCTAACAACAGCCTCCCCCGCCTACGCCACCGCCGTCCTCCCCGTCCTCCCAAACCTCCACTTCAGTCTCCTGAACTACTCCTTCGCGACTGCTACCGGCCGGGGCGCCCGGTTCCGGCGGACTGTTCGTGCCCAGCAGGAGCAGCAGCAACAGCAGCAGGCGACTCGGAAGATCTTCTCCTGGTCGGATAACGACGAGGCGTGGATGGCGACGAGTATCCGGAATGGGGTCGACGGGGTGATTACGGATGACCCGAAGCGGTTCCTGGAGGTGTGTACGGGGTGGGAGACGGAGATGGAGACGGACCCGCAAAATAGTAAGGGGAAGGGGGGGTTGACGGTGAAGCAGAGGTGTGTGGGGGTTCTGGTGAGGGTGTTGGTGTGGGTGATTGAGGTTGTTGAGGGGGTTAGGCGTGGGTCGCCGGGGGAGAGGGTGAAGGAGGTTCTGGGGGGGATACCTCGTTCACTACCTAACCATATTCAAGTGAATAGTATAGCATAGTATAGCATAGTATAGCATAGCGTAGCGTAGCATGAAATTCACGCTATTCATTCACATCAGAATAGGCTCTACCTAACCAGAATCTGTCCCTCTAAGCAAGGCCTGCATTACAGGTGTCGTGTTGGGATCCATCAATGCAAGTATCACCTTTTGGCGGCCTGAGCCATATCTAGGATGTTATACCATAATCCTAGAGCATCATAATTGAATATCATTACTTCGATGGGAACTTGTGGCCGCAAGTAGTGTGAGAGAGTACCTAACCCTAACCCCCCCCCCCAAATCGACTTGTAAAGGAAAGAAAGACCAGCCTGACATCCCGCCATGGCCTCCAGGCCGATCAGGCCTTTCAGTGATCGGATCAGCCGTGACGCTCAAGGATTCTATATAGACTGGAGACGCTTCGAAGGCCGCAGATCTGAAGGGATTCCAATGGGCTAAAAAAAAGCCTGCCGGGCTGATATTCGTTCTTCATCAGCATCCCCCCAGAGGCGCACTATCTGTAGCTTCCGGGCATATTTCAAAAATTGATATCCAGAGCCGTCCTCCGTCAATTCAGAGACAGCAGCTTGGAGGCTTCGGTGGTTCCTGAATATAACAGTGAGCGACTGGTAGAAGAGAGGTGTGGTTATCTCGCACCATGCACGACTAGTCAGGCACAACCAGGCCACAGTGTCTCGTGAATCATCATCACATGCACGCTAAAGCCATTAGCTACTCTCTCTCTCTCTCTCATGGGATACAGTTTGTAACGGTATACGATACGAAGCATATATATCTGGAGCTCAAATGGAAGACAGGCCATTTGCCCCTCTGTGTCCAGGAAGCGGGGGAGGGGCCAGGGCCAAATTCGGTACGATATGCTGGTTGACATGGGGCTTGGCTCAGGAACAACAAAGCCTTCACGAGGACAATTAATGTAGAGATAACTTTAATCTGCTGTAGTCTTTTTTTATCGTGATATCTATAAGCATATTGAGGGTATAACTAGCTACCTCTATCTCACACATGCGCACCTTGGATACAATCACAAGGGGTCAAGAACCGAACAGAGTGGAGTCGACAATGCTTCACATTGCCAATCATGCAAAATATGAGAATGGATATAGGACAGTTTCAGTGCTTTCAATGGTTTTTCATGGTTTTTCTTTACAGGTATCGGTAACTCTGTGACAATCAAGCTCCTGGCCCGGATCCCACAAAATGCAAATGTTCAAAAAGAATATGTCATGTGTCTCTCGCACCCTCATCAAGAGGCAGTCGCGAATGGAAATTCTGTGCAAGAAAAGGACAGAAAAAATGGCGGGAAGTGGCCAGTCAATATGTATATAGTGGAGTATGCATTAGTCGTGATTGTTTCCGTTTCTTCGGATAATGAAATCAAAAAGATTGCTAAACCGGTGTCGACGTTTCCCTTTTGTCGGCGCTGGTTTTTCGGGGTTGTGGGAGGATGGCACTTGAGAAGATTCTGGATGGCGTTTTTGGGCACCCCTAGTTTCTTTCGGAGGAACCGGAGGCTTAGTGGGCGGCGGGGTGCTCTGTACATCCTCCGTGGTAGCTTTTCTTTGTTGAGGCCATGTGCTGTAAGTTGCAAAATTTTGTCGAATCCGGTTGGGGTCAACGTTTGGGCGCTCTAGATCGCGGGAAGTGGCGAGCATACTGTGTCGAGTGGGCCGAGCATTGTTCGCTGACGTACGTTGATTCGATCTCTGGATAAAGGCAGCCCCCGTGGAATTCGAGCGTCGAGAAAGGCTGCCAGATTTCATCGAGCGCTCGGTTGTTGTTGTTGTTGTTGTTGCTGCTGGAGTCTGTTGATTCAGTGATAGAGCACTCCGCGCGGCCCCACGGCGCTTCTGTTCAGCCTCGGACTGCTTGTCTGGGTGGCTGTCGGTCTCAATCGGCACCTGGTCGAGCTTTGAGGCTGGAGAGCGTACACTTTTGCAAGATGCGGCGCCGTCAGTGTAGCTAAAATTTGGTGACCACCCTTCTCGAAATGCAACCCATATACCGGTGATAATGATCAACATCCGGAGGTTATCGTCCGTTTCAATAACTGGTCTGCCTATTGGGGCTTCCATATCAGACGCATCGCTAATCACTGACATGGCAGACGTAGGTGACGATGGACCACCGTTTGGGGTAGGTATGGAGTATTTGTCGTACACCTCGAGTTGATTGCGAGTCATTGATCCGATAACGGGATGCCGACGAGTGTTAGGGTCAATCACACTAAATGTAAAGCGCCGGGTTTCGTCCTGTGGTATTGAACCAGGAGGCGCAGACACGCGGCGTTTCTTGGCCCCCCGCCGTACCCATCTCAAAATCGAGAGACCCGAGCTTGTTGCCGCCGCAAACTCGTACGACCCATTGGGGAGTGGAGTTGCTTCCCATACGGATCCAGTGTTGAGACAGATCTCAGCTTTGCCTTTCAACAAGGCATCGTCCCTAGTAATCTGGCATATTGTTGCAACAACCTCATGGTGATCCCCGTTTTCATCATCGGAGCTGAGACTTTTTTCCGTCGTGGAGTCTCCCACTGGCCGGTCATACAAATCGCTAGTCGTGATGATTAAATCATTCGGGCCAAGTCCTTTCTTCCCACGCAAAATTGCCGGGAATTTGCGGGCAAACCGAGGCATAAACAGGGTTGATGGCAGGACATCCAAGACCGGAACCGGGCGTGTTGTATGCGATACTTGCTGCAACTGCAGAAGAAGTTTCGGTCTCAGCTTTAGTCGCCTGTGTCGTGCATTGGTTGCGGGGTGGGCTAATTGGTAGGACGTTCGAGACCTGGTCGGTGGTTTCACCGACTGTGGCGGGGCGAACCGAGATCGCGCTGGGGATGGCTCCGTGCTTGGGTATCTCTCCTCATCGCTCGAGAAGTGGTCGACCGGTTTGACAGGCATTGATCGTCGTTGTTCATACTTCAATCGATTTACATCCGCAACCCTCTCCTTGCTAGTAAATCCCCCTAGCCCCCAAGGTGGTAAAGCGGCGAACGAGAGTGCGGACGAATTCTGAGTATCGGGTTGGGAACCACTGGCCTCGCTGTTATGAGCTGCTGCCGCGTCGGCTGCCATACCAAGGTTGAATAGCATTAGGTATCCTCAGAGATCTGATCTCTGACGAGTGGTCAAGGACACCATCGACCGCGACGAACCGTGATTGTCAGTGGAGTGTAGCCCTCGCCGATCAGCACTAAGCTAAATAGGTGCCTCCGATCTATACAGGCCTAGGATACCGCAAAAGCAATAATGGGGTTGTTGAAGGGAGAAGAGAAGAGGAAAGTCTGTGTGGGGTTGAAGGGTAGAAGAGCTGAATATTAGCGTGGCCTGCACGATAATTATTCAGGCTCCACCAGCAATGGACAAGAGGGTAGAGGATATAAGAGGAAGAAGGAGAAGGAGGGCGGAAGAAGGAGAGAATTAAAGGTCAGCGCAGGAGGCAAATAAAAGTCAAAGCAGGGTGCCACCGTTGTGTCACGTCAGATCATGGGGGTTCTATCGTAGGAACAATGCAAACGCGGGCGGGAAATATGTAAGGGAGAGCGAAGGGAATAGAAACAGAAGCAGAGAAGCCGAAAATGTGGGATATTCAGGTATAGATTTGACTGTGGCGTGGAGCGGTCAAGAAAAGTGACACCACGCGGTTTGTGCCTGGGAATAGTATCCGGCCCTTGTCGTCGCTTGCTTTCTCCGCACGGAGTTTGGAAAAGCGAGAGAGAAAAAAAGCGAGAGAGAAAAAAGAAAAGAAAAAGAAAAAGAAGATCAAAGAGAGTCAGAGGCAGGGGGAGAAACTGGAAAATGCAGCAGGTGTAGACAGATGATGACGATGATGAGAAGAGAAGAGGTCACTGTCGGACAGGGCTGGTTGATTCAATTAATATTATTGATTACTTCATCTGGAACTGGGATTCTAAGTAGGTATTTTTTAAGTATATGTACGGGAGCAAAAATTTGACTCTTCATCCGTCCAGGCCCCGAGTCAGCTCCCATGGACCAAAGCTGGTGGTCTGCATGAACCAACTTTCGGGAAGCAATCGACGGGTGGCCACTGGACAGTTTTGACTGGCCCGTCTCTGTAAAATTACCCATGATTTATTTGATAGTCGCCGATCCTCGGGCTCTCTGACACCCACAGGTCCGACACACTCCAGCTCCAGGCTTACCACCGCCCAGCCAATCTCGTCGCAATTCCCCCAGATGTGGCGGATCCAGAGCGCTACGACTCGGTACCTCGTAGGTTGCTGTCGTCTGACATGGGCTCGTCTCGTGAAAGAGAGTTTCCTGCTCGGCGAATCATCCCGTTCCTCCGAGTTCAAGGTTCAAGTGTTCAAAATTTCAAATCTAGAATTTCATAAAACGGAGCTACGGTGGAGAGATTATTGCAGCAGCTTCCGAGTCCGTACCTGAGCGTGGTACGACCTCCGCCTCTTCACGCCTACGCTTTGGATTCTATCTCATCATTGGGAAGGCCCTCAAACACCCCTCGTAGCAGCACTCCGTCACGGTAGTACTTCGTACTCGTGACCCCAGTTGTCTTTCACAGTTACAATGGACATTGAGAGCCTCACGGCAGAGCAAAGTCTGACGAAGACGGAAGACGGATAAATAATACAGCCCAGCCCGGACCTCGGAATCGCCGAGCCGCCGGTTCTGATCCACAGCTGGTTCCATGGCATCTTGTTGGGCTATTCCAGACAACGACAAAAAAAGAAACTCGACAACCTTAGGAGTAAATGTAGGTTGAGTGATCAAGGTTAAACAACTTTATTAATAATATGACGCAGGCTGCTGATTAGTGATGTCGTGGTCAAAAGATAGTTACACCTTCATTTCAATTCGATGATCATGAACTCCGCGTGGAGATCTGGAGCGCTGAGTAAGCGGCACATCAACTTCCTAGTGGTACCCTGCGACGGAACTTGACTTGGCACTCTTATGGTCAGTCTTACTGCATCCAAAAGATGACTATACACAAAAGCTGGCGAGAAAGCATGAAAGAGAAGAAATGAAAAAAAAAAAAAAAAAACTGTTGTCCGTCCCGTCGTGTAGGGCGATCTCCACCAATGACCGGTCCAGAAGGTGGACACTGGGCTGGAAACATCGTCAGTGGCACTGGAAAGGACAAGAACTGCCTAGTCTAACATCATGAATATTGTCCATGATGAAGGTGGCGGAATCTTAATCAGATAATCATCCACCGCACTAACAACAAGTAAACTTATGAACAAGTAGTACTGGAGTCTGGACTCGTCTGCTCCTTGCATTTCGGCAGATATATCGATGCTGCATCCATAGAGTACAAACTTCCAAGGCTCTGGGCTCTCTGAACAAGGGATACTCCGGAGCCCGGAGTCCGGCCGGACATCGACTTTCTTTATCAAACTCCATCGCCGATCAGCATGCCGCCTTTACCCAATTTGGTGACTTTGAAGTTTGGTCTCATGACAGGTTCTTGTCCGCTCTGAGAATCTACGGAAACCACGAGAAATTGCCAAGCATTCCTCCTAGATAAAATCGTCAAACTCTTGGCTATAAATTTAAGCTGGTCAAAATCTTGTGCATTCAAACGATTACGATTATTAATATTAATAACACGATTCCAGCAGGTGGATCTGGAGCTTAAGATTTTTGATTTTTTTTCCATAGGGCTGGATCCCGATCCAGGGTTTTGCTCCAAGTGGGCAGGGGCATCCACTAGATGTCTGTAACGGTGACAGTGACACCCATGTTCGGGATCTTTATGAACATAGTCACTTGCATTGTTTATAAAACTAACATGACTCTATGGAGTGCAAATTTTTTACCTAGAAAATTAAAATCTCGCAACGTATACTCCGTGCTCCGGAGATGGGTCTCATGGGAGGAGCCGCTTTTATGCACTCAATCAAAGGCTGAATAAGGTGTTTTGTGCTTCCCGATTGATCCGGTCGATCAACGTCGCGTTTTCTGGACCACCTTTTGCTCTCCCCACGACTTGACCTACTCAAATGCCTCGGCCCATCTGACCAATCTGATTCTCTCTTCCATGAAAACCTGCAAATTTTTTCATTATTAATAATTGATTCTTTTTTTGACATGTGCCTCATTAATTGATATCACGAGGATGGAAAATTTGTTCGACCAAGAAGAAAGTGGATAATCATAATCACGATCCCAAATCTCACGCGGTCCGAAACACGACCATGAGCTCCTCAGCAACATGGCATCCAAAGCTCCTTGACCCTAGCCATCCCGTCAGAAGCTTATCGAAAGCATTTTGGCTATGGAAAGCTCTCTTGATCGTTGTCATCATTGGCTGTCCCGGCCTAGGCTATGATACGTCCTCCAGCCATCTCCCGTACCAGGATGCTGACTTCGATATCATCTCCGGAAACACCGAATACGCGGCGCTCTCTCTCCCGCTAAAATTTGCCCGATGGGACTCCATCTATTTTTTGCATATAGCGGGAAGCGGCTACGTTTATGAGCAAGAGTGGGCATTCAGTTATGTGTACGGGAAACTTGTGAATTCCCTAACATCTGGTATATTAGTGTCGCGCGCTAAATGGTCTAAATGGTCCGATGCTAACAAATGACGCAGTTTTTCCTCAATCAACAAGCCTCAGTGGAGCTGCGACCCTCGCTGTGGCGGCAATTGCGCTCTCGCATATTACTCACTATCTATCGGTGCTGGCACTGTATAGACTCTCCATTAACGTTTTTGGCACCGAGACCCCCCAGAAGCGGCTCGCCTGTTTCCTCTCTGCGGCTTTGCATGTCATTTCTCCCGCTGGAGCATTTCTCTCCGCACCTTACGGAGAGTCGTTGTTCTCATTTCTCAACTTGTCTGGATTCTACATCTACTCTTCCTCTAATATTGACTACAATCATGGACGGTGGGTATCCAGCAACGCGAAGCTGCTCCTCGCAGCTGTGCTTTTCGCAGGAGCAACAACCATTCGGAGCAATGGTATCCTGAGCGGTGTTTTATTTGCATGCGATGTCCTCTTGCAGCTTTCCAGGATTGTCTCCCAGCGCTCCTTGGGGCAATCCGGGCTTCGTTTGTGCTCCTCTATTATAGGTGGCTGTGTTGTTGCTTTGGGAATCGCCATTCCTCAGTACCTCGCCTATACACAATACTGTGTAGATCGAGGCACCATCCGTCCGTGGTGTCAGTCCATTATTCCCAGTATCTACGGCTGGGTCCAATCCCATTACTGGTAAGCAGCCAACCAGATAAGCTACCTAGTTTATGTCCCACCGAATGCTAACCTTTGAACAGGGGTGTTGGCTTCCTCCGATACTGGACCGTATCAAATATCCCCCTCTTCCTACTCGCTGCACCAATGCTGGCCATTCTATTCCAGTCTGGCCTCTGGGGATTAAACGTGATAGTTCCCCACACCGCCCATAAATCCCTATCTGAAGAGAACTCATCATCTACTCTAACCTCAGCGCCCTCGTTACTACCGCAACTCGCCATTGTTCAAATTCTGCTTGCATCGATGGCTCTTACCAGTTATCATGTGCAGATTATCAACAGAATATCCTCTGGCTATCCATTGTGGTACTGGTTCCTTGCATGGAAGGCCTCGAAACACCTGGGAAATTCTGAACCCAAGCCCCAGCTCAGTAGACAGTTCTCACTTGTCGCACAGGTTATGGTTATTTATGCACTTGTCCAAGCTACTCTTTTTGGATCGTTTCTTCCTCCGGCTTAGATATATCTTAGCTACCCCTATTCTAATAAATACTGCTTCCAAGGCTCCGAACTGAATCAACTTTCCTAAGGCTTTCTTTCGCATCTAATTCAGTTTGATTTATGTCAGGTGCATAAGAACTTCAAAAATGACCCATTATGTCTCATATGGATAATTCACCATCGTCCTGCTCAACGCAGAGAGTCGATGACGGAGATATATATACTTCAGGAGTACTCCAACATCACGGTGGTTCTTTTATTTACCTTATCACATAATATCTTCTTCGCCTAATCATAAATTCTGCCTACTCTTAGGATATACCAGAAGCCTCCGCTTTTCCACTCTTTTCTTTATAAAGTGTAACATCTTTGACTATCTCATGATGGGAGATCAGACAGATAAGGGCGGTCGCAAAGGCGGACTCATTTTTAATGGCAGAACAATCTCTTTCCCCATTTTGACGCCAGAAAATTGGAAGAAAATCAGGCTTATACCATGATTTATGATAGGTAGATTATGTTGTAAATAATATTCTTTGAACTAGTTTCTATGAAAGTGTAAATGGGGGTTTCTCACCACCGCAGAGTAACACATTGTCTGAGTTGTGAGCTGTCCAGACTGCTAGGCTCCTATCGTTACGTAGCTTACATTATGTCATCATCAGTGATCTAACACTTACTGGGCCAGACTTAATACTGCTCGATAACCTCAACTGCTACGCGTGAGCCCAAATTACCTTCGACTGCTGAGCTGCAAATCCGTGCTACAAAAAGAAACTCATGTTAATCGATCCCTTGGGTAGAGAACGAGAGTCTAAAGCTACTTAACGAGTCTACGTCTGTGATTTAAAAGCTCCTTTCTTTGGTCGTTCTGCTAGCCTGCGCCTATAAAAAGCAGACTCGCAGCAGGGTACTGTTGGGCATCCATTATTATAGCATAGTTTCTGGATACATGCTTCATGTTTCATGTATATCTTTATCCATGGAGTTGTGTTCATTTTCTTGGAATCCATGTAGCTAACCACTTCTGCACCCCAGAGCTTCCCCGAACCACACCAACTTCCTCCTTTAACACCACGGTAATCGTCGGACGAACTGGACGATTATGGATAATTCAGGTCCCAAAACAATCCTCACTCCAGATAACTTCCATAATGTGCATATGATTTCCCGGGCCACCTCCCCGGGGGGTGAGCCTGCTGGCCTAAATGGAGATGGCGAGCCCAAGGCTCGGGTTCGGCCTCGCACATACCCATATTTCAAATATATGCCTTACCCGCTTGAGGATGACACACAGAGAACAAGGAGTCTGCGGGAGATATTGAATCATCTTTATATTTGCGTGGAGGCGGGGGATTTCAGTCCTGGCGCGGTGCACTGGACGCGAGAGCTCAGAGGCTGGCTGTCGCTGAAGTTCGATCCTACTCGCAGCGAACGGGTCAACCTGGTCAAGCTCTACTATGAGTTGTCGCTTGCCCCCGGGATAGACCCGAACGTTTCAGAGCGGTTCGCAAGCATGTTCATGCTCCTCACGAAGTAAGTAGCTTTTTTCAACTTTGATCGTGCTTTGAGAATGAAATGTCCATGCTGACTTGAACCACAGGCGCAAGCACTATCTGAAGCCAATCAAAGATCTCGTATTAGATTGGAAGCCCCTATATAGAGAACTGAAGGCCTTTGTCCTACCTACAGAGTCGGGTCTGGTCCATTCTTCGAACCTGAAGCGCAATGTCAAGACGTTGACGAAGCTTTGCGCTTTCATTCAGCTCTATGTTGACCCATGCGAGCTCCCAGCGATGCTCGAGGAATTCCTTCCGCACTACACAACCTCCTTCTCTGAGGGTGCCTTCGTAGTGGTGGGTCTGATCAATCTTCTCCTTCCCACATCACCACCCCCAGAATCTAGGGAGGATCTGCTGCCACAGCATTACCTCCCAACTTATTTCCATCTTTGGTCATTGGTCAGCCGGTCGAAGACCTTTGATGTGACTTTCCTAGACTATCTCTCTCGCTTGGCTCGAGATTCGCTACCAGCCGGCCATATTTCGTTCTCGGAGTACGGCATTTTCGGTAAAGAACAGTCGTCTCTCATTTTCACGGCGATCCTCCGCTTGCTGGAAATTCCCGTGGGGCAGTCAACCTCCCCTTATAGTGCTCTGGTGGATATATCTTCAGGCCTGGGCATCATGCTCGATCGGGATACGCGAAAGCATCCGGTGGCGCATCACATTGCCAGGTGGATAGTTATGTCGCTATCGCCCGCATGTCTCGATAAGGAGGAGTCAATATTGACTCAGCTTGAGGGACTCATCCAGGCGGTGGAGACATTCTTTCACCCCTCAAATTCTGGAAGTTGGACCAAGACTCTAGCTCAATTGGTATATTACCTTACGGACTTTTTTGTGATGCGATGGAACAGGGAACAGAGTGGGGAGATGGAAGTTCCGGCGGAACGGAGACTTAATGAACCTTTGAAGCGCCGATTCGTGCTCTGCCTCCGTGAGGTGATCTTTATGGGTATCTACTCTAAGAGCGGCACCGCCATGAGCTTTTCCTTGTCCACATTGCAAGGTCTGGCGTTCCTGGAGCCACATCTTATCCTGCCAGGAGCGCTTCAGAGAATTTACCCGTCGCTACAAGGTCTTGTTGAGGTTCACCGCACCACATCTTCCCTTCGGGCACTTCAGGTTCTCTCTCGGATCATTTCCAGGACAAAAGGATACCGCTGCCATTTGACCACCCTCCTCGGCTTGGCACTCCCTGGCATTGACGCCAATGATCTGGAGAAGTCGTTGCATGCACTGTCGTTCATACAGTCTGCATGTTACAACATACCCATGGCTGACTTAACCAAGGGAAGAGAGGAGATAAACTCCAATATGCTGGCGATGCAATGGATTCCCGGTGAGATGGAACGGATGGAGGAAGAGGGAGTTCAGGTGAAATTGAACTACGACACGGACCTCGATGACGAGACCGAGGAAATGATCCTCCGCTCTTCCACGTGTGGATTCGGAGATTTTATTGTGTCGTTCTTGGGGCGAGTCTTCACACTGCTGGAGAACCTACCAGATGTAACGCGAGTGCGAAATGGCTCTCCCGAGGAAAATATCGTAAATACACTTCCTGCGACCTTCATGCCGCTACTGTCGTCTCTTTCACCAGAGTACTACGACATTGCCTTGTCTAAAGTTGTCGATTTTGTGTCGAACCATGTAATCCATCAAGCTCGGGATGCAATGGCCTTCATTTGCAACTCGGTCTGCAAAGTCAACCCGGAAAAGGCATTGAAAAGTTTCATCCCAGTATTGACCCAGGCTATTCGCACTGAGATCGACGATAATGGCGCAGGCTCAACTAGGACAACTGGTACGGATGTACTTCCTCGTGACCGCGGCTTGGTTTGGAACATCAGTATGCTTAGCATGTGTGTTGTTCATGTGGGTGATGCAGTCCTTGCTCACAAGAAGGAGCTACTCGATATCGCTGTTTACATGCAACAGAAGTGCCGGGGTATTCCTACTGTGCATATCTCGAACTTCATCCATCACCTGCTGCTGAATCTGACCGGGACTTATACCTCAGACTACTCACTGTACGAACCCGACGTTGTTGCCAAAGGTTTACAGCCAGAACTCTGGAGTTACAGAGCAGATCCACAGAACCTGACTATCAAGTGGCATGTTCCAAAACGTGAGGAGCTTGAGTTCGCAGCAGAGCTCTTTCAAAATCAGGCTGAGACTGCTCTCAAGCAACTCACTGCCTTGACCGACGATACATCTAGCGTCAAACGGGATGGTAGTGGAAAGAACTGGTCGGATGAGGTTATCAGAAATTTGGTTTTGCTGAGACTTATACTTTCTGGTATCTCCGTGCTCTTTGACGCCAAGGCGGCCTCGAAAGCGAAGAAAAATGGAATAAACAGTTCAGATGCATCAAATGACATAGAAATGGCAGATGCACAAGAAACCTCAGGTCAAAAGGAGGATGAGGAGGAACCTGATTCGTCGCTGGACAGCTCCGATGAGGACACTGTTCGAGAGACATTCTCTTATCCTACAGGATACCCCCTCCAGGAAACAGATCCTATTTATACTACCATTCATGACATTCGGGAGCGAGCCGGCTGGGTCCTTCACAAGGTACATAGATTCCTGTCCGACAAACAGGAGGATGACGTGCCATGCTTTGGCGCTTTGTACTCGGCCTACCGCTCCTGGTTTGTGGACGTTGGCATTGAGAGATCCGCTCATGTACTTGATCGTGTCACCCGTCTCTTGATTGCCGATATTCATCCATACAAGATGAGTGGAGTTCGTAAAGATTATCCACGTCCTCTTCTTGTTCGACGGGCCAATATGTACCATTTGCAACGCCTGAGACATAATGCGGCCCCTCGATGCCGATCCGAACTCGACGAGACCTTGCTTCTCGACATTGCCGAATCGTGTGTGTCTGCTTACACGGAGACTCGCCGCAATGCCCAAAGTGCCGGGGAGTCGGCACTTAAAGCTGTCTGGGGCTCTCGACTTCTCATCATCCCGCCTCTGCTCAAGGCTCTTCAAAATGGCATTAGAGATAATGATTATGGCCGGATTAAAGGCGCGTTATTCTCTCTATTGCTGAGCAGCGTCGCCAAGACTGTTGGACGTCATTGGAAATACGCACCTACCCTGATTAAATCCTTCATCGATGCAAGTGCGGTGGACAAGCCTTCTGTCCAAAGAATTTGTTCCGGTGTGATATACCAAATTATGGACTATGGCCGTCCAATGGAAAGAATGGCCATCTTGAACCAGGATATTGTTGAGTCGATCGCCCCTACGCAAGATGTTCAAGATCAAGTCACGCAGAAACGTAAAAGTATCAACAACAAACGCGCTCTCATCGAGAAGAAAAAGGCCCTGCTAGCCGGAGAGCTGGTAAATCTAGCCAAAGTATCTCACTGGAAGGTTGCCAGCCGTGCTGCCACCATCGTGATCTCAATGGGCCTAAGGTTTGATTACATCGCGAGTGCGACCCTGATAGAGCTAGTAGCTCAAGGGTCGATTGATGATCATCCTGGCCTGCGTGGCATGTACTCTCAAGGCCTAACGGCGTTGTTCACCATGATAGATGTCCGGGCGATCTGCGGTCATGACTACAAGAACTACATCCTGGGTAACCAAAACTTCCCGTCAAAGATCAAAGTGGCCACCAAGCGATACGAGGAAGGCTGGACAAAGAAATTCCTTGCAAGCTTTGCCAATCCTGAAGCGGAATACTATATCGATCACGACTTCCCCGGATGGCTCGTATGGTCGGACAACATGCCCGGATACAGGCCTAACGTGGAGCGCGATATTGAGTATGACGAGGTAGAATGGAAAGTACGCTCACATATGGGTAAACTGTTTACCAGAGGGTGGTTCTCAAAGTTCTTCATGTACCTGAAGCAAGAGCCACGAGATCCTTCAGCAGATAAATTTCGCATGCCCTGTGCGATGTTGCTTCTTTATGCCTTCGAATTAATGCTTCGAGATGGGCTCACTGCCGCCAGTTTCAAGGATATTCAAGAAGAGGTTGAAGCTGTTTTTGAAGACGGCAGTGACAAGCACCAACATCGGGCCACCGCAGAGATTCTTGGTGCCCTCGTCAGCTCTGTAGCAGATACAAGCGTTGAGAAGCGCACCATGGTGTGGGAATATGCATTCCCTATTGTGCAAAAGATTTTCACTGACGGTCTCACACCGGAAAACTCCGGGTACTGGACCACTTTCCTCCACATGATTCTTCAGTGTCGGGACCCGCGACGAGTCTGGCCTTTGGTTGATTGGTTAGCAAGCTTCCGACTTGATATGTCGACGAATGCGGCCTTCAAAGAAAGTTCCAAAATTAATTTATTGCACCAGTCTATCATAGACGCAGGGTGGCATTTCCAACTTGAAAAGCCGATCGTCCAAGATTTCTTGGCCCATCTGGACCACCCTTATAAAGGTGTTCGCGAAGCCATGGGCCAGACGATTGCAACAATCTTCCGCACGCGCTATCATGAGTCCTATGCAGACCTGAAGAGCTTGCTTAAGGCGCAGGAATCAACGTCAACAGTCGGCACATATCCCTACCTCCCGAGCAAAGAGTTCTCTGAGATGATACACGACGTCTTCAACCGAATTGAGAAGTGGCGGCAAGAGCGAACGCCCGGCCAGCAAACACCATCCTCCTACACTTCAGGCAGCAAGACTGTGCTCCTGTGGCTTGATTCGACGCTATCCTCCCACGAGTGTACCCAGCTTGTTCCTTTCTTCCCAGACGTCTTTACTGGACAGCTCTTACATATGATGGACGTCAAGGAGGATCCAGAACTACAGTCCTTGGCTTACCATGTTTTCCGTCACTTGCCCAACATCCCATATCCCGCGGAGCAAAGTTCGGGATTCATCAAAACGCTCATCCACATTGGACAGACGTCGCCTTCTTGGCACCAGCGCCTACGAATCATGATCAACATCCAGATTATCTACTTCCGTCGTCTGTTTTTGATCTCGGTGGCTGACAGGGATAAGCTCTTCGACTGTGTGGCGAGCATGCTGGAAGACCCCCAGCATGAAGTCAGAGCTGGAGCATCAGCTACTTTGTCTGGAATGGTCCGATGTTCGCCCGAATCTCTGCGACAAGATATGATTTCTCGACTGAAGAAGCGATTCACAAAGATTCTTGTGGAAAACCCACTTCCCAAGAAGCCTAAGCTTCTTCGCTCTGGCATATCATCCCCGGTCTCATCTGGGGCTGGTACTCCAACCCCGGAGCACACCCGGCTCATCATAATGAGACACGGTGCCGTCTTGGGTCTTGGTGCCCTGATCCAAGCATTCCCCTATAGTAGTCCACCGCCAACATGGATGCCAGAGGCCTTGACGACATTGAGCGTGCGCGCTGCGAATGATCCAGGCATCGTCGGCTCGAGTGTCAAGTCGATAATTAGTGAGTTTAAGAAGACAAGACAGGATACTTGGCATATTGATGCGAAGGTAAGTGAATTTGAGAATGAGCTGCGTTCTCCAAGTGTTCAAGTTACAGAAGCTGACAGCTCGTGCTAGGCATTTACTCCTGATCAACTCGAAGACCTTTCGGGTGTCCTTTGGAAGAGCTATTTTGCTTAATGTAGCTCGCGAGAAGAACAAGAGGCATATGTGCATATTGCAATGTACATAGTATCTCCCCTACTTGGATTACTTTGTATACTAAGTCTGCCCACGGTGACGACCTTGGTGCTATTTAATGTATATCTCAAGATTTGAGTTCGACGAGATGATTGCGCTTTGTCGCCAGGGAAATAGACAAATTCCGTAGATGACAGTAGTGGAACAAATACTCCACCGTATAACAACATTGTATACATCCATCAACCTCTTCGCCTTTTTATGTTTATTAGTCAGCTATGAATAGTATGCCCACCTGTTTCGGAAATCACGTGCAGCAAAACAGCCACGGGGCGGTCCGACCTCAAAAGAGCATCGTCAGTTCCAGGGGTTTTGGCCTGTTATCTTCAGCTTTCCCGCCTACTCATGGGCTGTTAGTTGGGCCGTGGTCTATCATTAATTTTTTTTCTTCTATACACTTACTTGATTTCGCGCTCCTGCCCATTTCTCGCCGCTGTGGTGGAAAGATCCTGCTCCAGGCAGCGCCTCTTTCACCATGGCTCCAAAAGACACCTTCTTCCGCTCGTCGGAAATGAGCTTGACCCAGCTCTATATAGCCAATGAAATCGGACGAGAGGTTGTTAGTGCTCTGGGAGAGCTGGGCCAAGTCCAATTTAGGGATGTAAGTTGATGCTACTTTCCCTCATCTCCCCAGTTGTTTTGGTGGTCAATGGAACGGACCAGGCTAATCTGGACTCATCCGGCCAACAGCTCAATCCCGATGTGAATGCTTTCCAGCGAACTTTTACCAAGGAGATCCGTCGGTTGGATAATGTGGAGAGACAGCTACGTATGTTTTGCCGGCCCTAGAGAGCTCCGGAGATATGTGTGTGGGCTAAACAGGATGTTTTGTTTGGACAGGTTACTTCCATGCTCAGATGGACAAAGCTAGTATTTCGATCAGGTCTTCGTCCGAGTTTTCCGATACCCTCGCAGCGCCCCTGGCATCGGAGATCGACGAGCTTGCGGAACGCAGTGAGAGTCTCGAGCAAAGAATCGCCTCGCTGAACGATAGCTACGAGACCTTGAAGAAGCGTGAGGTGGAGTTGACGGAATGGCGCTGGGTTCTTAGGGAGGCGGGCAGTTTCTTCGATCGCGCCCACACTCATACGGAGGAAATTCGCCAGTCATTCGATAACGATGAGGCCCCTCTCCTTCACGACGTTGAGCAGCAGCATCGTGGTCAGAATGGCGACACCCAGGGTCAGCAATCGTTCCTTGAGATGAACATCGGGTTTGTGGCTGGTGTCATCCCTCGGGATCGGATCGGTGCCTTTGAGCGTATCCTCTGGCGAACCCTGCGTGGTAACCTGTACATGAACCAATCGGAAATCCCCGAGCCCATCATCGACCCTAGCACCAACGAGGAGTCCCGCAAGAACGTCTTTGTTATCTTCGCCCACGGAAAGAATATCATTGCGAAGATTAGGAAGATTTCGGAGTCCCTGGGGGCGTCTCTGTACAGTGTTGATGAGAACAGTGAGCTCAGACGCGATCAGATCCATGAAGTCAACACAAGGCTGAGCGATGTGGGCAATGTCTTACGGAACACGAAGACCACTCTCGACGCGGAACTCTCGCAGATTGCTCGCTCTCTTGCTGCTTGGATGATCATTGTCAAGAAGGAGAAGGCGGTTTACGACACGCTGAATCGGTTCTCGTACGATCAAGCGAGAAAGACTCTTATTGCGGAGGCGTGGTGCCCGACGAACTCGCTTCCATTGATCAAGTCAACATTGCAAGACGTCAACGATCGCGCCGGACTAAGCGTGCCAACTATTGTTAATCAGATCCGCACCAACAAGACCCCGCCAACCTACGTGCGGACGAACAAGTTCACGGAAGGCTTCCAGACAATTGTCAACGCCTATGGTATCCCGAAATACTCGGAAGTCAACCCCGGTCTTTACACGGTTGTTACGTTCCCTTTCCTTTTTGCGGTCATGTTCGGTGATTTTGGTCACGGTGCACTCATGACCATGTGTGCCTGTGCGATGATCTTCTGGGAAAGGCAACTAATGAAGGCCAAGCTTGATGAGCTTACGTGGATGGCATTCTACGGTCGCTATATCATGTTGATGATGGGTCTCTTCTCGATGTACACTGGTTTGATCTACAACGATATCTTCTCCAAGTCTTTCACTGTCTTCGAGAGTTCCTGGAAGTGGCCCGATGATATTAAACCGCAACAAACTGTTGAGGCGTCATTAAAGGGCAGCTATCGGTTCCCCTTTGGCCTTGACTGGAACTGGCACGAAGCCGAAAACAGTCTGCTGTTCTCGAACAGTTTGAAGATGAAAATGAGTATCTTGCTGGGATGGGCACATATGACCTATGCCCTTTGCCTGCAATACGTTAACGCTCGCCACTTCAAGTCTAAGGTCGATGTCATCGGCAACTTCCTTCCCGGAATGATCTTCTTCCAGTCCATTTTCGGCTACCTTGTCGTCACTATCATCTATAAATGGTCTGTGGACTGGGCGGCTCGAGGCCAATCGCCCCCTGGTCTCCTGAACATGCTCATCTTCATGTTCCTCAGCCCCGGAAATGTCCAGGAGCAACTCTACCCTGGCCAGGCCGGAGTCCAAACCGTCCTGCTCCTCCTCGCTGTGGTCCAAGTCCCAATCATGCTCTTCTTCAAGCCATTCTACCTTCGCCGGGAGCACAATCGCACTCGTGCCCAGGGCTACCGAGGCCTCGGTGAGCAATCCCGGGTCAGTGCATTGGATGACAACGGTGACGCAGACGGCCGAGCCCGTGAGAGCATCGCCAGTGACGGTGAAGCCGTGGCCATGATCGCACAGGATCTCGGAGATGAAGAACACGAGGAGTTCGAGTTCTCTGAAGTCATGATCCACCAGGTCATCCACACCATTGAATTCTGTCTAAACTGTATCTCCCACACGGCCTCGTACCTGCGTCTGTGGGCTCTTTCCCTCGCTCACCAGCAGCTCTCCATCGTCCTGTGGGATATGACCCTAGGCGGCGCCTTTGAGCAGGAGTCGTCCGTGACCCGTGTCATCATGATCGTCGTCACCTTCTACCTATGGTTCACGCTGACTATTGCCATCCTGTGTGTTATGGAGGGTACTAGCGCAATGCTTCACTCTCTCCGTCTACACTGGGTTGAAGCAATGAGCAAACATTTCATGGGTGAGGGTATACCGTTTGCGCCGTTCAGCTTTAAGACGCTTCTTGAGGAAGAACCTGTCGATTAGTTTCCTTTTTTTGGTTCTTTTTTCCCCTCTTTCATTTTTCCTTTCTCTGTTGCATCTGGATGTACTGTATATCCCAGGGTGGGACTCGTTGGATTTGGGCATCACAGAGCATTTTTCTGGTGTCTTATCCTTTGTGTGTTTCACCTCGATGGCTGTGCTATTAGAACATCAAATATATAAATATTCATGAATATAATTTGTGCTGCATAAATTAATTTAATGGAAATCTGAATTTCGCCCGTACATTGCACTGGAGATATATAGTAGTACGTGGGCGGCAAGACGTTGTGTTGTCATTACCATTTGGAACAAAATTTTGGACGAGACTTAAAGAAATGGAGAAAAACACAAGTAACTTGAATCATTTCATTGAGGCTATATGTTGGTATTTTAAATGCAACTGGGTCATAAAAGTAATAAGTAAAAGATCATTTCCCCTTGGAGAAAACCACAAAAGAACTCCGACCGTACACCGAACAATGGCTACGAGAAGACGACGATGATTTTCCCTACCCTTTTCTGTTTCATTTATTTCTTGAACTGGTTGTATGTATCGATGATCTTCTGCACCTCATCCTTGGAACCGAGGAACACCCCGCTTCGGTCGTGGATGTGCTCGGGCTGGACACCCAGCAGACGCTCCATGCGCGAGTTGACCGCCAGACCACCAGCGTTCTCGAAGATCATGGCCATGGGGGCGCACTCGTACAGGATGCGAAGCTTCCCCTTGGGGCTCTTCTTGTCGGCCGGGTACGCGAAGACACCGCCGTAGAGCAAGGTGCGGTAGGCATCGGCGACCATGCTGCCGATGTAACGGGCGCTGTACGGCTTCTTGCCCTCGCCGGGCCGCTTGAGCGAGTCGAAGTAGGCGTTGACCCAGTCGTCCCAGTACATGCTGTTACCCTCGTTGACGGAGTAGATGGCGCGCTTGGCGGGCAGCTGCATGTTGGGGTGGGTGAGGATGAACTCGCCGAGGGAGTTCTCGAGGGTGAAGCCGTTGACACTGCCGTTCTTCATGGTGATGACGAGCTGCGCCGAGGCGCCGTACATGGTGAACCCGGCGGCGACCATCTCGGTCCCGGGGCGGAGGAGGTCCTGTGCGGAGACGGTGTTCTGGGGGCCGAGGACTTCGTCGGGGAGCTTGAAGATGCCGAAGATGGTTCCGACCGAGACGCCAGCGTCGAGGTTGGAGGAGCCGTCGATGGGGTCGCAGACCACAGCGTAGCGGGCGTCCGGGTGCTCGTTGAAGACGATGGCTTCTTCTTCCTCCTCGGAGACGAGGAGGCGGCATTTCCCGGAGCCGCGCATGGCGGCGATGAAGACGTCGTTGCCGATCACGTCCAGCTTCTTCTGATCATCGCCGGTTGTGTTGGAGGAGCCGGCGAGACCGGTCAGGTTGATCAGGCTGGCGCGACGGATGTAGTAGGCGATGGACTTGAAAGAGAATTGGAGGGCGTGGCAGAGGAGTCTATATTCATGAGGGATGAGTTTCTTTTCTTTTCTTTTCCTTTTTTTATTTTATTTTTTTTTATTTTGATAGGGATTATTGGATGGATGAGCAGACGTACGTGAAGTCACCTGTGGCCTCGGGTACTTTCACCTGCTCCTCAGTGAGGAATCGTGTGAGGGTGACGATATCAGTGTTGATGTTCTCCTGGCCGACTCCGTGGTGGCTGTTGCCATTGCCGTTTGCTGCCATGTTGATAGAGGGTGATAAGAAGACAGGTGTGTGAGGGTCAAGTAGAGGATCTGAAGAGAAGGTTCAATTCACGAGGAACGAAGAATCGGATGGTGCTGGAGGGGGGTTTGTGTAAAAGTATAAGCCGACCCTCGGTTCTGCGGAGAAAGCAGGAGATGCGGATCGGACACTATCAATGGAGGAGGGGCAGGGGCAGCAGAGACGATAGCGATAGCGATGGTGCCTATGTACGGAGGAGAGGATATATAGAC
The DNA here is from genome assembly GCA_027569225.1 of Aspergillus panamensis. Lineage (NCBI taxonomy): Eukaryota > Fungi > Ascomycota > Eurotiomycetes > Eurotiales > Aspergillaceae > Aspergillus > Aspergillus panamensis. The sequence continues at coordinate 267,974 of JAPDER010000012.1, forward strand.
ATATACTCTCAGGGATGAGGTGTAATGGCGGGGAGTTCACGATGAGGGACTAATTGCAGTTCAACAGACAGAGGACCCGTCTAGGACTCCGTGGACGGTTCCCCCATTTTGTATTTCTACCGTTCACGAGACAAACGTGAGTAACTTAAGAATGACAAACCCAGCAAGCAATAATCTTTTGCCGGGGCAGTATCCACGGCGAGCCAGAAGGTCAGACGAGACCCATAGTTTACCCTCTTTTTCGACGCAATGAGTTGGTTTTCGTCATATCCCGTGGCCAACCGTAGACTCTCTCCCTCCCAACTCCCCCGCTCTCCCGGCTTTTCTTCTTTCGGGCTCGGAATGCGTCCGATTTCCCCCGGATTACTTCCCTCGATCTGGTCTCGCTGGATAGGTCGAAGACAGGGGAGTCTGTTGAGAGAATGGACAGACTTGCTAGTCACTGGTGGAATTATTATTCCTTCCTTCGCCGGGTTAATGAGTAGCGAGATCGCTCCAGGAACCAGAACTTCCCTTTCCATACTACTCCGTTTATCTTCTCCAATTACTCCGGAAACCAGAATAGAAATGAAGGTTTCCCCCATCACCTCCCTCATAGTCCACCGAGTCTATCAATGCATGAGCGATTTCCGAGAGGTCACCAGACATGCCAGGTTTGATTTGGTGTTCCACTCAGCCTCCATTCACGGCAATCGGTCATGGGCGAGACCCTCCCATTTATTAATAAGAATCATAATAACAAGATCAACAACCATCTGCGGTGGACTCCGTTCATCATCTTTTCGTCAGAGCTGGAGTAGACCGACCCTCAGTGACCTCAAATTTCAGTGCTTCAACCAGTTTCAAAATCTCTTCCAATATGGATTATTCTGATTGGTTTTTCAAATCCCAGGGTCCATCTGTCACGTGCCGCAGCGCAAATGGAGCTTGTCTATTTCAGGATTTCCATCACGTGATACATTTGTGATTATGTAACTTAAGACACTAACCCGATCAAGGCTCGGTAAAAATTAGCTCCAGTCGCAAAGAAGCTAAAAAAAAACTTCGTCGTGGATTCTTTCTTCCACCTTTCTCCATCCACCACCATCCAAGCTGATCCTGCTTCCGTCGACCTTTCAAATCGATTTCATGTCGATTGTTTCCCTTGATGCTGGGACAACATTTGAGAATATGAATTGTAGAGAATGCTAACTTACCGAATCGCATTCTAGCGAATGGCCATGGTGAGTATTTGACAAACTTTTCAATCTCAAGCACCGCTCCTCTCCCATCATGATGATAACTAGAACCATTTTCAAACTAGAGTCTTTGACCCCTTCCGGGCATGAAAACTCACTTCTTTGCACGTCAGTCTGATATTTTGCGAAGAAAGCTTCTCATCATTGACTCACTACTGTCTTTTGATTGACCTCCGCTAATTAATTCGCTTATAGGCCTTGGAATTAACCCACAGTTGGTCATTACTGCGAAGAGGATAACAGCTTCCTGTAATTGGTATGTACCTTGATTTTTCCTTATTTTCGAATTCCTCCCTAGAATGATGCTTTTTACAACTTTATACGCTGGAAATTACCGACTGAGACCTCCGGGTTTCTGACGATAACATAATGGCTTTATCTGACTTTCAATTCACATCTCTCTATTGGCATTGATTTATCTTGTCTATACCATTGCTAACAATTCCAAGTCTTTTCTGTAGAGTTTTATGAGCGAGCTGGATCCTAAATCTTCTCCGAAAGGTAAGAACTTTCGGTTACTTTTCTCAACAACCCTTTCGAAGATGAAGCGGCACTGGGCTCTGACGGCGTCAAAATAACGTCCGGTCTTGATGGACAAGCCACTTTGCGGCAGGCCTAGAAAACCTCGCCCACTGAGAAACTATTTCGAAGCACATACTATAATCACTAGACGGAGGTTGGCGTGGGCTAACTTGCGCTTGTAGTGTTGAATCAATTGCAATGTGATCAATTACTCTGTTAAGGTAATAGCTTACCTCTTGTTACCTTGAATCTACACCGTGATGAATTCCTAGATGACGAGTCTTATTCGAGTTATCGATGCAGACAACATCTTTTTTTTTACCATTCATGCATTCCTGACTTTTTAACTTTCTTTCCCTAAATTATATCATCAAGTGTGCTGCCAACATGGCTAATTCATTAATAGATTATCAATTGATATGCCTTGTGGAACTCTCAATCTTTCAGTCTGGTGGCCATGTCTCGTAGATACTAACTCTGGGTATGTTTGCACTACAACTCTCCTCTCCCCCACTTCTCATGATGATTTGACATCATAAAAAAGACAAGCATATGTCCTAGCTGGCTCGCTAGCTAAGAGGACAATCGTCATGACTGATCAGTCGCGATACCTTGTTCAGATTCGCTGTCCTTGTTCGTTCCCAGCGCTGACTCGTATCTACAAGTAGTACACCCTCCATCTCATCTCGCCGAGGAAAATGCTTTTAATTCTGTAAAATGTGAGTTTCTGATGTCTTCTCGATTCTTTCCCTGCCTTCCCCCATCCTTTCTTTTTAAAATGATGATTTATCTTTTTTTATCACGACGGTCAACATATATCTACCTTGATGACCACCGCCTGTGACAGGGCATTATATCTGAAACCCCTCTGTTATATCATGTGACTTCATTGTTATGTGTTTGCCCAGACGATGCTGACAGTGCTTCAAGTCTTGTAGGTTACCCTGACTAGTCGTGTTGGAAGAGCAAGTTTTGCCAAGAAGCCACTCAAAGCACAAAGGATATATTTATATCCAGAAATACAATCAGATAGCCAATGAAGAATGTCAATTTTCACTGGAAATCATATTTCTTAATCCAGAATAATTCTCCAGCCAATATTAGCAAGAGTTGAAGACATCGTCTCGCCAGGATCTCTAGTACATGCAGTAGTCGGAGCTTATGAACAACTGCCATAAATCTCCAGTCATTGTTGGGAAACAGTTGCCGTCATCTCGTGTTGCGATCATTCAATCCGGTTTTGAGAAGAAGTCGGACAGGTATATATCGAGCCCCTAAAGGCTTTAAATGTTGGAGGGTATTGACCGCCAACGTCTCTCAGCCCAATGGGACGATTTTGCCGCTTTGCACTACTGTAACTAGTTTCTAGCTTGGACAATCTTTGTTAATCTTGGACCGCAATGATTGTGATCTCAACGCTGGTTTGCTGATGGCGCTCAGGAGGGGCATGGGGACAAGGGTGCTGGGCCTCTGAGGGAGCGCGAATGGACTGGCTAAGCGCCGACACCCACGCCGGGTGTGATGAGATGTCCAAGGCTGCATCTTACGGCCGACACTAACGAGCACCACGTACTGCAGACCCAGTGTCGGTTCCCATGAATCCCATCCAGGCTGGTGGTCCCGTTCTTGGTGGTTTATTTTTATCTCTTTCTCCTCTCAGTCCTCCAGTGGATCCAATCGAACACAAGCCTCCTTCACACCTCGTTGCACTAATGAGCTACTCGAAGAAAGAATAGAAATGTTTAGTTATCTCGTCTCTTCTTCAGGGATCAAAGCAACCTGTCGCGTCGAGTAGGCTCGTATCCTTTGTTTCCTGTTCCTATATCTCACATTTTCTTTTTCAACCGCAGCGTTTAAACCATGGCTTCACGTCCGGCTGGCTCCTGACTACGGCGCTATGACTAGGTGTGCAGACCCCTCGTCCTTCCTGGTCCTTTCTTGTGCCTATGCCTACCCCTCGAAGGCTATCTCAAGTCTACTAACCGCGGGTTGTCGATAGCTGGTGGTCTCCAAATAATGCTGGCGACGACCTGTCGTCCAGTCCCTATTCATCCAACGGCTGGCCAACTCCTCGTGTCGGTCCCAGCACCCAAACGTCCCCTCGTCGTCGAGAGCATGCCCTTCAACCGCCTCCGTTGACAACCTCCCTGGGTGGCCATCATTTTCAGGGCCTGGGAGTCGCGCTCGGTCCAGGGCACGTATCAACCCCCCTTTCGACAACTTCGCTCTCTAGTCCGTTTACCCAGTCTCCCGCTGTACAATCTTCAGGGGCTTCAGCTTCAGGGCCCTCTCCGATGATCTCGAGGCAGTACAGTGTCCCCTACAATCCTCAGGATTGGGGGCCATTAACCAATGTTGCGATTAATGGTGGCCAGTCTGCGTATCCGCAGGCCAACAACATGCTTCGCGTCGTCACACATCATCGATCACCCGGGTCTCATTCAGGTAGGCTCTTTTGTTATCTTTACCTTCTGGTTGAATTTCTTTCATGGCTTGATATTTGCGACCCGGATAATTATATTTCTTTGAATGGAGACTAACTTGGATATTTACAGAAATGAATTTGACCCCTCCGCCGCCCCCATACTCCCCTCCAAGCCAGCCTCAACAGACAGATCAAGTAAATCCGACTCGCTCGACTACAGATTCTGGGACTCCGAGTACTGGGTCTCCTTACACCACCACAACACGGTCGAGCATCGAAATCACATCCGACTATCAACAGCAACCCCTCCCCCGTACTCGTGGCCTTCCTGCGACCCGAAATGAAGCAGGTCATAGCAGGCAAATCTCGCTCCCTCCCCCTCCCCCTTTCCCACAAGGGGTGCCTGCCTCCAGATCCTCCTCCCATAATAGAGCCGACGTTTATCGGGATCAGCCGTCATTCGCCAGCAGTTCAATGTCTTACCTTACCGTCTCGCAGGATGTTTCACAGTCAACACAACCAAATAGTTATAACTATTCCGCTCTTACTCCTCAGCGCGATGACTCTCTGCCTCCAGCTTCAAGAAGAGCCGTTTCCGCTGGTCCCATCGTAGGAAGTGCAAGTTCATCAAGAGCAACAAGCCAGTCTCGAGGGCAGTCACCGAACCCATCTGCGTGGGAACCGGGGATGCCACTTCCACCGCCTCCACCTGGTCCGCCCCCAGCTACGAGATCGCAAAGTACTAGTGGTTTAGCCGACCGCCCCCATTCTTCTTCTCTCAGAATTACGAGAACACGCCAACCCCCCGTCTTAGGCACTGGGCTTGGAAGTATTCCACCTACCCCAGCGGGATGGGTAGATGAAGGACCTGCCGACACAACTGAAAGCAGAGATCGAGCGCCGCTGAACATCGACACGTCAAGCCCAGGGGTTTCTCGAGATGCCAATGGCTCGGGATCCAATGAGCCTGCTCATACAGCTCGAAATAGCGGCCTCTTTCGCAGTCCGGCTGTCCGGGACTCTAGTTCCAAGGGGATTCGGGAGAGAAGAATCGAACGTCGAAACCGGCAGAGCCAAGTCTTCGAGGACTACAGTGCCGTTTCAACCAATACCAATCCCTGGGCCGATGCTTTGGATAATGTGAAGCCTTCCAACCTTGTTCTTGACAAGCAAAATGGACCTGATAGCTCTCGTCTTGATTCATCTTCAACGGTATTTACTCCGCGGACCACCCGCAGCATGGGGTCTGATAGTCAGCGGACTGCCTCGCGCTCCAGAGCTGGCTCTGGGGGACTATTCTCGAGCAAATCCCCGTACTCCACTCCCCAAGCTGAGCCCAGCCCTCTTGGGCCAATGACCCGGAAATACGCGCAAACCCCACCTTTCTCTCCAGATACTGACAAAGAATCAACATTTCCCAAGGGCTCTTCACGGCAGCCTCTACCACCTAAAGCCCTCCCAACCCCACCCTTAAATTCAGGACAAGATTCACGACCATCTTCGGGACTAAGTGCTAGGGGAGAACGGGAGCGTCCTGTGTCACATATATTGCACCTGCCAAACGACACGGTGGCTAACCCCGCACTCCAACCACGCCGTCTCTCAGATCACCAAAGACCATCTCTGGACTCGGTGGTCCACCAGGATGCCGAGCTAATCCAAAACGCCACGCAGCGGCACAGGGAATTCATAGATAAGGAAGCCAGCGCCGCCAATGAAGCCGAAGCTCTTCGGTTATTCACCGAATTTATCATCACCGAATCCCAAATCAGGCGTGAAAGGTACCGCAAGGTCTGGGATTCTGGTTCCTTTGACTTGGAACAGGTACGTAGTAGACTATTCGAACTACCGCCCAAACCGGCCCCACCTCCCCAAGGAGTGGCACCATCACGATCTTTTAGAGGAGCGCCACGTCTGGACATTCCTCGAGGCGAATCAAGTTGGAACAATTACCAGCCATGCCTGTCGCCTATCCAGAGTCTTAATATGAGCAACGACGAGATGAGCTCCCGAGGACGCGCCCCCAGCCGCTGGTGGGAGTCAAGAACCGGGTCGGGCAGCGAGGGAGGCGAGAGAAGGGTTCAGCGGTCAAAGCGGGAGTCCAAGTATATGGGATTACCCCTCGAAGCGTTGCAATCAGCTCATAGTCGAAGCTCTGGGGAGGCTTTGGGGATGGATGATTCAATTGATCAAAACCCCCAGTACGCCGGGTATGGTCCGGATGAATACCCCCCTGAAAAGGTCGGGTGGCATGAGGAGCCAGCACTACCAGACTACACCAAATCTACTGGCCTGGACCGCCATGGTTCTTCAAGAGGAATACGCAGAATGGATGTCTCGAGATTGATCACCTTACCGCCACCGTACCCCCGGCACTACCCCGCTGTTAACAACAGTCACCCCGAACTTGTCAGCTACCGAACCCTAGTCCGCTCGGTCAGTGATCTCGCCGAGATCAAAACCACACGGCAGCGCCACCTATCCGACGCTGAAAGCCTGCTCCAAGAACATAAACAGCGAATCCAGGATGTACGCCGTCAATTCAAAAGCAACATCCAAAGCCAGATCCAGGACGGCAGCATCAGCTTCGCCGAGGCGGCCGAGGCCGAAGCCGCCCTGATCGAGGATGAAAACAAACAAGAACGAGAACTCACCAAGAAACTCCTCGACACCTACCAGGAATCTGTAATGATACCCCTGAAGTCGATCCTCCAGGACCGCATCGACCGCGCCACCGTCTGCATCGACGAGCTCCGGAGCAAACTCTTCGACGACGCCCAACACGAAACCCCCGACCAGACCCAGGAAGAAGGCGACGAGAAACCCGAGCTCCTGGAGAAACTCACCCAGCTGAAATGGCTCTTCGAGGCCCGCGAGACGCTCCACCGCGAAATGTACGATATCATCAGCGACCGCGATGACAGATACAAAGCGGTCGTGGTCCTCCCTTACAAGCAGAAGAAGAACGAAGAGAAAGTGCGCGAGACAACAGCCTTCTTCGTCCGCGACGCCCTCGACCGCCGCGTCACCTACGAGTCGCATGCCCTCGCACGCCTCGAGTCCTTCCTCGATGTCATTGAGGAGAACGTCGTCCGCGGCGTGGAAATCCAACTCTCCGCCTTCTGGGACATCGCTCCCTCCCTCCTCACCCTCGTCCAGCAACTCCCCGAGAACCTACACGGATTCCAAATCCAGATCCCCGCCAACGAATACGAAGAGAACCCGAGCTACCACAACCACCCGTTACAGTATCTATACTCCTTGGTCTCGCATGCAGAGAAATCCAGCTACCAGTACATCGAGTCCCAGATTAATCTCTTTTGTCTCCTGCACGAGGTGAAGTCGGCCGTCATGAAAACCAACTGCAAGCTCATGGAGACGGAACAAACCCGGCAGGGCGAAGCCGAAGAGGCCGTGGAGCGGGAGGTGGAGGCATACTGCGCGAACGAGGAGCGCACGTTGACGTATGATCTGAAGGACAAGGTGGGCACGGTGGAGGGACAGTGGACGGAAGCCCTGGGAAGTCAGATCCAGGCGTTGCGGGAGCGGGTGAGGGAACAGCTGGAGCGGGAGAATGGGTGGGAGGATCTGGAGCAAGTTTAGATAGCACGCCATATGACATTGTATCAAATATATGCTCCGTATATCATTCGAATATATATTGGAAGTTCTTACCTGGACGTGCCTTTTTTGACTATTTGGGCGGCCGGGAATAGCGTTCGACCTGTTCCTGTCACCGTCACTATTCATCTATCTCCCATTAACTTGCTCTTCACAGGATAATTAGTACCTGCCTTGAGTATCCATTGCCATCCTTCTCTCTCTATAAAAGTCTGTTCTTTTCTTTCTGTCGCTACAGATCCTCAAGCGGGATAGGAATCGGTGCGTCATTACTGGAGACATGGATCTCAACCATTGGGAAGATCTTAGCCGTCCCGAAGACGAATATTTTGCTCTCGTTGAGGCAGCACACATGATTGTAATTTTTTAATCATAATAATTTCAGAAGCAGGAACTGTCGTAGATTGAACTTGTATATCTTCTCCTCCAATTGAACGCTAGACCTATCTGGGTAGGGAAGTATCTAGTCTGCTGACCTAATCAAACGCACACACACGTGATTTGCATCCCTTCTAGAGCTTTCCGTCCGAATCTTTCGCTTCACCTTCACTTGGAAAGGGCAAAGGCTGTCTCCCTCATATTTTAACCCCATTCCCCCCGTTCCTCCCACGGTACTTTCCCTCCCTCCCTCTACACTCTTATTATTAGCCGTGCCGCTGTGGACTTTGAATTGATCTACTTCTACTTCAGCGTCCTTTTCTCTAGACGTCGTTGTTTGCAACTGTAAGTCGACCTCGGAACCCTGTGATTTTTTTTTTTCGCTTTCCCCCCCCTTGTCTTTCGCTTCCACACCAACCTGAGGTATCAATTGGTACCAACTCAATTACCCCGCGCATGTACCTTGAATATGATGAGATCAAATAGCTGGCACCAGTCAGACGAGGTTGTATTTCTAAAATGCAACTTCACTGCTGATTAGCTGCGGTCAGGGAACGCTACCCATGATCCTGATATTTTCAATTTTTCCTTTGAATAATCTTGATTGCGTGGATCAGTCGATTGAGGAGCATTTTAGCTGATTCGAATTTATCCCAGCAGAACCTAGCATCTGGTCAATACCGAATAATAGCATTACAATTCGACTAAATTTTTTTTTCTTTGTTTGATTGAATAAAAACACATATAAACTTCCATCAGCATGGTTCTGCACAATCCTAACAACTGGCACTGGGTGAACAAAGATGTTTCCGCTTGGGCCAAGGACTATCTGAAGGAGAACCTTACCGTTCTCTCCGCTGAGGAAAATGGTGTCTCAGCGAAGATTTCCAAGTTACTGACAGTGGACGGCGACGTAGATGTCAGCCAGAGAAAGGGAAAGGTCATCACATTGTTCGATGTGAAGGTCCAGCTGGAGTATGAAGGTCCGTAAATGAACTTAAAAAAAAAAAACTACATTAGGCTTTCCCTCGTCACTAACCCATAAATAGGTAAGACTAAGGATGAGGAGTCTGTCAGCGGCACGATCACTATTCCGGAGGTAGCCCATGATACCGAGGAAGATGAGTACGTCGTATGTTCCCTTATTACCTACCACGACGCCTGAGGTTAAAAGTCTCTTGCTAATCTTTTGGGTTGGTAGTTTGAGATTGAAAACTACTCTGATTCCGCGGCCAAGCAGCCCGTGAAGGATCTTGTGCGGTCGAAACTTATTCCACAACTCAGGAAAGCGCTTGCCCAGCTTGCGCCTGCTCTGATCACTGAGCATGGAAAGGATATTCAACACGCTCCGGGTGTCAACCCTTCTAGCGGCTTTGCTGCCCCCACTTATCATCCCCAAACACCCAAGCCGGCCTCTCCTGCTCCTAAGCCCACTACGACCACCTCTGGCAAAGCCTCCGTCAACACAGTCACAGTGTCTGCCTCTGATGAGTTCCGCACCACGGGTCAGGAGCTCTTCAATACCTTCACAGATCCCCAGCGTATTGCAGCCTTTACACGCGCGGCTCCTCGTCAGTTTGACGGGGCCCACGTCGGTGGAAAGTTTTCCATCTTCGATGGTAACGTGACCGGAGAATATGTCAAGCTCGAAGAACCCAAGCAGGTTGTCCAGAAGTGGCGCCTGGCCCAGTGGCCCGAGGGCCATTTCAGCACACTTGAGATCAACTTCGATCAGAACGATGTGGACGGTGTCACTCTAATGCGTGTGAGCTGGACCGGCGTTCCCGTTGGTCAGGAAGAGATCACCAAGCAAAACTGGGACGTGTATTACGTCCGCAGTATTAAGCAGACCTTTGGGTAAGTTGCTTTTTCCCTCGTGCGTTTGCAATCAATTGCTTCCTCACCATATTTGTTTTATTCCAGATCGCGACAGTTCTATTGGAAACAGCTACTGATAACAATTTTTGTTCTTCTTCTTGGTATAGGTTTGGCACTATCCTCTGATCGCATCTCCAGCATTCCTGGGCAGGCCTTGTGAATCTTAAACCACCGTCGAGGTCCGAGTGTTTATTATCCCTGCATAGACCCATGGGATGCACTCAATACTTGATTCCTGGAAAGATTTTTTTTCTCTCTTCAATTTTCTTCTTCTAATTACCTCCCTTGGTCTCTTATTTCATCCCTCGCTTCTCTCCGAGGGGTATGCCTTGAACGACTATACGATAGAAAGTTCTACGATTAGAACAATGTAAAGATGAACCTAAATAATGAACAAATACCGATCAATACCTGGCCATTACTATGTCTAAAATATCTATGAAAGTATCCCGATACCGTTCTTTAATTTTTAATTTTACCTTGTATCATGATAAAATCCCTTTTTTGATCGTTCCACATTTCATCCTAGATGCCCCCCCCCCCCAAAAAAAAAGAAAACAGGAGAGAAGGAGAGGAGAAGAAAAGGAAACCATTTACAGAGTCTTCTCGATCATCTCAATGCCATATTCCTCCTTGAGGGTCTTGAGCAGAGGAGCGCAAATGTCCCAGGTCATGGGAGCAATAACACCCTTCTTGTTGATAGTACCATCGAGGACCAACTTGACGGCAACACCGCAAGGGACACCAACAGTCTTCGCCATGGCCGAGTAGCCGCCCGGCACACCGTACTCGCAGAGGGTGCTGGTGCGAACCTCCTTGGAGCCATCCTTGTGCTCGATGCCGAACTTGTGCTGGAGCATTACGAGATCGCGCTCCTCGGGGGCATACTGCATCTTCTGCTCGAGGGTCGCACAGAGAGTATCGAGCGGGTTACCGCGCGGGGTGATCTTCTCATCGGAGAAGAGGCCGATCCAGCGGAGACCGGAGATGATACGGTTACGCTCGTCGTTGTTGACGAAGGCGGTCTTGGACGAGATGGCCCACTCGAGGTCCTGGGCGGCGCTGGAGGTGGCGCCGAGAATCTTCTGCGTGGCGTCCTTCCAGGCGATGGGGCCGTTGAGGAACTCCTGGCTCTCGTCGCTGAGGAAGCCGATGTCGACGAGGACCTTGATCATCTCGGGGAAGCCCTGGTAGCGGAGGGTGCCGCGGATGACGGTCTGGGCTTCGGGGATCTCGTAGCGCTCGCGGAAGGGGCACGAGTCGCGGTTCGGGTAGGCGACGAAGGCAAAGCCAGGGTAGATGTAGTAGGGTTGGGCGGTGGCCATGAGGTCCGGGCCCGCGACGCTGTGTTCCTTGCCGTCCTTGTAGAATTTGGCGGCGTTGCGGAGCGCGAGCAGCACACCGCGGCTGGACCAGGAGAATTTGTAGCCTAGTGGGTTGTCGGAGCATTCGGGGGCAGGGAGACCACCGCAGTAGGAGAGGAAGGAGGTGATCTTGCCTCCTTCGGCGTGGACCTTTTGGGGGGGGGGTATTATGCGTTAGTTTTCGCTTCTCTTTCTTTCTTTTTTTTTTCTTCTCATATGTGCTGGGAAAGGGTGGGCGTTTTTTCTCACCTCGGAGATGGTCTTGACGGCGTACAGGTGATCAATACCCTGGCGGAATGGATTAGCATCTACTTATGCCTAACAAAACAGAAACCAGAGGTAGATGGAGAACATACAGGATCCAGACCAATCTCGTTCATAACGGTGATGCCGGCCTTCTTGCATTCCTCGTCCAACTCCATCATAGCTGGGGAGACGTAGGAGGTTGTGACGACATGCTTCTTGGTACGGATAGCAGACTTGATAACCAGAGCATGGAAAGTGTAAGGGATCAGGGAGATGGCCACGTCGACCTGCTCCAGGGCCTTGTCGAGGGCAGTGGCATCATTGACATCGAGGGAAATGGCCTTGGTGTTGGGGAATCCTCCACAGAGCTTCTGAGCACTCTCGAGGGTTCGGCAAGCTGTATTAACCACCCACGGTTAGTTGTGCTTTTTTTTTTCTTTTCGTTCCTTAGCCAGCGAAGTAGGAAGGGTGTAATCGAGGACTATACTGTAGTCCAGCTTTCCAATTGTGATCATGGATGAATTTCTAATACGTACCGACGGTAACCTCGACACCCGCCTTGCTGAGAACCTCAACAGTGGGCTTGGTGACTATATACACGATTCCAATTAGTCCACAGACAAAAAAAATCTCATCCGGAATGCGGGGTTGGACGGCTTTTTTTTTTTTCAACACAATGAGGGGGAAGGGAAAGAAAAGACATACCGAAACCGGAGCCCAACAGGAGGGCCTTGGAACCAGCGACTTGCTTAGCCATAATGATATTTAAGTACAGAAGAGATAGAAAGTATGGGGAAGAGGAGGAGGGATTGACTGACTCACAACTTCCAGCTGCCTCCAATCTTGATGGATTCCCCGCCGCTGAAGAAGTCACGTGAGGTGCTCCAAATGCGGTATCGGAGGTGCGTCAGCGATCCTAGTATCGAAGGTATAAGAATAAGAACTCAAGAATCCGATTCATCGCAGAGTAAGGTAATGTAGAATGAAAGTCTAGATTGTAGGTGGTCATGCGTATGTCTGTTTTTTATGTACACGCTTAAGAGGCATCGTTCCTCACAACTAGAAGGATATCAATCAAATAATTCTCAAAATGAGGGCAAAACCAAAGAGAGGATGCAAGAGAGGAAAGAAAACAAACAGAAATAAAGATAGTCACGCCCGCAAACTCCTTATACTTCAATGCTTTGCACCATTGCTTGCTCAGAATATATGTATCAGGGTATTATATGCTCTTCGCCTTCACACCCGCGCTGATCAGAAGCTCCTCATTGTCTTCCTCCACAGAGTTTAAGAAATCCCCATCAAAGTTCCCTTCCGCATCCGGGTTCTTTCGCGCCTTAGAGATTCGTCGCTGCCACGCTAGTAGCACAGGCAGGAAATGCCAGAGATCGAACTTGGGCCATAGGACCTTGAGAAAAACAATCTCCGTGTTCTCATCGCATTGCCACAGCATGAAGTCACTGAGCCGTTCCACTCCAGACGTTCGGATGACCAGATCAAGAGGGGGGTTGTCATAAGTTAGGAGGTGGTCGGATAATGTCTGGCGGGTGATAGTCTCAGGGGATTTGAACACAAGGTTCTCAGCGTCTACGCCGGGTTCCATTGCGGTCCCGCTCTGAAATTTCCCAGTAGGAACATGTAGTGTGGTAGAAGACGAGAATGCCGAATCATTCTCATAAACTCCGTTCGTCTCGTTGGGCTCGGGGCTTTCCTCCTCGCCTAATGTTGATGACTCCGAAACAGAATCGATTTCTTGGTTCGGATCTTCCAGCTTTCCATTTCGTGCCCGAGCCCGGATGTTCTGCGTGATATGGGTTTCGGAAAAGGGAGTACGAAGAGGCGAAGGGGATGCTCTACTGGACTTCAGCGGCTTGCTGTACTCGGCGACTGTATTCCGGACCGCCCCGGTGATCTCATCCCGGGATGTATATGGGAAGCAGATGTTCAGTATCCGGTCGCCGTTGTTTTTCGTCATGTCGACTGTACGGTTCACGGCAGCAAGGACATCGGGGCGAAGCAGGTCCAATCGACCTAACACCCGCACCTTGGCTCCGTACCGATCCAGAAGTTCACCGTGTTGAGCCATCTGGGAGAGTTTCACCCGCGCCATTTCCATCAGGGCATCCACCTCGAATTTTGAACGCTTGAAATTTTCGATACTAAAGGCATAAATCGTGACGACTTTCACGCCGCTCCGGTAGGATACTTCAAGGATCTAATAGCAATCTCCATACTCGTTAGTCAAGTCCTGTGCAACCAAAATAGTATCGTATACGTGTTCAGAAGAAAGCCGCCGTGGGAGTGTAAAAGTAGAAACCGTGGTCCCAAAGACTGACCCTTGCTAAGGCCTCAAACCCCAGATTGTGACCCTCAACCGTTTCGATTCCATGCGTCCGAGCAAACCTCCGATTCCCATCCATTACGAACGCGATATGTTGTGGAACTGGCCCCTGTCGGATCGCTCCAACCAGCAACTCGCGAAGTCGAGCTATCGCAAACTCGATCGGCGGAGAAGCAAGGAACCAATTACGGAGCTTCGAGAGGTGCATTGATGTCGCCATGGTGAATAAATGTGAGTAAACGAACGAGAATAAAGGAGGAGGGATGTATTAAAAATTAGAGGTCGTTAGAGAAGGGCGACTTTGGTTGGGGGGTGCTGAGGGTAGGTAGGGGGCGGCGAGATTTGTGTGATGCAAAGGGAAAAGAGGCTCGAGAAGCGATCGGAGAGGTATCACGAAGAAAATCAACTCCTGTAAAGTCGAGCTCTCACCCTGAGCATATAAGAGAAGGAAAGGAAAAGAAAAGATGGGCTAGAAACAGGAAACAGGAGAGACACTGTGAGGTAGAACAAAGTCCATCAGGCTACACTTTTCTTTTGCTAAGAAGAAAGCGTAAGAAGGGCGGTATTGGTCCTCGTCTTGCAGAAGGAGCAAAAAAAAAAAGGCGATCGCCCCGACCGATCGCTTGAATCAGCAAGTGACCACGCTCATAGAGCTGCTACGAATAATAGAAATATAGCCAGCGATGTGACGACGTATCTAACTGCCAAGTATAGTAATTATTGCGTCGATAGGGATATGATATCAATAGCAAATGTATCCTCTTCGATATGGTGGGTCACGTAGTGATTTCATCGGCCAGTTGGGCCCACGTGTAAGCCGCAGTGCCATAAACTCAGTTGCGGTCCGAGGCTCTCTTATGCTGTTTCTTGATGGGAGAAATCTCCGGAGTTGCGGAGTTCTAAAAGATCAGCCAGACCTCTTGCTGCGGTTCCTGTGCCTGAGATCTGGGGTAGTCGGGCTTTTTAGGTAATAAATGAATGTAGGAAAAAAAACAAATAATAAGTACATGGTCATGCAGATACAGGAAGGTTACAACGCCAAAACTCCACCCGCTATTCCTAGAGGTATAGGAATCCCAATGCAGTGACTTTCCCCTTCCACTCCCCATCCTCCACCTCCTCCTTTATAAGTCTTTTCGGTACTCTTCGCTGTGTGGTGTGCCCGGGCCCGAGCTGGCCATATCCCAGCTACTATTATCCTCACTACGCCGGCGTCGGCGTTCACCCCGCTCGCGCATGGCGTCGCGGATCTTCGAACTTACTTCTTCAAAGCCATCTTTGGAAGTGAGCTGACTGAGGGGCTTCAGCTGCTTTCCGGATGTGCCAGGAAGGCCACCGAATGAACTGCTGCGACTGTGACTGTGACTGCCGTTGCGGCTGGGTGGCCGGGTTGAGAAGAACCCGATGTTCGCAAGGTTGTGGAACGACTCGTTTCGGGGCAGCGGCTCTTTCGACACGGTGCCCTCTCCGAGCTCTGTGCTAGCTCGTCTGATCTCATAGGTCGGGGTTGGCTCGTGGTCTACCTTCGGGGCATGACGGTTGATTTCACGGAAAGGATCTGTCACAACCCGAGCGGAATCAAAGTCAGGGAACAGCTCTGGTCCCAGAGTGTTGATTGTATCCGTGACCTGCTTGGCGAGCTCCGCACGCCTCGCGCGGAGTTTAACGAAGGTGTTGGCGGATGACGGGTTGAGGGCTAACAACAGTGGCCGCAAGGATTTCAAGATATCCATACCAACCTCGCCGATCCGTAGAGCCGCAAACGTGACTGTTGGAAACAAAACCATGCCAACGGGGACAAAAGACCATAACGGCTGCCACTCGGGAACCAGCCCGTTAATCCGGTTACGGTAGGCCCAGAAGGTGAAAGCCGCTGTATAAAACGCATAAAGAGCCGGGGCAAATGCTAGTGCAACAAGAAGCTTCCAGGTCGCCATCACATCCCGCCCCTGAAGTTTGACGGTGGAAGCGGCCAAGGCTTCCCTGGACTTCTTGATGGAAATCATTTTCGTTACGACGAAGACAGGTGTGAAGAGCAGGAAGCCCGGTAAGGTCCCGATACTCAGGAGTGCCAATTTAACCAAACGATAGATCAAGGTAGCGATCACTTGGATAAATGAAAACTTTGCATACTCCACCTGGTGATCTCGAATCCCTAGGATACGTAGCTGCTTGTTATAATCTGCGATAGACTTCCTCAAATCCACGATGCGTGGGTCGTCCTTGAAGTGTGTGTATCCTTTCACAAGACGTCGATTCAGCTCAACAACCATCGGAAGGGGAAGCTTCTTCCCTTTGTTGTTGTACAGGCGACGTGCAGCTTGAATAACCTAACTCTTTCCATCAGCAATGATCCCTGACACATACCTGGGAAAACGAACGGAACGAACCATTAAAGTCTCATAATCAGGGCTAGTGACGGTGACTGCCACAAGGCTTTGATAAATCATATCCAGGACCGCACCGACGGACTCTCTTCTTTCTCCCCTCTTGAACTGATCTACTAGCTCTCTGGGGATCTCAAGAGGGTTTCCAAACTCAATGACTGCTCGCGATCGGAACTTGTGGGCATGGAAATAATTCATTCCACAAGGTACAATCTTCAATCCACAGTCCGGGTTCTCCGCCAATGTACCAAGAGCCATCAGGGCCACACCAGCTAAAAAAAAAAGTTAACGGCAATTTTCCAAAGGCCAAAAGATAAATTCATGAGGAATTACCTTTTAAGGGAAGCAAGTCCGGACGATCATGGCTACCACCCTCAGGGAAAATACCAACACATCCACCACCATTCAATCTCGCAAAGACAGCCTCATACACTGCGGTCTGGTCTACATGGGGCGATACTTTAAATTTGGAGCCCTTGAAATCGGCAGAATCTCTATCAGACGCATCACCGGTAAACTTTCCATCGTCAGTGATGTCCGTGCGTCCGGTCAGCTGGTAAAGCGGATCCTTTGCTTTAAAGGGCTTCCTCAAGACCAGCTCCTCTGGGCCATTAATCTCAGCTATAGTTGCGGTATGCGACGTGCCGTTGATGGTGGGCAGTGCAATCGTGCCCTCCTTCTCAAATCCTGGTCCCTCAAAATTTGTGCCTACACCGCGCAATAACGTAGGCTGGTTGACCGGATCCGGAAGATAGATGGTTCCCTGACCAGCCCTCATGCTATCCATAGCTCTTGCCACAGGAACGGTCCCTATGCCCCGCGCCAACAGTCCGATAAACTTCCGTCGGAATGATTTATCCGCAATAAGCCATGAGATTCGGCGCTGCGCTTCGCTACGCATGACACGCATAAGGATCAAGGAGTCCACGAACTACGACAACAGCCACATAATGTTAGTTTAAAAGCTCGATAATCGAAGAAAACATCAGAAAGAGAGAACGTGCCTGATTAGCATGAGGAGCTGCGACTATGATCATCGGGCCCCTTCGAGGTATCTTCCATGAACCACGCGGGTGTACCTCCCGGAAGAAGAGGTCCACCAGAACTGAGAATGTCCACAGAACGAGATCGTACAGCCACCCAATTAAGGGAGGGATATATGGTTTCTTCGCCATGACGTCAAAGTAAGTAGGAGTTGGGGCAGCTCGGAAGGCGATGGGTTCCTCTGAATTAGAAAGTAAAAGGCGAGCCGATAGATGCTAGCGACAACTACAGCGTCGGAGCAATCCGCGCAGGTTGGCGATGAGGTAAATGTGGTAACCTTTTGAAGAGAGCACGCGTTGAGATAGTTGAATGAGAAGGCATGTCCTGCCGTTCTCACCAGCTAAGTTGAGGGGGTACCATATAAGAAGCAGAGAGGAAGGAGAGCTTAGAAAGAAAAGGAGCTCTATCTGGGGTCGTGTGTCCAAAAAACTGAGCAGGAGGTGCAGGCCTCAACGGACTCAGCGGGACATGTGATTGATGCTTGGTTGAGTTGGATGCGATGGTGCAGTATTTTTTGTTGGTGGGGGTTGAAGGTACTACTGGTACTTAGTACTACTAGTACTACTAGTAGTAAAAGTAATACCAAACGGTTTTTAATAATTCTGGGGACAGGACTCGGAGAACTTAAGCGGGCTGGGCAACAGTAAACAGGGGAGCTTCCCTGCTCACTGGCCTAGCGCCGCAGTAGCTCCGTATTTTATACACAGGTATTTTACATCTTGGTACGAGAGTTTAAGGAAAGTTCGAGATAGTCATTCCCAACTCTCCTCCATGCCAATCACAAGAAACCACTCAGGAAAGACACGTAATAGGCTCATAGATCCCAATTCCATTATCTCCGAACTTTAAAATATCGAGGTCGAGATCTCCGTTTGGCGTCAAGAATACTTCATCTGCGGGGAACGGATCCAGACTCCAGAGTTGCGGCCTGTTATCCATCAAATAAACTTTGCATCCGGTCACAAAACATAAGAACACAATAACAAATGCCCTGTCTTCTCTTCCACTATCAAAATTTGCTTTTTTGCGGGTGCCACCTGGAGAAATTCCGGTCTAGCACCAGCCCAACCGTCGGTATGAGGTAACTCAATACCAAGGGCAGTAGCTATGCTCCCCAGGCAGTTGTGGTAGAGTTGAGGGTGGAGAGTCTCGAGTCGAGACTCTCGACATTCCAACCATAAGTCAACCAGAGTTTCTCAAAGGCTGAGTTGTCTGTTTCTGTCCCATCCAATGAAGACTGGATGGAGGGTTGCGCCAGTATCTGTAGCAAAGGGCTTTAAACATGAAGGATACTAAAGACATCTCTTCAATGTTTTCAGTGTGACATAAATTCATAACTCCATGTCGTCATCCGGTGTCCCGAACTCCTTTAATTCATTTAAATTTTAAACCCCTTCATCTCCAGAGCTCAGACAAAAGAGTCCACCCGTTAAATTTGATGTCTGCCCCACGTAGTCATTTTATTTCTTTCATTCCCACTCTAATGGATAGTATTATTGTCATTACTATCAAACATCAGTCCCCTTTAAATGATAATATAGGGACTCAGAAAAGATATTTTAAATGGAATGAGCCAATGCAGCGTGCATTTTTCCTCGCAGACTCGGTGCCATACCTAGTACATACTGAACCGTTAACCCCGTGTGTTAGCCCCACAGCAACCTCCAAGTTTAGTTCAACCTTGGAGACAAACCAGCTGCGATAATAATAATAAGCGGCTCTGATTCCTTCGATCATCCACTCTCAACCCAATATACTGCTCTACCAGTGGCTGCAACTACTCTCTTTTTAGCCTCTTCTATTTTTCTGTGGCAAAGTAAATTTATATCCCTTGTCTTGGACGTACATGGGACGACCGGGCATCATTCGAATCCGTCAGAGATCTTGACCAAATACAGATCGCTACAACCCAACAGCAATCACTCTTGACCTCATCTCACCATCATACCGCGACATAGCCACTACCTCCCACCTGAATTTCCCCCTCCTCCGCCAAGCATCCAACAACTTGACCTCCACGGGTATTATCATTCAACTGGGACGAGATGTCGATCAAGTATGTAGATGACTCCCCCACTTCGTCCATTCTAAAACAATTTTGTCTTTTTCTTCATCGGTATCATGGTTTTGTGTTATAAAGTCAAATGATGTGATTGGCTCTGCTGCGTTGATCGATGAGCATCTATATCGCATTAGTTCCTTTACTGTCGGCTTACTGATGCACCAACCTTGAATACTAATTTCTGGCTCAACAGTTGGGTGATGCTTCATGACTTTGATGGCTTCGTTCGTCTGCCCAATGAGCAATTGGTATACAAATCTCCGCCTCGCACAAGCCTCGCTTTGCAACCACTCCCTTCATATACAGGCAAAGATAAAATAAATATCCAAAGCAGTGCTGGTCATATTTATCTTACAAATCAGAGGGTAACACTGACTTCTTTTCTCCTCCTACTTTCGCCGAATGGAATGTCAATTAACACCAGAATGACCAGGTTGTCTACATCCCTGCCCAACAATCAAAAGACTTTGCTTCATTCTCAGCGCCTCTTCTGAACGTACATGATACCCATGTCTCATCGCCATTCTTCGGTCCAAATGCATGGATCGCACTGATTCAGCCGGTCTCCGGTGGTGGGATTCCACCCTCATTGGCTGCTGTACAGCTAAAAGTCACTTTCAAAGAAGGAGGCGCGTTCGACTTTCACAACCATTTTGAAAGAATCAAAGAACGCTTGCAGCATGCCGTCGAGAACTCTCGGGACAGCAGCCGTGGAGCGAGAAATATCGATTTGTCTAGCGTTCACCTAGAAGAACTGCCTGCATATCCCGGCCCGCAAAATAGCCAGGCCATTCCCGCCCAGAATAACAGCAATACGAATTCATCAAGGGACACTCAAGAGACACCGGCAGAAAATGCCACTGAACCGATCGAACCACCTCCGGATTATGAGGAAGTTCAGCAGCAAAGTATTGCTAATGAACTGGAAGAAAGACTACGTCAAGCCAACTAAGGCGAATGAATTAATGTGTTATGTGTTATCATTGAAGCCATATTTCTCTGAATACTCTTATCTATGGTCTGTCTTCCCGAGAGAGTACCTTTTGTTGCGCCAAGGAATGTTTCGATGCTGCGTGTAGAGTACAATTAGCGATAAACCAAGCGTTACATATCGTTCTACCCTCACTGAATGATGAGGAATAATATCCTCCCCTTTTTTCTCTCTCTCTTTTTAATCTCATAATCTGACATGTAAAAAAATCCCTGAAAGATACAGTCAAAGAGCCAAATCAATGCAGTTCAGTAAATTCCCTTGGGGGAACCCGAATGAACCAATCACGTGTGCGATAATTGGGACACTCGCCGGCGGCCGGGGTGTTCCGATTTTCCTGAACGGCAGAACAGCTTCGGGAAAACCACCCAACCTCAAATAAATCAAACCTCGTTCGTTCATTCCGCAACCATCGCGCCCCCGCACCCTCGCCTCTCCCCTAGTCTCTCATCAATTGACTATCCCAAGCCGGTCCACGATGGGTCTCACCGATTTTTTCTCCGACGTTATCTCCTCCTGGGGCTTCCCTGAGGCCCAGGCTGAAGCTCCCGCCGCCGAAACCGTCGAGGAGAGCAGCAGCGCCCAGGAGGCCGAGCCTGAGGTGAAGGCCGAGGAGACTGCCAGTGAAGAGACCGAACAGACCGAGGAATCTGCCGAGGAGACCCCCGAAGAATCCTCCGAGGAGGCGGAGGAAGAGGAAGAGGAGGAGGAAGAAGAAGAAGAAGAGGAAGAGCCCGAGGATATCAAGCCCCAGTTGGAGGAGGGTGAGTTGCCTTTCATTAATTTCTGACGACAGTCTTGTCGTTTCCTGGGAGGTTGGGTATTTCTTTGCTCTGGATGGTTTCTGTTATGCGACAATGGCGCTGGGACGATTGATATAATTTCCATCGGCGGGTTGTATCGGCGGAACAGCACTTCTTATTCCGAACCCATTGACGCAAAAGAAAATACCCATCTCTCTGGAAGCAGACTAGTGAAATGGCTTGGCCTTCTTGACTGACGCTGTGAATTATAGAGTGCGCCAACTCCTCCCAGTGCGCTCCCTACAAGCACCACTTCGACCACTGCGTTGAGCGTGTCACCGCCCAGCAGGAGGATGAGGACTACAAGGGTCCCAAGGAGGACTGCGTTGAGGAGTGTAAGTAGATTCCCATCGCCATCATCAACCTCTCGCGAACCCCACGATTCACTTGGAATATGACGACTAATTCCGCCTTCCCATCTCTAGTCTTCCACCTCGCCCACTGTGCTACCGAGTGCGCCGCCCCCAAGCTCTGGAAGGCTCTCAAATAAACCAGTCACCCATAGACTCATCCTATCCCCTCTACTACGATTCCCCTGATGGCTGCAACGACAATTGACATTCCTAACGCGAGATGCCACTCCGGAAACCTTTCCTCAGAGGGAGACATAGAAAAAAAGAAGAAAAGCTGAATCACGATGGCTGAAAATGTACACAATCTTCTTATCAGCCTGCTGTTATACAAGAGTGCAAAAATATTTTTTACTACAATTGGCATAGAATGAATGGGAATGGGATTCTTATGTCAATTTGGGAATACTGTACCATTTTCTTATGTGTTGTTAACCATTGCGTTTAGATATGATGGAAAGATGTCCGTGGGAGGGAAGGAGTGAATGTTGTATGTACAGATAGCTCTGTTTGAAACTGTGCCTTTTTTGCTTTAAGCTTTTCCCCCTTTTGTGTTTTAGATGAATGTCACTTCTCTCCTAGATTCCCTTTACTCTTGAACTTTTTCTACAACTTCATACTGGCTCGAAACATAAGGTAGCATGAAAAAGACGGGGGAAAAGGTGGCCCATTGCTAACTTTCAGACACATTATTGACATTAAATGGACATCATATATCCCATATCCAAAACAATTATATTCAAAAGGAGGACTGGCAATTCAAAAACAAGCATAAAGAGAGGTAAGGGCGAACAAGGTATGTCCTTTCTCTCCTCAAAACCTAGCCCTCAGATTCATGACTTCCCCCAGGGAAACTTAAGACCAAATCGCGCTTTCCCCGACGACGGTTCATCGCCCGTAACACCGCCCTCTTCTCCCCCACCAGGAGTAAAGCCCGGGGCATCCTCCAGGTTCACACCACGGTCGATGTCAAGCCGTCTCCGTCGAACATCTCGACCAAAGAGTCCGATGCAGATGGAGAGCGGAGCCGCGACACAGGCGATGACAGCCGAGAAGATGAGCGCATTCCGCATATTAGATGGCGGAGAAGCATTCTCGCTGGCCTTGAGGGCGTCCTGGATGAGAATGAAGATGGCCCCGAGCAACTGGCCCAGGGTCCAGCAGATAGTGCTCCCGAATTCTGGGGAGAACGGGTAGGTGATTTCGACGAGATACTCGAGGACGACGGGGAGGAGGCCGAAGGAGGAGGCGCCGAGGATGGCCATGACGACGAAGGTGGGGCCAATGCCTGCGGAGCTGGGCGGGGCGAAGATGAGGCCGATGTAGGAGGCTGCGACGATGGGGACGAGGATGCGGATGGTGACGAGGTAGTGTTTGAAGCGGTCTATGATGGGGGAGAGGATGGCGGAGCTGACGAGGCCGACGACGATCAGGATCCCGCCTGCGATGCCGGCGTCGGTTTCGGAGAAGCCGTATGGGGAGAGGATCTGGTTGAGCAGGGAGGAGACGCTGTTGAAGAACCCGACGTAGACGCCGAAGGGGATGAGGATGAGCCAGAACTCGAGCGTTTTCAGCGTCTGAGAGATGGCAGGGAGGAGTGGGGCTTTCATGGCGACGGAGGAGGCGCTGGGGGGTGTAGGGGGTTTGGCGGGAATGAAGAATGATGGGAGAGAAGCGACGGTTGCCTGCAGTTTGATTTCACATTCTGTCAGAGATATCTCGCCCGTCCGGTCGATTCGGAGGCCTTACCATGACGGCGATGTATAGGACCATATCGGGAATCTCGCTGGGCT
Organism: Aspergillus panamensis; assembly: GCA_027569225.1. Classification (NCBI taxonomy): domain Eukaryota; kingdom Fungi; phylum Ascomycota; class Eurotiomycetes; order Eurotiales; family Aspergillaceae; genus Aspergillus; species Aspergillus panamensis. The sequence continues at coordinate 291,417 of JAPDER010000012.1, forward strand.
CTGTCGCCCAGAACGAATTAACCAACTGGCCCAGTGCAGCGCCTAGGGGATTAGCCAGAGTCGCCAAAGCTGTCGCGCTGATCCGTCCTCGATCTGAAAACCAGAGATCGCTATATCGAGTCGGAGCGCTCAAACAGAACGGCTGTGCAAGACCGATCAGGATTTGACCGAACATGGCGACTCCAAACATGCCTCCGCGGGCCTTTGTTCCTGCATAGCGAACCCAGTTCCCTATGAGCATGAGAGTCGCGGTGGCAATAATCGCGGGCTTTGGCCCGCCTTTATTGAGGGTGAAGATCACGACGCTGGATAAGGTTCAAAGCGACACCTGCGATCAGCACGAGGTCCTTAGATAGACATTTATATATCCAAAAAGCACGCAGTGGTATTTAGATATGGCAAGACAAAAAGGGAGACTCACGGACTAGCGACGCAAAAAGCAAAGAGAAACCCCGTACTCATCCAATTGATTGCACTTTCAGAGACACCAAAATGCTCCGAAGCAGTAGTTGAGACGGCAGAAAATGTCAGCCACTGCGAGTCGAAGAAAAGTGACACATACAACGTTAGCCCAGATGCCAGATTAGTGGAGGAGGGTTTGCTGAGCACACGACATACATCCCAGCTAACCATAATATTCAACAACACCAACTGTCCCAACCCCCAGAAGCGTCGTTTGTAGACCCTGTAGCCACGGCCGGAAGGAGGAAGCTCTGGTTGAACCGTTTCATCGTGGGTCTCTGGAGAGAACTCTGCGTGCTTGGAGACCATCTTGACGATTCGAGCAGAGGGGGAAATAATGGGGGGACCACAGTGGGTTCAACCATCGTGGGAATAGATATGAAATACTCCACGGCGGGAGAGATTGACAATTTAGGTTGGTTACTTTAATTAACCAGAGTGAGGGGAAAGGCTTGGGTTGGGTTGGCCAATTAATTTGGGGGTTGATTCAGATAGGCTTTACCTAGGAGGAGGAGTCCACGGTCGTGCCTATCTATGAGAACCGAGGCTGGCTTGGTTACATTCGCATATGCTCGAAGGTTAGCAGATTCGCAGATTAGTAGTAGTATTTCACCAGCTATAGGAAAATATTGCTAGGAATGCGGGCATTTCCTCTTATCTCTAATCTGCGGGGTTATAAACAGTCAAAGACCTACTCGGAGGATGCGCCTAATAGTACCATTACTGGAATGTTTTGCTGCAAGTCTCATCCACTTCCTTATACAGGCGTTACGCTACCACTTTTATGAGGGCAGCACGTGAGTGCTCCTTCTGTGCTCCAGCACACTCACTAATCACTTCCTAGATAAACACACACCAAGTGCTCCAACCACTCCCAGGTTATGCCAGATAGGGGGCTCACTGAGTGATCCCAGAGTTCTAGAGCAGCTCCTGCTTCAGTCATGATCAGTAATAGAGGTCCTCCATTATTGCTCCCATTATCTTATCATTGCCCGCAAAATAAATCCCCTCTTTCAAGACACCAGGTATCAGCTAGAATATTCTTTCTTGTCGCTAATTGCGCCCTACACTAGGCGGTCTGCTGCGCCATTTCTCTGTTTTATCACACGGTCCTGGGGGGATTTATTCGATAGCACTTTCTGGGCCCGGAGCAGAAGACCATGTCTTCCTCAAACTGGGCCAATTGCATGAATCTATTATAACTCAGGGTCGACCTCAAGGTAGGCCCCCTCTCCCCAGGGACCTACAGCAACTAACGCTGGTGCCATAGGGACCAGACACTCGGGTAATGCCTCTGTTTCTGGGAGAGAAGCAGTTTAGAAAGGTTAGTTCGTGCAGAATCGTGATGACAGCTCGTTCTTACCTTTCATAGCTTGTTCGAGACTTCGGGTCCGACATGGATATTCTTTTCAACTAGCTCATGCCGGCTCTCGACTTGAAAATGCTGGCTTTGTGGATCGCTTCGAAGTGCAAGTAGCCGGCCCAGACGAGCCTTCGGCATGCTCAGGTAGGGAAGCGTGTCCGTGTCACTCTTCTTACTGTACTTCCGATCATACCAACCATTTACTCTCCGAAGAAAAGCGTACTATTGCTGCCACTCGGTCAATTCTATCCCGTCCGTTGCCGCCATCCATACCAATGAGCGATCCCAGATTGTCAGACCCTGCAGACAACATCCCGCTCGACGTCGGCCCTGATTCGGGGATGGGTAAAACACGCGGTTACAGTCACTTCCCCAGAGGTGAAGCAGAGCAACTTTGAGAGATGGATACAGTACTTGATAAACACACTCTATTTACCCCGCCAGGCAAAACTCCTCTCATCTCCTATCCCGGCTTTGGAATTGCGTCACCACAGAAAATGTTTCCCCGCATGTGCCGAATCGAACAACTTCCTGCCATCCAGGATCCGGTACTGCGTGTTCCGGTTCTTCACCTGGAGAGACACTCGCAGGTATTAGATCTTATTGCGAAGGCAACCCAACCCGACGATCCTCGCATATGAAAGCCGCAGCAATCACGTCACAATAAGATCTCAGCGAACTATGTGAAACGTGGGAAGTGGTGGTGGACTCTTGCGGGGTCATTGGGAGTTAGCATTCTCTTGATTGGGGACGATCAACTCTTGAGAATCATGAGAGTTTACTATGCCCACACAATCTTCATCGTACTCATTTTTCATAGCAACAACGCGACGTTCACGAAAGCCTTGAATACTCGACCAGGCACTATTCGAACTTTCCAGGAATTGGAGTCTGTGGCCAAATTTCTTATGTTCGGACAGGCCACAGAAGACCTCCGCCAAGCGATATTAAATGATGAGACTGGCATCTCGGGCGTCATAAGATGGTACATGCCCAAGCCGAGGACGAGGCAGCGGCGGCGTGTCAGCAGACTAAGACTCCCTGGACGAAAGTCAATGCTAAACATATTGCGAGGGAAAAGATGAACGAACTCCTCGCCAACATGCTCTAGTGGATTTATGGTTTTAATGTCTTGAAACAATCAATGCCTATCATCCGATAAACCTTGGGAGGCAATTCCTAAGTGCGGCATGCGGATGCGCGTGCTGGAGTTTTAGGAACATGAACAGATATTGGTTTTATTTTTTCCGTATTTACTACAATTCCGTTGCCTAAAGTCTCTGAGATCTCATTTTTAAAGACGAAGCGTATTTGCGTTCCAGATTAACCTTCATATGGACCTTGGAGTAGCTGTTCATGCAAGCACATGCCCTTAAATGGCAAAGATGTGTCCATGATTTATTTTGCGGTGATACAACCATTCAGAGGAGTCTGCACCTCTCATACCCATGCTCCAAATCTGATCTATAATGCTTCGGATGGAAGAGATATCCGAGTGGATGTAGTCGCAGAATATCGATTTTCAATCAAAGACAATTCCAGCAACCAAGACCATCAGCAACAGCATTATAGATGAGGAGCAGAAGTCTGTAAGCATTTCTATCCCTCGGCTCACCTTGGATCACCAAGATGCCCAGAAAAAAATAGAAAAATGCGCGCACAGTCGTCAAATTATTTTACCTGAGGTGCTACCTAAGCGACTGACCCTTTCGATAGAAAGTCCGAGCCGCAGTTGTAGAACCGCTATTCGAGCCAATGAGACCAATCTCGATTCTATCAAACTCAAGTCGGCGTTCTCGTGTGATATATTCACGTTATATATATTCCTCGCCCACGGTGAGACGATTGAAGGTTTCGTCCAACCGTTCTCGCAGTGCTTGAAATCCGGATTCCAAGTCCATACCTACTTGGAAGGAACCCCAATTTTGGTTCACCGCTACTAGTACGCGTTCGCCTAACTGCGCAACGTGATTCAACGCAACATGTCCAACCTGGATGATGACGATATCATCCGTGTTCACACTTATCCCATTGTTGCCCCGGTCAACGCATTCGCAGATACTCTCCGGGTCAAAAGTGGCGCTCAAATATATAAGATATCTGTAGAACAATCCAAGACAGGTAGTGGTACAGAGTTTGTGCGAACTGACTCGCAGTGTCTCTTCAAGGGTTTCAAGATAAGTCTGATAGTTATCCAGGTCTTGCACCGAACGAGCTATGCAAGACAGGCATCGTTGAGAGGTTTCGGTACTATTGAGGGATTGAAGTTCTGGTATGTTAGAAGATTCGAAAGAATCTATGACACGTGAAAGCTGTAGTAGAGACTTACTCTGCTCTGCAGAATGAAGGCAAACAGGGTGAAAATAGTCTGGGTTTTCTTGTGGCCGGAGTGTGACGCAGGGTAGACACACCGTACTTTCAAGTACAGGTCCAAAATTATTTCCTTGGAAAACCGTTGCTAAGCACTCTCAGATTCATCGGGCAATCATCACTGAGGATGACTGGGTTAACAGGTATAGTGCTTGGCTCGTCTAACGAATTCAACAGCTCTCCCGAATGCTGAATATTGCCAGCAGGAGAAGGAATCCGAGATGGATGGCGATTGGAAGTCAGTTTATCGACGAAACCTTCTGTAATATCCCTTGAGCTAACCATGGAAATCAGGTCTGGATTCACCAATTCGCTGACTGTTTGCGCGTGTACACTATCAGCAGGATCATCTGCAAGCAATTTATCATGCAGGAGGTTGGTTCTTCATTGGATTGGCGGCATGAGTTTAGCATACTACTTGAATGGGCGCTGCTAGGCACTCTTGCCTCGGTAGGCAGCGTTTCAGGGAGTGTGCGCCCGTATCTTCCCATATTAGAATTGCCTGAAGTATTTGGGGATGGGCAGGCAAGCAGTTTAGGAAGATAGCAGTTGGTAATGGGTGAAGCTGGGGTTGCATATCTCGGGGCATACGAGGGACCGGTGATTGGTATTGATATGGGACAGGAAGGATTCCGGGCTGAAAGCATCAAGTTAAAAGGTAGTCGTGCTCATTCTGTTAAATTAAGTAATCGTAGTTATTTGGAACAGAAAGAGAACGAAAATATCCCGCACAAGCTTTTAGCACTGAGGCGGTGTCCGGTAAGAATGAGAGGGTATTCCTGGTAATTGCCTGCTATGTGCCCTTTTACGTAGAGGCCCTTTCCCTATGGTGCTGGGTTGACGTAGACGTGTATAGAAACGGCATGTCTCGTTAAAATTGAGAGCTGGATCATTAAAGAATATATCACAGATTTTCTTCATGGTCATCGAAAGGAAAATGGAAGAGGACCGCTGTCTTCTCCATCTCAGTGCTTGAATGATCCATCAAACCATCCTTAATGCTCTGGATGATGCATCGTTCAAATTCATCCTCATCTGAAACCCAGCCAAGAGCGTCTGTCCCAATTAGAGCCCTCATTTCGCCCAGTTCTTGTAGTTTCTCCTGTTCTTGGCGATATTTCTCTGAACATTTCTGCATCTCTTCCTCAGAAAAGTGAACTGGACACTCAACCGAGCTCGTCTGTGCTACTTTATCCAGTGACATAGGCCAATACCTAAGGACCTGCGACATGGCATACTTCAACGAGACGGAGTCTCCTTCCCAGGGAGCCTGTGCATGATGAAAAAGCTTCACTCGAAGCATACAGTCTTCGATTCTGATGGCGTCAAAGTGATCCGGTTAGGATTTCATGGTCAACGCAGCATAATAAAAGTGAACAATCCGTCTCCGCATCGTCTCTTGAACTGTTTCTTGTTCTTCATGGCTGAGTTGATCAAAATTTTCAGGCAACTTGACCTCTGGTTTAGATAATGTCTCAGACAATGGATCGCCCCAATTTTGAAAATGATCGGGGATTCCAGCGCACAGTCAGAGAGGCAGAATGACTGCACGTTGCAAGTCAATTATCCCCACCACGTCGTTGGAGGTATTTACTAGAATGTTATTAGGTGAAAAGTCTGGATGGCGAAGTGTCGGGCGAGACATGCGGTGGTCCGATGGGACGTCGAGGTAAGGCGCTAACTGCAAATAATTGGTAAGGAGATGTTGGTACGGAATAGGCGAGAGTTTTTGGAACTGGTGAATTTCTCGCAGGTATCTTTCAACGTGTAGGCGTGGTTTGCCAAATCGTTCGCAGAATTCTGGCTCGCGCTTGGCGGGTGCTTCAAAGCATGCAGAAAAGGTATTCATTCCCTTGGTTCGAAGTCAATATTTGCTGATAAAACGCACCCATAGCGACTCACATGGGCCGCGGTCAACCTCCATAGAGGCCCGTTCCTGATACCACCATTCATGTTGTGCAGTTGGGCCAATGAAAATGTCGTCTAAGACTGGGATAACGTGTTGTGAACTGTCAAGATCACGGCGGTGATAAAGACATCCGCTTGCTGGGAAGTGGATGCTCATGAACCGTCTCTCCACATCAACAATCTGTCTCATTATCTTGACCCGAGTTTTGGTATCCATGGAGAACCACTGGTTGCTCAATGGTGTTCCTTCAAGTCTTTTAAGTAGAATGTATTCGGTTCCAACGGGGTTTGTCTGATCTGGAGAATACGCAAGGACTTTAGGGACAGGAACCCCATGAGCAAGCAGAAGTGCGAGTGTGTCAGCTTCGCTAGCCACTGCATAATGTTTTGGAACAGTCGTCTTGAAAGGCAGCCTTGCAAGAATTGCATATCCATCGTTGAAGGTGATTTGCAAGACACGGTTGAAGCCCCCCTCAGCGAGTTTCGTGATCGAGGCCACACCATTGAGGTGGCGGCCGACAGAATGGCAGGCCGCCCTTGCAAGAGCATCTATGTCGAATTGGATACGACGTTCGGCGCGGCGGAGCTCTTCATTGAATCTATTTAACACAGGTTGTTAGTTTATCGCGAATGTCAATTTATCGCCGATAGCGTGTTCAGCAGCTAACCGCCACGACTCACAAAAAGCGCCCAGAAGTGTACTTGAACAGATCAGGATTACCACTCAAAGAAGAAATCCTCCTGGTGAATGACTTTAGAGATCGACTGAAATATCTCGAAAAGTGTCGCATCTTCAAATCAGATGACTACCAGCTTTATGGTTACTCCAGAGCTGCTCTTATTATTTGGGGGAGGTTTGACACTCAGGTATCAAAGGTTAACTTCATGAACGATAATGCCACCAACCCTCCATGACCGCAAAAGTGTCAGAGGTGGTCTTCGACCATACACTACCGTAAGAAACATAAACAAGCCGTCAAATGAACCACGAAAGTAACTATCGCGCTCAGGGGCTACGGCCTCTTTGGCCATAACAAATGCTACAGCTCTACGAGGCACGTAGCACACTGCTAATCGACTATGCGTCAACTATCTAGCACGACCTGCTACGAGATAAGATCAATTTACAGCACCCACGCGTACATGATGCAGTGAGTATCACTCTTTAGTGTCCTATCAGCATTTTGAACAGGAGTCAGCGATGCCAGAAGTGGAGGCACGCATGTGGATGATCATCTTCGTTGACCCCATCGCTTACCAGACACAGACACCATCACGAGACACTTGAAAGGCAATCTGAGAAGCTTGGACATAAAATTAAGGATTAGTATGCATACAGTGGGAAATAAACATGAAGAGGGAGCGGGTCAGAGGGTATGTTGGATGCAGCACCTTGATAGACCGATAATAGTAGAGCGACAGGATAGGTAAGCGCTTTGGTCAGATACCATTCTGAGGACAAACGGCCTCGGATGCTGGTCGAGTAACAAACTAAATACAAAAATGGGCAAATTTGACATGTTATAGGCTCCTAAGCAGAATATATCTAGTCGATCTCACTATCGACCGCGTCAAGAGCTGCCTGGACATCTTCCTTGGTGCCACCGCCGGGAAATTTAACGGTTGCAATGATCCCGTGCATTCCCTTTTCTTGTTCTTGCCTCCACTGCTTGCTTCCAGGAAGTTGGGATTTTGTCACCGGCATTTACCTGAACCTGGAGTCTATGGGATTTGTTCCAATTCTCCTCGATAGTGCCTGCGAAATCGAAACGCACTCCTCGACTTTCAAGATCTACCGCGGTCTTGGGGAAAGCGGTTTTGGGGAGTGAAACACTTGGTCGCACTAGCTTTTTGTGGTACTGCAGGATTTGAAACTGGAGCGACGGCTGAATTGATCCATAAGAACCATAAAATGGGCTCCAATACGCACAACCAATAAGTCAGAAGTGGGTAACGAAAGGGTTCAAATGATAAGAGGAACTCTGGGTCAAGAGAAGGCTGTTTGAATCATTTAATCTGTGGAATGTCGTCTCACTGGTCAAAACGCTGATTATTGCGTTCGTCTGGCAGGGATATTTTATTCTGATTTTCAGGGGCTTTTGGTGTCTCGCGCTAGGCATTCTTCAGTTCCTCTCCATCACGAACCATCATGTCGAGTTCTGGATCCATCCGATTTGCAGATATTGAGGATTCGACAGGTGTGTTTTTGGTATTCTCTTTGACTGTGCTATGTAGAATGATACCAAATTTCTTAAAATTGGTGGAAAAGCCACCTCTGACTCCGGTGGACGCCTGGCTCTGCTGGGTATAATTTCAGTCGTCTCCGAACAAACAGAATCGCTGCAAGGGTGTAGCTGTAAACAAATTGTATTCTAGAAAAATAGCATAGTTATCGTCATTTATATAGTTAGGAATCACCTCATGATTATCATCATCTCGGATTTTTCTGTAATTTCCGGTGTTCTCGACTTTTCTTCGCTGCAGATCGCCTCGTGATCTTCAGACCTCAGCTCACCCCAACCCTCTCTTTCTTGTCATCTGTCTTCCTTTTTCCCCCTTCCATGTTTTTCTTTCTTTATCTTTCTTTGGAGCCTTGCATCATTTCCCTTCTTTTGTTCCTCTAATTTTCTATTCAACCTCTTCCCCTCCTATTCGTACTCCCTCTTGAATTGCTGTTCTTCATTCTCCATCCTCCCCCGGCCACTCCGCTCCCTCCATTCCCCGGAGACTTCCAAGAATGTATGCTGCCTAGGATTTCGCCTCTTCTCAGCCCTCCATAACTTAGCGAGTTTATTCGGGCTGCCTATTTCCTTGCTGAATTCCACCTGTCATGATGAACGGCCTTGATCTCCGCTCCAGCCAATCCTCCTATGGCGATCCACGGCACTTGTCTGCGGCCTCCTTCGGGATACCGCAGCCGCCCCCAACCAAGGTCCTCTTGGAAGGCTATCGAGATGCCACCGAACCTCATAATGCGGGGAAGTCACAGTACAATCCAGTATGCAAACGTGTCTCCCTTAGCCTCTATAGTGGGAGCTAACTTTTTTTGCTTCTTCTCTAGTTCAACCCGGCGGCGCATCCTCGCCATTCCATCCACCCCAGTACCAATGACCCGGTAGCAATGTATTTACTCACCGAGACCGCAATGGGTGACAGCGCGGAATACGATATATTGTCCCTAGAAGAAGTCGAAGGCTTGAAGAAGGAACACAGAGCCTTGTCGACTCGCACAAATGCCACGAAACGAAAGTTGGCCCTCGAACTAAAACTTCGCGATGCAGCGATGTCGCTCAGCCGGCTCCATAACAGCAGAAATTCCCGGAGGAGTGAAGAGTATGATGCAGGCCCGCCGAATTTTCAGCGAACCCGGAGAAGCGTACTGGACCGGAATGCATCCACACTTGACAAGACAGACGAAGAGCTGGCTCTGAGCAATCGGAAATGTGAGGAGCTGGCTGCGGAAATTTGGAATCTGGAACGCAGAGTACAGGAAATCCAGAGAAAGCTACTCGAACACACTGCGGGTGTCCTGCAGTTGACTCACAAAGGGCTGAAGAAGAATCTCAAGAACGGCATTCCGCATACCCCTGAAAGCCTCTCCAGCAATAACACCGTTGACGATTTCGATGATCGAAGCCTGTATAAACCATCAGATCATGACTTTGGTGGCTACGGTACACGAGGAACAGTTGGTCAAGAGCAGTTGCAAAATACTGAGAGAAAACTTGAGTATCTTAGCAGCAGGATGCGTGACATGGTTCTTCAGTCAAACCCCGGCCATGAATTCGACCGGATTCCTCAGCCTTCTGACAACGGCGGCCCAGTTAATCCAGCAGCCATGGTGGACGCTCATCTTGCATACATCGAGAATGGACTGGGCTTTTTGAACCCCCCCGCGGCAGGTGAACCGTCCCATCCACAGGCCCCTGACTACGAAACCGAGCAACAGTTGAAAGAAATAAGTACTCAGCTGTTTCACATCGTGGAGAACCCCGGTCTTCCCCGTTCTCAGACGCTGCCCCCTTTGCCTGACTCCCGGAGCCCTTTCTCGGAACAGCTTGCATATCTTGGCTCGGGCATAAACGGCCTCCAAGATCGGATTGAGAAGCTGCTCGAGCAAAAAAGCATTCTCACTACTCAAATTCAACAGCAGCGTGAGCTTAATTCCAAGTCAGATGCAGAGAGGGATGCGCATATTGCCGACCTAGTCGAGCAGCTTGCCCGTACTCGGAAAGAGCTCGAACACTCGGAACAACAGGGCCAACAATCAAGAGAAGAGTTAGATCTTGCAATGGAACAGCTGGAGGAGATACGCCAGGACTTGGCAGATCACAAGTCTAGGGACAATAAAGAACTACTGGAGTCCGAGAAAGAAGCACGTGGCCATTCTGAGGCAGAGATTTCACGTTTGCAGAGCGTCATGAAAGAACTTCAGCATGAGCGTGATGAGCACCATGAGACGCGCGTGCGGGTGGAGAGCGAAGTCACCCGTCTTGAAAACCATCTTCAGCAGCTCCAATCAGAACATGATTCTCACGCGGAGCAAGAAAAAACCGCACGCTCGCAGGCAGAAAGCGAAGTTGTACACTTACAAGGAATGGTCAGCCAGCTGCAGGAAGTCGCGTCGTCACATGAGTTGAATGCGGAGCAAGTCAAATCCGCACACGCGGAAGCAGAGAGCAAGATTCTGCACTTACAGGCAATGGTCAATGAGCTGCAGGAAGTTGCAGCGTCACATGAATCGAGTAGGGACCAAGACAAATCTGCACACTCACAAGCAGAAAGCGAGATCCTACGCCTACAGGCAACGATCAATGAGCTGCAGGAAGTTGCAGCGTCGCATGAATCAATCAGGGAGCAAGATAAATCCGCACGCTCACAGGCGGAGAGCGAGGCCCTGCGCCTACAAGCAATGATCAATGAGCTGGAGGAAGTTGCAGCGTCACATGAATCGAACAGGGAGGAAGACAAATCCGCTCGCTTGCAGGCAGAGAGCGAGGTCGTCCGTTTACAAGGAATGGTCAATCAGCTCCAAGAAGTCGCAGCGTCGCGTGAGAATACTGAGCAGCAAATCTCGCAACTCGAGGAAACTCTCCATCAAGTCCGTAATGATTCCGATGCTCGAGTCAAGGAGGCAAATGACATGCGTGCCCGGGCTGAGAATGAATTCTCTCAACTCCAACTCTTGATGGACCAACTGCATGATGACGTGGAATCGCAACTTAAGGAAGCAACCGAAGGGCGTGCGCTTGCTGAAGAGAACTCGACTCGCCTACAGGCCGAGTTGACCCAACTGGAGGGGGACGTCGTTCGGGCACAGACTGAATTAACAATGGTTAAAGCCGAGCTCGATGGTGCTTATGGCACACGCGCCCAACGGGCAGCTGAAGTTGCAGCCGACCCGGCTCTACTGAAGCAGCTTGACGAGCTAAACACTAGGAACTTTGAAATGGCCCAGGAGCTTGCGACCCTAAAAGCCGGGAGACCCGGAAGCGGCGATGCACAGAATCGAGTCCAAACCTTGGAGAGAGAGTTACGTGAAACTGTTGACGACTACGAGGCTATGACCAAAGCAAGCATTGAGTTTGAGAAAGAACGCGAAAAGTTTGAAAGTATTATTGATAGCCTGCGTGATCGCTGCGAACAACTGGAGACGCAACTCAACGAGGAACGGATCAGTTGGATGGGCTTACACAACAGCACTCCGATGGGACGAGACGGGACTTACGAGACCACGTCTACCATGGTGCTGAAGAACGAGTTCAAGAAGATGATGCGAGACACCCGCGCTGAAAACATGAAAATACTCAAGGTCAGTACATTCCCTACACCCGATTCCAAAACAAAGCTAACCTAGAGTACAGGCGGAGCACGAGGAGCGCCGAAGACTAGAAGGAATCGTTCGGGCCTTGAAGAAGGAACAGACCAACCTGAATGGAAAGTCCAACCTTGGCCAAAGCGTTACGGCTTTATGATCACGATATTAACTGCCAGCACTCGTATATTCTCTTTTCTTTCCCCTTCTTTATCTCTCTTTTTTGAGCATCCTGTTTTCGGTCACCCGATGTCGGTTGCTTACCACCCGATCTTCCATATTCCCCGTATATATTAATGTCTTTTTTCTAATTTATATCCCCAATATCGGGATCAGGGATTTTTTCCCCTCTAGGTACATTTGTTTAAGTCTGCACATATCTGTTTGAAAAGCCTTGTATTATAGCTTTGTTTCTATCATTGCTGGTTGCCATTAGCCCCTTTTGTGTATTTGACAGGCTCCTTCTCTTTTCGCTCCTCCTCTTCTTCTTCTTCTTCTTCTTCTTCTTCTTCTTCTTCTTCTTCTTCTTCTTCTTCTTCTTTCTTTCTTCTGCTCTATTCCATTCCCACTTGCTGCGCTCCTTCTCGGTTTCCTTTGGCAACACAGCAGGAAAGTGCAATCAACAATACCCGTGTTGACAATAAAGGGTCTCTTTTGTGAATTTACTATCCCCGTTTCCTGTAAACGATGTGGCATTGCTGCCAACGCAGATGGTCATCTCTACAACTATTGCTAGTTTCGCAGCATGTCGTCACCCGTTGACTCGAGCTCATTCGGCCAACAGCAAGTCCCTGATGAAGAGCAGGTACCAGGGGAGGATGTCTTACCATGCGTGAATTCTGTGTCGTCTCAGTCGAATTTCAGTAATGAAATTTCCTTATATAACGCCTGCAGGGCCAGTTCCACCAGCGGGGATGACCCAGTATCTAAATCCGACTCTAAAAATGAGATACATGAGAGCGTGGACAGTAGAATGGCGGCCAACGTCGCCATGTTCTTTCCCCTCTCATCCGAATTTAAGGCACCTCGTCCTCCATGGCAAGACCCCGGGATCCCACGCTGTACGCATTTCGCCTCAGACAATAACCTCCCTTCTGTAACCGAAGAGACTAGGAGAGAGGAACCACGAAAGGGACAATCGGAGCCACAGCCCCGTGGGCAAGCACGTCAACCACGCAAAACGGTTAGCTTGAATGGTGTAAACAACCTATCAAGATCACCTAAGTGGCCAGAAAACCTCAGGTCACCAGTCAGCCCAGCTCTTCCTCGATACCCTCCGCCTATCAGATCACCCACACCCCCCGGGCTTCCTTCGTTTGGCACCAGGGAGGCTATGTCGTATGTTTCCCAACTCGCAAATCCTGCTTCAGTGACAAGTTCGAGCTCCCCACGCCCGGTACCCGCGCCGGTACCTGCTACAAAGTCAAGAGCTACGGATGTTTTGCGGAGGCTGTTTGGTCTACCTTCAACCTTATCTCCCCGTAATCGACAAGCGCCAGTTACAGCTATCAGGGCGGATGATGGGACCACCGTCCATGGGCGTTTTCCCTACCGACAAAGTGGCCATGGCATGCTTGTGGCTAGAGAAATAGATGGCCACCCATTTCACCGAAGGAATCTCTCCGTGGCTCAGTGCGATGGGATAGAGGCAGGGAATCACTGCCCAGCTTCCAATGAACTAGCTACCAGAGACCACCGCAATGTTACATATCGACCCTCTTTGCCGACTCCCACAATCAACCCAGAGCATGTTCCTGGCAGATATCCACGAAGCGTACCAAACACATCAGGCTCAGCAGAATCTAGCCCACCAAGGGTAGCTCCAATACCGAATTGTATTCCTCGGGGAAGGGTCGACTCATTCCATACATGTTCTTCTGGAACACAAGAAAACGGCGTATCGAGAACCCTAGCCGATACAGAAATCCCCGAACCTCCGAGCCCTGAAGACCCAGCTGAGTGCTTCCTTACAGCAACTGAATCAACAGCAGTGAATACCGCCCGAGATAAACCCGTCAAACCAGACCACCGTCCAGAGTCTTGGTTGCATTTCTTCAAGACAATCAGCTCCCTTTATTGCTGCTATTGCCCGAGTCCCGTAACTGAACCCAGTAATAAGATGACGAATGAGAATTCGAATACTTCTTCTTGCAACGACACCTATGTCACTGCACGTGCCTGGAATTCCACTGACAGCGCAACGGGAAATGCGAATCATGTTTCTGGCTCCAGTAATTCCGATCAATCCTCTTAAGGTGTAGATGTCAAGGAATTTTGTATCTGGACTTTTCTGGCCTCCTTGGTGCTTGATTTACCACCTCTTAGCCCACTTTGATCTGAAACATTGTTACTGTGGCCAGGCTCTATAGTGTCACGCCTCTTGTGTACATGGATTGTCACTATCGTTAATTTTCAAATAAGAAATGCCCTCCTTGACTAAAGGGGTAATAGTCTTATGCAGGGAAAATAAAGTAAAAAGTATTCTTTCATGTCTCATTTCTCACGTTCTTAACAGCCTCCTATGCCAATTGACCGTTTCCTTCGATCAGCAAAAAACAACCACCACCTTCCAGAATATCAGTATGATCATGATTCTCGTTCATGCTAAAATTAGAAATCAAGTGACGCCACATGGCTCCAGATGCCGAAGATGCTTGCAGAGAAGGAACAAACTCGGAAGCGAAGAATAAAAGAAGAAGAAAATGCAAGTGGAAGGCTAGAGCTAAATTAAATAACCAGCAATGTAAAAATTCTTTAAACGCTCGCCACAGAGGCCCTCACGGAGCGTAATATTCACATGTACCAACAACACAAAATCGACATGAAGAAAAGAAAAGGGAAGGCGGGGGAAGGGGAGGGTAAGGTAGATGAATTGACATGATGATATGTTGTGTGCAGGTAGGTAAGTTGGGGAGTGGGATCTTTGACTGGGAATTTAAGCTGGGAGGAAAAGAAGGCATAGGGGTGAAGTAAGAAAGCAGTCTCAGGGAGAACAAAGGCGCTAATAACGTATAAAATAGACCTCCTTGCCTAAAGGCCTGTAAAAAACTGGCAGGCTTCGTCGAGTTCCTCGTCATCACACACAAAGTCCCAACCTACAATTCTGGGATCCTGGCTAGCACAAATGATCTTGCGGGCGTCGAATTGGATTTTGAAGATCCTGGATGTCGGTGGCTGGGTGGGAGGAGGGGGTCTCGCTCGTGGATGAGCGTAGTAGTTAAGGCCTGGGACGGGTCCGTTGGGATTCGGTCTGTTGAGAGCCTGGGGATGAGCGATTTGCTGACCGCCACCTGGGACGACAGTACGTGCTGGTGGTGATGCGGAAGGGAGCTGCTGGGAAGTGCTTTGGCCGCCTTGTGCCCAGGACGAGCTTCCTTGCGGCTGTGCGGGTGCGGAGTTGGATGATCCTTGCTGGGCATTGCCTGGAGGCGCCGAGGACGAGGATGATGGCACTGGTGGCGGTGCCATTGATGCCGGGTGGCGTCCTGACGCGGGGGCAGCGGACCAGGAGTTCTGACCCTGGGCGGCGGCTTGCTGGGCAAAGGCGTTAGCTCGTGAGGCCGCCTGAGGGGGAGGCTGGTTTAGGAAGGGGCCATAAGAGGCATTAGCAGCTGCGTCAGCTTGTCGTAGCCTCTGACTGACAACCCATTGGCCTTCGCTGTCTTTTTTCCAGATAATGATGGACTCATCGTACGATCCGGAGACAATTCTGCCCCATCTGCTGCCGCCTCCACCAGGTGGAATGCGGGCACCCAGTGCTTTGATATCCCGTGGGTTCCTGGACCCAGTGGTGTTTTGTTGGTAGCCTGCTCTCTTGAGGGCAGCAGGGCTGAGATCCACAGCCTCGCCCATGCTTTGAGCGTTCAAAAACTCCCGGTCTACCGCGAGGGCTTCCAGCCTGAGAGCTTCCTCGGCTCCAGGAGGATCACCAAAGCCGGCTTGCACGGTCCTCACCAAATTTCCATGACCATGCAAGCAGGCAACCTCTGCGCCAGATATGTGATCAAAAATTCGGACCGTGTCGTCGTTGCTTCCACTGATAATTCGCTGGTTGTCGAATTGGACACATGCAATACCCTTCTCATGACCTATAAGGGTCTTCTTACAAGTCCCGTTCCGCACATTCCAGATCTTGATCAATCGGTCTCCCGATGCAGAAACTATCTCATCTTCGTTCATTTGGATTGCATTGACAGCAGCTGTGTGCCCTTCTAGTGTCATTAATAGTGAAAACGGCGCCAATGAACGTAGGTGATTCTTGGCGATCTCAGCTTCCAGAATAGGCGAAGGGATTTCACTTGTGTCAACAATATATGAAGGATAGGTTACGCCAGATCCCCGAGTGACGGTAGGGTAGTCCTTGTCAGCAGGGGTGAGATCGCGCCGATTCCAGACCTTGATAAGTTTGTCCTTTGAGCAGGTCACCAGGTACCGTTCGTCAAACCTGAGGTTGAGGACAGAGTCGTCATGAGCTGGGGCGATTTCATGAAGTTTCTCACCTGTAGAAAATCGCCATACGATGACATTCTTGTCGCTACTCCCAGAAACAATGATGTCTTCGGATGGACGAGGATCGAACTGGAGACACAGCACCGATTTTGTGTGGCCGACCAACGGGCGGTACCACAATCTCTTCGTATCGAAATCCCAAACACGAACTGTTCTATCCCGACTTCCACTAACCAACCATTTTCCCGAGAATTGGATCGCATACACACACTCTTTATGGGCTTCGTCCATGTGAGATGGATGCGGCAGCTGGAAATTCGTGAAGCGCCCTTTCACCCAGTTGTCCTCCAGGCGCCTTCGTTGCCTGTAGAGATGGGGCCAATTGATTTTGACAGAGCTATTGGCCATTCGAATCAAAAGAGAAGATTTCGAGGACGCTGATGAATGTGCTTGTCCAACCGACTTGGCAGAGCCGACTCCTGGCAGTGATTCCAGCCTACTCCCAGGGCCCATCGGCACCTGTCCAGGGGAAAAGAGAGTATTTCGATCATCTGATGCATCGCACATCATATGGTCACCTTCGGTATCAGCCTGTGGGGGTCCATTCCCCCGCGTCGCGGCATTACTCTCCTCCGCTCCTGTTGTCCGCGAATCCAGCCAGCTCGGAGGAACGCGTTTCTTATGTCTCGGCTCTCCAAAATCTGTGTCCGCATGTCTTGACCGGGGCTTCCGACTTTGGGGCGACGACAATCCGGACTGCTCCCGTTCAAACGCATGCACCGCATCGATATCAACACGCCAACCCTCGCTGATGTATAAGTCTCTCCAAAGACGGGAGTCGAAGATCCGGCTTCGCCAGGCACGGGATGCCAAAGATGCTGTTAACAAAGTCTGTGGATCGAGGTAGGAAAAGATCTCGGAGGTAATTTCGGGGGGTAGTTTGAGAACAGGGTCCATGTGCAGGAGGGGCGCCAAACGCTCCACCACTGCAGCAACTGTGGAGGTGCGCAATGTACGTAGCATACCATATGCAAGCTCTATTCAACAAGGTTATGGCTAGTGAGTATAATTGTGTAGATCCAAGAAGAGGCACGCGACTTGCGCCACCAGAAGCGAGACTCACCAGCTCTCTCCGCCTCGCTTTGGGCGAGAATCCAATCGGGAAGAGACATCACATCGTCCGCCGGGGGGTTCAGCAGGTCCTTGTCGGGCAGGCTCCTAGTCTCGTCGGAATAGCCCTCGTCAACCCTGAAGGGGGTCGATAAAGAGCGGGCGGTGAGGTTAGGAGAATAGTCGAGTTGGACCCGACGGGGGATGGGAGCTTCCGTCGTCGCAGGAGTCTCTCTCGCCATGAGTTCTTTCCTTGCCGTTCAGACAAATCCGAGGCCCTTTCTTTTCCTTCTTCCTCTTCTTCTGTCGCCCTCTGTCTATCCTTGTGCCTACCGAAGGGACAGCTTCGGGGCTAGCTTCTGCCTAAGGCGGTGCGGACTCGGAGCTTCAGGAAGAAGAAGCCTTTCGCCTCCGACGGTTAGGGCGGGACGTCACGCGGAGAACAAGTGGGTTCGAATAAAATCAACTATTCCTTAAGGCTACGGAACGTTGGTTTCGATAAAAAAAACAATAGTGCGAAATTAGATGGAAAGTTTCAAGGCCAGAAGGCGATGTACCGACATGGTGTTGGGAGTTGGCGAGGCGTTGGAAATCAATGACAGTCATAAACCCAACTATTTTACAGCCTTACCAAGCAAGATAAAGCAAGCAACTACTACTACTACTACAACTACCTAAAGAACCCCCAAGATCTATACGTAACCAGCTACTGATTAATACCAGCTTTGATACTACCTACTATTCTACGGAAATGGATTTAGATCTACCAAATAAATGGCTCATTCATACATTACCTAATGGATGGATCTCTCCGTATTGACACCTTAGTCATTGTGCCCGAATCGGCAAGGGGATGGGAAATACTGCTTCTTCTCCCATCACTGCCTTGCCTTTCTTCGGACATTGACCAGGAACTATCCTAGGCATGGTCAAAATATTCAAAGAATTCTGACCGGAAGCATCCTGGCCGGAGGCAACCCGACCCTGGCCTCATCCTGTTCTATATTCTAGTACCAGGTGGGCAACATTGTATTTCACAACCTAACTACCTAGGGTATATATATCTGATCTTTGGTTGAAACGATTCTAAAATAACACCGACAGGTATTGTCAATGTACCTTTCCAGACACTTGATTATTCACTGGCGATAGAAGCTCGCTTGGGATCTTCTTGTTTGGGTGCCCAAACAAGAAGGCCCCAGTAACACAGGACGGGCTTTGGCCAAGGGTAACCAGGATGAAGCACTGAACTTGCAAGACCAGCTAGCATTAAGGTATTGTTGATAATAGTACACAAAATCATAACGATTATGCCCACCTAAGGTATGATTCTCCTCAGACCAACTTGAACTACGACGAGCCCTGAAACTGGCCAACACCCACCTCTTGCCTCTACAGCCAATAAAGCAATCCCCATCCCATCACTTAGAGTTCGGTGTTCTCGCAGCGGAGACGGACAAATTGTATCACTAGCTATTATCATTGTTCGGCATTTGACTTTCCTAACAACCTTTTTGTTGGGAGGCCGACTTTAGTAGTCAATCTATGGTTCATGGAGTGGTGGATGTCATGGAAGCAGGATGGAAGAACGTAAATTCTTAGCCTCAGGAGGTGTGTTCCATACACTGGACCGGCGCCTGGAAAATCTTCTGATCAGGAGAAATAGATACCAGGTGCTTGATGTTGAAGGGTGTCGAAAAGCGGCCAACGCCAAGCATATACCTCACTAGGACTACCCACTACTCCTGACTAGTCCGAATCTCAAACAATTGGTGTATGAGAGTACCTAGCCTTCATGCACCCGATGCAGCGCCCAATATTCTTCCTTCCCTAATCCCTACCTAACCAACCAACCCCAGCTTTTCCTAGAATGATTTTTTCCTCTCGAGTCTGCCTGTTTGGAAAGGTGTCTGGAGGGATGGGGTTTATTCAAGTTAGTTGTAGATAAAATAGTGCATCCTTCTGCGTGCCTTGTAATAGAACCGACGGACTAGCCCACTCTGCTGGTTTTATATAGACTCCTCTTGATCTTGCTCTATGTTCTTGGTAGATATTATTTCAGAATCCTTGACCTTCCTTCTCTCTCTGTTTGTGTCTCCTTCATTACCTAGATACCACTACGACTACGACTACTACTGGTCGAGAGAACCGAACTCAGCTCTCCCGCCCTCTATCCCGATTCGGCAACTGCACCACCTCCCGTGCAGCCTGGAATTTCAGGTTCACCTCCTTCCTTCACCACCGCTTCACTTGTTCAGTTCGACTTCTCTCCCCCTCAAGGACTCCTTCCCTCCTTTCTGTCCTTCGGTTCATCCCATTCTCCTGCCTTTTCCTTTTCTTCTCTTCTTTCCTCTGCTTTGACGCCTCTGGAAAGAAGTTCCTGCTTTCTTTTCTTATTATTGCCCCTCCGTCGTCCTGGGCTAATCTCCCTCCCTCAGGGTTCCAGCACGCTTGCCTGGCTGCAGCGGCAAACCCCACACCCACCCTTTTTTTTTTTATCTTGATCCCTCCCAGAATTTCCAATCTTGGGAGGGGGGCTTGTTACCCAGCAAGGGTCGGAGAATTTAACCTGGGTTCCTATATCGACCCAAAAAAATATATTTATAATAATAATAGTATACCGACGACATTATTATTTTTTATCAGTTAAAACGACGACGCGGTTACTGGAATTCCCCCCCACCCCACCCCAGTCAGACCATTCTTACTCTATACCTCTGATGTTGTGAAGTTCCACAGTCGAGAGTCGAGACACGAAATTCCAGGCTCGCAGACTATTGACTCAGCTTTGCTCCTCCCTCACTAGCCTAGCTCCCAACTACCGTGCCACACCACCACTCCACTCCCTTAGCTGCTCGCTTGCGCCCTCCATCCCGCATCGGTCCACTGGCTCGCATTCAGTGATCCATGCTTAACTTGACTCTTGTGCAACCACGCCTGTCGCCACTGTCAACCGCTTTCTTCCGTCCCCCATCTGCTGTGCAGATTTGAATCCCATCCTGCTGTCCGTTAGTTTAACCGATACCCTCTCCTCTCCACCCCACGGGCCTAGTCGGCGGAAGTCGAGATGGCTGAGGGTCCTGTCCCAAATGGCGGTCCCATCGCCGAGGACAACATCATCAACCGCCGCGGCGGTGAGTCGATTTACCAGAGCTGCGTGAACCTCAAGAAGCGACTGGGGGAGGTCCCCAATTTTGCGCCATACATGCAGGAGATGGAGGAGGAAAATGCGCTAGGAAACAGTGACCCCGTCGCCTCTTTGTGGGAATGCTTGCGGACCGGGTACCCCTTGTTAGCCGTTTACAACGCCTCCTGCCCCGATGAGATCCTCGAAATCGACCCCACCAAAGTTCGCGAAGATAAGCGACCCAAAGCCGCCACCTTCAAATTTCTCCAGGCCTGTTTGCAGGAATTGGCCTTCCCACAGCAGGACTGTTTCTTGATCACCGATCTTTATGGCGAGAGTACGACCGGGTTCACCAAGGTGATCAAAATGGTGAACCGTGTCTTGGACATCCTGGAGATGCAGGGCCAGTTGAAGCGACCATCCGATGTGACTGCAGTCGCGCCAGCAAAGGGCACAGTAAAGCTTACGAGGAGGGAACACGTCTTGAAGGAATTGCTGGAAACGGAGCGCGACTACGTCCACCACCTTCAAAATCTACAAGCGCTCAAAAAAGAGTTGGAGGAGACAGGAGCTCTGACCGGTGATGCCAGCCATCAAATATTCTTGAATTTGAACAACCTCCTGGATTTCGCTCAAAGGTTTCTGATTCGGGTCGAACAACACTACGCCTTACCGGAAGAAAAGCAGAATTGGGGCGACTTGTTCATGCAGAACCAAGAGGCATTCCGACAATACGAACCCTTTATTGCAAACCAGATGCGCTGCGATGAAACCTGCCTTAAGGAATGGGATAAGATTCGAGTTGCCCCGCGCTCGCTCGACCTACAGCAGATGGTGGCGCAACCAGCCACTCTCAACAGTTTCTTCGTCAAGCCATTCCAGCGCTTGACCAAATATCCACTGATGCTCACAGTCAGTATCACCTAAGCCTGTTTCTTGCTTATCTCGCCGGCTAATTTTTACTCTGCAGGAACTCCGCAAGCAACTCGAAGATCCAGACCTCCAGGCCGACGTCTCAGGAGCTATCGACGGCATTCAATCTGTGCTAGATTCTGCGAACAACGCCATCGACAAGGAACATCTAGCTTCAGCCGTCCACGACCTCGATGAGCGTGTCGATGATTGGAAGGCATTGAAGATTGAGTCATTCGGCGAACTCCTTCGGTACGGTACATTTACGGTCATCAAAGGTGACAATGGCAAGGATTCAGAAAGAGAGGTTCGTACCCTTTCTATCATAATGAGTGTTTGTGGCATGCAAACCTCATTCATCCTACTACCACATGGATATAATATGCGACGGGAGCTTGCAAAGCAATAGCCCCCTGGACCACATCTCCTTCACATTGCGAAAGACTTTTTAATATTTGGGCATATTCGCTGACTCTTTTGGTGGCGTTCTTCCCCACGTCCGTGAATCTAGTACCACATCTATCTCTTCGAGCGAATCCTGCTTTGTTGCAAAGACATAAACCCTAATAAACAAAAATCGAGGCTAGTGGTGAGTAAAGACAAACCTGCTAGTGGTAAAGGCAAAGTTCGCCTCCAACTCAAGGGTCGGATTTACATGGCGAATGTGACCGATATTGTATGGCTTCAGAAACCGGGTACGTACACCGACCACCCCTATGAGATGAGCTTTTTTTTTTGGACTAACGTTCATCTCCCACCAGGCTCGTATCGTATTCAGATCTTCTGGAAAGGGGATCCCGGAGTGGTGGACAATTTCATTATCCGATACCAAAACGAGGATATCATGCGTAAATGGTACAAGGATATCAATAACCAGCGTGAGATTCAGGCAGAGCAGCGCAGTGCTCGGAACACTGGTACCTCTGAAACCGAATTCACGTACATGAGGTCGATGACCAACATCCCGAACCCCTACCAGCAAGAGTATGATGAAGAACAGGCTACCAAGGAAGCTGCCTTTTTCTCGGAATTTCCAATGAGCCGCAATGCCTCGAGTACCAGTCTTCGCACCCGATCCGCGACGGGAGGGAGCGGCAGCTCTGGTCCACCACTATCATCCAGTCGACCAACTCGCTATCCCAACATGCCCGACCCTAGCTTATCTCTCCACACGCAGTTCCCTAATGGCAGCGCTTTTCCCGGTGGTAGCATGTCTCCAGCGGAAAGGAACGTCAGCTCGTATTTCTCTCCTGTTGCCGAGACTCCCTCCACCCGATCGAGCTCCCAATCGACGGCTGGGTATTCATACAATCGCCAGCTAACGCCGTCCAATACTTGGGGTGAGGATTCTAATCGGTACACCGCACCTGCCCTATCTCGTGCCACATCGCGGGATGGCCCCAACTCGAATCCTTATTTCAATGGAGTACCCAACGGGCGAAGTGCTCAGCGGCCTTCTCTCCCTCCTATGTCAGGCGGACACGGTCAACAGGCGAACGGCATGGCGCAGAGGATGCGTTCGGCAAGTAGCCCAGACATCCACCACCACAACCCCGAATCCCGCCGTTACATAGGTGCACACACTATGCAAACCGTTGACAACGTACCTGTCCCTCCTATTCCCCCCCACATGGCCAGCATGAAGGCCCCTGTGAGCCGCAGCCAAAATAACTCACCGACAAATACGAACCTGCCAATTCGCAATCACGACCACCGACAAGTTCCTCCAACTCACTTCCATGAGCCTCAGTATTCCGACAGCCGGCCGAATGCTTCAACTTCTAACGAGCCCACCTCCCCGTTAAGCCACGAGCCCGAAGAAGAAGAGCTCCTTATGCCCACGCAGCTCAAAGCGAAGGTCAACTTTGATGAAAATTACGTGACGCTCGTTATCTCCAGCAACATCATGTTCCGTTCGCTCACGGATCGGGTGGATGCGAAGCTTGCGCGGTTCACAAGTCGTTCAATTGGGAGCAAGTCAGTTCGATTACGTTACCGAGATGAAGATGGTGATTTTGTCACCATTGATAGTGATGAAGCTGTGCAGCTGGCTTTCATGGAGTGGCGTGAACAACACCGAGAGATGCTGGCGAGGGGTCAAGTCGGCGAGATTCAACTTTATTGCCAAGCTGTGGAGAACTAAGTATCTCATCTACGATCTCTCTACTCTCTCTGGCCCCCCGTTTTACCCGATCTTCATCCGTAATTTCAATGAGCTGGAAAGAGAAGAGACTTTCAAGCTAATGTCTCCTGGTTTACATTTTACACCTACACCTCATTTTTCAACTGGATTGGCTTGAGAATGGTTCTCAGAATTTACGAGAGTTGAAATCAAGGGTATCTCCTGCGAGGGTTATATGTTTGGAGATCTATATTCGATTTGAAACCCTCTTGATGTTTTATGATGATGTTTCCTATTTTTGCATTTTGTTTCCATCCCCCCCCCTTCTCTTTTCTTCCGTTTTCCTCCTTGATCCCCCATCTCCACGGACAATGACTGCATGATGTATGTATACCGCTGCTTTGGTTTTTTCTAAGCCGGCCTTTTCCGAGGTGACGCGATGTATAGTGAGTGGTTCTTGCATTGTTAGGGCTGGTTTCGCGTTTGTCGTCCTTGGATGGTCCTGTTTCCCCCCCAGTTGCTTGACAGACGCCATTGGGGAGGACTTGAGAGAGCGCTTGTTTATTTTTGACTTCTTTCTTGCGGAATTAGACATGCTTACCGCATATGATGAGGTTTTTCAGTTCCACTAGTTTAATGGGAAAAAAGTTTCCAGGTTGCGCAGCGCCTAATAATAATCTCGGCAGGGCCGGTATCCATGGAATGTCCCGATAGTGGATCTGCAGGCTTTTCGACAGGGTTTCCTTTTTTACAAGGCCGGGGTGACAGCGCTGAGAAAAAGCAAATACTAAGTAAAATTGCGCATTCTACTTGGCTATTATGATAAAATTAAGAGAGAAAGATATATATATCTGTGTCTAGAATCCAAGAAGTCGGACCTTGGAAGACCCCTCAGCTCCCTCCCTCTCTTTCGCAGTCGGCACGGAAGCCATCCGAAGTGGAGGAGTCAAAGGATTCAAGGTTCCCCCACTTGTTCTCATATAAGTAATGCAGAAGAAACCACTAAAAGTGCCCCGTTGACGATCGCGATGAGAAATGGAGAAAATGCGGTCTGGGATTTCCTGATACGTACCGCTCGAATATAAAACCAAATAATGAGGCAATATTTTTCCCCAGAAGACAGGGCCGTCCAATCTGACTTATACCGATCATTCAGGAGAGAGAAGACGGAGAAACAAAGGAAAAAGAAAAGATACATACGCCGGGCAATGCTATTGCGCGATTAAATGAAGGTATACTCGGTTCTTGAGGATCCCAAAGCTGAAGCCAGATGGAGCCACTGACGAATCGACGACGCTCATTAAGTAACTAATTATAATCTTGAGGTGTTGTGTTGGTGATGCGCTGTATCCTATCATGAAATTGTGTAAAATTGGAAAATTAGAAAATTATGAATTTATAAAAATATAAAAATACAAAAATAATTCTTGCCTGTCTCATTCTCAGTTATAAAGACTCACGCTTCCTGCTCTTCCCCTCTTTGCCCCTCTTTTCATTTATCTCCTCTTATTTATTTCTTATTCTACTGTGCCTCCTCCATCTCACTCTCTTCTGTACCCCACACTTCTGATCGTACCTACTTAGATCTCCCCTGCTTTAAGGATATACCAAGCTCTCCTGCATCATGTCCTTCTCCGGACGCCGTGTGAGCATCCTTCGCCCCTCCAATCGTCGCTTCTCTCTTGGCAAGGCCCTGTCAGAAAATGGTGCGTTGTGTTTCCTTGGCTGCGTATTTTTCTTCTCTCGGAGTCTTTGATGCATCCCGACCATCAGCGGAAATAATATACACCTACCTAACCATCGGCATCCCGTCTACCCATCTCTTTACTGACTCTATGATCCATTAGAACTCCGCTCTGAAACCCATCGTCAATTCCGATCTGCCCACGAAGGTCACCGTCCCCATGCCGGTCTAGACGCCTCCCGTGCCTCAACCGGTGTCGTCTGGTGTACAGAACGCGCCTCCGAGCACGGCTACGCCGAAGACCCCTCGGCATGGGCAAATCTCGGCCAGGGTGCCCCCGAGGCGGACGATGAGATCGAGGGCAGCTTCCCCCGACCCGAGTCCATCCCCATCACCTCCGCCGCCCGCGAGTACGGCCCGACAGCCGGCATCAAGCCTCTCCGTGCGGCCGTCGCCCGACTCTACAACGAACACTACCGCCAGGGCAAGGAGAGTCAGTACACCTGGGAGAATGTCTGCATTGTGCCCGGTGGCCGCGCGGGTCTGATCCGAATTGCGGCCATTCTGGGTAATTCGTACCTGTCGTTCCCGATTCCCGATTATTCGGCTTACTCGGAGATGCTGAGTCTGTTCAAGAACGTATGCGCCTCCTCCTCCCCCCCCTCCTCCTCCCCCCCCTCCTCCTTCTTCCTCAACTAGCCTGGATTTTTCCTCATGATGCTGATGGCGTGACTGTTGTAGATTGCTCCTATCCCCATACCTCTTGCCCAAGAAGACCACTACCACATCCACCCCGATAAGATCGCCGAGGAAATCGCCCGTGGAACCCAGGTCATCCTCACCTCCAACCCGCGCAATCCTACCGGCCACTTCGTCTCCAACGACGAACTGGCTAAGATCCAAGATATCTGTCGGGACCGCGCCACGCTGATCCTCGATGAGTTCTACGGTGGATACAACTACACGACTGACTGCGACGGCTCCACCATCAGTGGTGCGGCCAACGTCGTCGATGTAGACCAAGATGGTCCTTCCCTCCCCTCCCCCCTTCCACATCCACGCAAACCAAGAACACAACAAAACACACAGTACTAATCAGAATCCCCATCCAGACGTCCTCCTAATCGACGGCCTCACCAAACGCTTCCGCCTCCCCGGCTGGCGCATCGCCTGGGTCGTCGGCCCCAAAGAATTCGTCGACGCCCTCGGCTCCGCCGGCTCCTACCTGGATGGCGGCGCCAACGCCCCCTTCCAAGAAGCCGCAATCCCAATGCTCGATCCCACGCTCGTCCGCACTGAGATGAAAGCCCTCCAGCGCCACTTCCGTGAGAAGCGCGACTTCGTCCTCCAACGGCTGCACGAGATCGGCTTCCGTGTCCAGGACATCCCCCAGGCAACCTTCTACATCTGGCTGGACCTGACGTCGTTGGACCCGCCGCTTCCCGCGGAGGCGAATATCTCCGACGGCCTGAACTTCTTCAACGCCCTGCTGAGCGAGAAGGTCATTGTTGTGCCAGGGATTTTCTTCGATTTGAACCCAGCCAAGAGAAGGGATCTGTTTGATAGTCCTTGCCATCATTTCGTTCGGTTGAGTTATGGTCCGAAGATGGATGTGCTTAAGAAGGGGCTGGATGGAATTGAGAGGGTGATTCGTCGCGCGAGGGGGGAATCGTATGTGCCCAAGTGGGAGGATGAGGTGGCTATTCAGGATGATTAGATATTATCATCCCCCCCCCCCTTCCTTCCCTTTTTTTTTAACTTTTTATTTTCGGGTGAGGTACAAGGATAGATGTGATGAGGTGGATGAATATAATTAATCGAACCCCTTTTATTGTCTTTGTTTTTACCAGCTGTATAGAAGTTATGCGTAGACAGGTCTTGTATAACTAGTAATGCATGCAACTAGATACAATAATACAATACAAAAGCCAAACCATAATATGCTTGCTCCACTCCTCAAACCAAGTGCAAGTATGCCATATGCCATGGTTTCAAGTTCATATCAAACAGCCAGTAAAAAGAAAAAGTTAGAAAAAATCCCAAGAGAAATTTATGATGATGATGATGATGATGAGAGAAAGAGAGGGGTGGGGGGTGGTGATGAGAAAATATTTGAAATCCGGTTGTACATTCACAAAAATAGAAGAAGAAGATAAAAAAAAAATAGGAGTGGCTCAAAATAGATCAGAAACAAGGAGAGGAAAAGCCAGTTACTTGGCAGATGCACGGGGTTCATCAACCCTAGTGGAAGGATTCAGTTTGGCCGTTTGCAAAGCTTCTGGTAACTTGATGGGGACGTGAGACGCCAACGAGAGCTTCTCGAGTTTCTCGCCGCGGAGGACCCGCTCCATTTCTTCCTTGGTGAGCGTCTCGTACTCGATAAGGGCTTTGCTCAATATTTCTAGCTCCTCTCGCTTTTCGGTGAGGATGTTTATGGCACGCTGTCGGGCCTCCTCGACGAGACGGCGGACTTCGGCTTCGATTTCCTGTTTGGTTTCCGATGATAGACTATCGTAGTTGGTGGATAGGTCGACGTTGCCGAGTTTCTTGGAGTATCCGTATTGGGTGACTAGGGTGAAGGCTGTCGCGGTGGCGTTTTGAATGTCCTGGGTATAATTAGTGACTGCAATGGCTAGGAGAGAGTCGTAAGAAAAAGGAGTGACCTACCGATGTAATACCGCTGCTCACTTTATCAGGACCGTATATAAGCTCTTCGGCCGCCCTACCACCCATTGAGACCGCGATATCGGACAGATATTCCATGTAATTCTTAGAGACCAAGTCCATCTCGGGTAAGAAATGAGTTATGCCCAGAGCCATTCCCCTGGGAACGATGGTAATCTTATACAGCGGCATAGAATTCGGGGAGAAATATGCAACAAGAGCATGACCGGCTTCGTGGTACGCAGTCTTGAGTTTGTCCTTGTCTTGGATGACCCTGCTACGAGCCTCTGCGCCCATCATGATCTTGTCCTTAGCCCAATCGAAATCCCGTGGCCCGACTTTGGTCTCCTTGTTCCTGGAGGCATAGACGGCGGCCTGGTTAACCAGGTTCTCCAGATCCGCTCCGGAAAATCCGGGGGTTCCGCGGGCAATGACCGCGACATCAACGTCCGTGCTGATTTGCACGCTTTTCATGTGGTGCTTCAGGATCTCGATGCGACCCCGAACATCCGGGAGTTCAACAACCACCTTCCGGTCGAATCGTCCAGGACGAGTCAGCGCCTTATCCAGAAGTTGAGGGAAGTTAGTAGCCGCGATAATGATTACACCAGTTGTTTGTGAGAATCCGTCAAGCTCAGTCAAAAGCTGATTCAGGGTCTGTTTCACGTAAGCTGCATCCCTCTCGTTCCTCTTAGCACCAATGGCGTCCAGTTCGTCGATGAAGATGATCGCAGGCGACTTGCTGCGAGCTTGGGCGAAGAGTTCACGAACACGCTTGGCACCAACACCCACGTAAACCTCGTCGAATTCGGAGCCAGACATATAGAAGAAAGGAACACCGGCTTCTCCCGCAACGGCACGGGCAAGCAATGTCTTTCCTGTACCAGGTGGGCCGACAAGAAGAACGCCCTTGGGCAGTTTGCCACCAAGCGAAGAAAATCGTTCCGGGTTCAGCAAAAATTCAACCAGTTCTTGGAGCTCATTTTTGGCCTCCTCACATCCGTGAACATCACTGAAACGGGCCGTCTGTTGCTGGGGTTGAGCCTCATTGCTTTGCGGTCCCCGAATATTCTTCAAAACTCCAGTTGTTTCAACAAGAATAGTGACCAAAACGAGTGACATATACGTGAAAAAGCCAA
Source organism: Aspergillus panamensis (assembly GCA_027569225.1). Classification (NCBI taxonomy): domain Eukaryota; kingdom Fungi; phylum Ascomycota; class Eurotiomycetes; order Eurotiales; family Aspergillaceae; genus Aspergillus; species Aspergillus panamensis. Next base: position 320,542 of record JAPDER010000012.1, read on the forward strand.
AATAAAACAGAAACTTGACCCACCGGAACACAGCGCTGCCGAGCGACTCCTCTACAACCACGTAGAGAGGAGCCTCCTTAGCCCCGGTTCCACTTTGTTTCGTAGACATCCCAATTTGGCCGCCATGGTTGCGCGCCGCGACAGCCTGTCCGATAGCTTGCAGTTGCTCAGGGTTCAGATTCTGGTTCGAGACTGCAGCCGGCGCTGCAGAGTCTCCAACGCGTTCCAGAGCCTTGAGATAAATAACCTCAGAAGCGGCATTGCTAGTGAAATGACCGCTTTGGTATCGCTCGATGACAATGGCCGGCATGTTGGCTCGGAGGAGGGCTTGGTAAAATGCGTTTTGGGCGTTTGCGCTGTTGGGGTTGTTGTTCGCCGTCTTCTCCTTCTGCGCTAACAAGCTGTGAGAAGCCCCCCCGAACAAAAACCGTTGCTGCTGCAGCCTTGAAAGGCCGTTAACATTCGGAGCAGGGTGGGATCGTTTGGTGGGTGCGGTGAACGTGGAGAAGGCGCGAGGCGATGAGAACGTATGGTGACGGGTGGCAAGAGACGGAGACATCCATAAGGTGTTCCCTAAAGATTCCAACAAATCAGCCAAAGATAGACCCACGTTTCACTAAGTGAGGGTGTATTACCATTGAACAAGGACCGTGATGGTCCATGCTGTGTAGGAGTGAGATAGGCATCCGCTGCAAGAGCACCGGGAGCCACGGTTGTGAGGAATTCAGGCAACGTGACTGAAGCAGTGCACTGAAATTACCATTAGTACATTTCCACTACAGATCAAGAAAGTCAAGACTAAGGAAACATGCTGTTAAATTTGCTCCCCCACTCGTTCGCTGGGACTTATGGGTCATCACAGACCGAAGCGCGGAGGTCTGTTCGAGGGTATTCCATGGCGCATTTAACATTTTTGACATCGATGGCCATAGATCCGATATCGCAGCCGCTATGCTCTGCTTGCAAATGAAGGATGTTAGAGATATAGATGATCCAGTAATGGCAGAGGCGACTCCTACCGGCCTGGGGATCGGAAACTGGAAGGCCATAGTTGTCCGAGGAGGGCAGCTCTTGGCCGCAACTATAAGCGATTCTGCCCCCCGGAGAAATAAAGAAGAAAAGAAGAAAAAAGCAGAGTAATAGAAAAGAGAATTATCGGTTTTTTATCGCTGGTGCCATCACCAACGGTAGGTAGACGGGGGTGGCTAAGACGTAGGCTGGACTTGGGTATATGTGACTGCTTGTCGGGGAGAGCGGCGGCGGCGAAATTCAAACTGCCGAGCGTTGCCACTGAGGCTTAAATGCCATGCCGTAGTTCCTACAGAGTCACGTGGATGACTGTATATTTGTTCCTCAGGCAGAACAAGATGGCCTGGCGGAAATTGTGCCCCTCCTTTTAAGCGTCAACAATAACACATGCAACATATCATGGATCATTTTGCTTGGCCCTGACTCCAGAGGTCGGGTCTAGGTTGGGGTGCTACCGTCTGATAGGCCGATATACAGTACTTTACTTTTTCTACAGGACCTAACTGTTCCGTACCTTGATAATCTGAGAATCCTGTTCCCAAGCGTTTGACGTATGGTTCAGTCCGGATCCAGATGACAGGTCATCATAGACCTTTGATTCTGACGATCACCTTATGATTCCCGCCATACTATGAGGACTGACACATACCCTGCAACGTTCGAATATATACGCATTAGGGAGGCTTGTAAACTATATAATGGCACATCTGGCCGTTTGAACGCTTACACCGATCCTGCCTTCCTCACAAGCCCCAGCTATTCGGGAGATACACTTATCCATCTTCTGAGCATAGCCCATGGCTTGGTCGCCATGATCAACTGCGAGAATGTCCAAAAGGATGATATTTCTCGTTGGAGCTCCCACCTCGCAAAGTTTGCGCTGGGATGAAGATGAGTTGCTCAACACACCAATATTCCCATTTCATGGCCTGGATGCCCAAGACCAAAACTACCCGACACTCTCAGACGACCAGTCGGTCAAGTGGAGACTACTGAAAGGGCTTGATCCTCCAGAGATGCTTCGCGAAACGGCAAACTCGAGGCTGAAAAGTGATGCCAAGTTTTTTACAACTCAGGATCTTGCTCCTCCTACTGGCATAGTAATTGCATCAGAAAACTCAGAGCTCTCCCAATTCTACGACCATTCCTTTGCAGTTCACGAAACGTCGGAAATATCTGCACCAACTGCCTTGTCCGGAACTTCCATAGAAGATAGCGGGCAATGGACTGAGAGCACTGAGACCTCCATCGCAAGCTTCAGTGAGAGAGAAGGTGCAGAAGGTCTAGGATTGCCTATCCATGGAGGGCTCGCCGATCTTCAAGATATACCCAGTGCCGCGCATCTACATTCCATTGTGCCGCAGACGATGACTGTAAATCTGATTGTCGCGATCATTGCAATCCGGCCACCACGTCGCATTGTGACGAGGCAATGGAAGAAAGAACTGGATCTTGTGGAAGTGGTAGTGGCAGATGAGACAAAGAGTGGGTTTGGGGTTACGTTGTGGCTTCCTCCTATGCATCACAAGGTTGCGCCCTATACATGCGACCCGGGAGGGGAGGAGCTTCGCAAATCGCTGACGCTACTGCGACCACGAGATATCGTTTTGCTGCGGATGGTAGGACTGGGTTGTTTCCGCGAACGGGTGTACGGGCAGAGTCTCCGCAAAGGGCTCACGAAGGTCGATCTGCTGTACCGCCAACAGGTGGACGCAACAGACACAGGCGGTATCTACAGGCTGCGGGACATTATTCGTACTAACCAGAATTGCACAGCCAAGAACGAAGATCTGCCGCTGGTGAAGGTGTGTAAAGTGCGCGAGTGGATCAGGCGATTTGTGGATTCGGGGCCGGATCAAGCAGGCGGTGATGGGAGACCGGCTGTGACCTTGCCTCCCGATACGCAGGAGGAGGGGATATAATTAGAAATAACAAGCATGGATCGAGGATGGTTCTATTCCCCCCACTGGAAGATGTTTTGGGGCTTCCAAGCGTCGAGAGAAACATGAAAGAATCTGGAACACACAGGAACGCCACAATGCACAGAAATCCGACTGCTACTGGAACGTGACTCCCCGGTCCTACAACCTCTTGGCTTTGATTTGCTATAGTCGACGCAATAATAGATGTTAATTAATAATGGTTAGTCTCGAGTACTTCTGCTTCTTGTGATTTGTGTCTGGCATCCGACGAGTAGCACGATGGATGGGGTCACGAGATACCGCCCGATTCACTTGATTGGGAACCTCAATAATAGATCCTGGATAGGAGGTACTGCTAATTTGCCATTACGCTTGTAATTACCGAATATCATCAAAGACATGCAAAGAGGTAAGATTGTCAATCTTAAACAAATGACACCACCGAGATCTGCTGCCTTCGAGGCTCATCAACCGTTGTGAATGGAACTTCTAAAATTGCAGAGGGTAAGAATCTGCTTGAAATCCAGGGGTATTTGAGCCCCACGAAAAGCGCCTGATCTGAGACCTTTAGTGGATGTTCTGGCCTAGCCATCGTACGGTGTTCCATACAGGTACCAGTAATAAATTGGACAAATAATGGCCGATAATCCCCCCCTGTGGCGCCAGCGGCGAACGTTTGCGGCCGGTCCCTGGTGGTACCTTACATTTCTGCGACACTTTCCTTACGCACCAGATACAGTCTCAGTCTCTTCAACGTGTTCTCCTGGTGGTCAACGACATCAGCTCCGAATTATTATTAGTAGGAGGAGTTGGTTCCTACTAATGGTTTTCTTTTCCCATCCTCCTTCTCTCTTTTTCTGATTCTGATCATATTTGGCCTTCCCCAACAGCCTTCTATCCCACACCTCCAAATCTTCCTACCTTTCTATTACATTGTTCCCCTCGTGCGGACAATTGTCTTTCTTTCCGTTCTCTTGCACCCCCGCCGCTAAACCACTCTCTCCGTCGCTCGTTTTCAGGGACCCCGGCCCTCCTTATATCATCATTGACTAAGATCTAATACTATATCCTCGCAATCATGAAGGGTGTGTGCTTTTGCTGTGGAGAATGAACGATGAGAAGCTCCTAACTGACTTTATTTTTCCCTACTACAGCTCTTATTCTTGTCGGAGGCTTTGGTACCCGTCTGAGGCCTTTGGTGAGCACGACCCCCGCCAACATGCTCGTGTTTCGATGTATTCATGAAATCTTCGGTGACCGAGGCTAATTATTCTACTCGAAACCCGTGCATAGACCTTGACCCTTCCCAAACCACTCGTCGAGTTCGGTAACCGTCCGATGATCCTACACCAAGTTGAGAGTCTGGCTGCTGCTGGTGTAACCGACATTGTCCTGGCCGTCAACTATCGCCCAGATGTGATGGTTTCTGCCCTCAAGAAGGTACAATATACTTGATACAACTAAGAAACAGGCGCTCTCAGTTTTGCTTACCAAATTTGTGGTATTTAGTATGAAGAACAATACAATGTGCGAATCGAGTTCTCCGTCGAATCTGAACCGCTCGGCACGGCTGGTCCCCTCAAGCTAGCAGAGAAGATTCTAGCCAAAGACGACACTCCATTTTTTGTCCTGAACTCCGATGTCATCTGCGATTATCCCTTCCGAGAGCTTGCCGAATTCCACAAGAGCCATGGTGATGAGGGAACCATTGTTGTCACAAAGGTGGATGAGCCCTCTAAGTACGGTGTCGTTGTTCACAAGCCCAACCATGCCTCGCGTATCGACCGCTTCGTCGAGAAACCCGTCGAGTTCGTCGGTAACCGTATTAATGCGGGTATCTATATCATGAACCCCAGTGTGCTGAATCGCATTGAGCTTCGTCCAACCTCTATCGAACAAGAGACATTCCCCGCCATCTGCAAAGATGGTCAGCTCCACTCGTTTGACTTGGAAGGCTTCTGGATGGATGTTGGCCAGCCTAAAGATTTCCTTAGTGGTACCTGCCTATACCTCACCTCCCTTACAAAGCGCAACTCGAAGCTCCTCGCTTCCACCTCCGAACCCTACGTGTACGGCGGAAACGTTATGGTCGATCCCTCTGCGAAGATCGGCAAGAATTGTCGCATTGGACCGAATGTTGTCATCGGCCCTAATGTCGTGATTGGTGATGGTGTCCGTCTGCAACGGTGTGTCCTGATGGAGAACAGCAAGGTCAAGGACCACGCCTGGGTCAAATCGACTATCGTTGGGTGGAACAGCTCAGTGGGCAGGTGGGCTCGCTTGGAGAACGTCACCGTGCTTGGTGATGATGTTACCATCGCTGATGAGGTATACGTCAACGGTGGTTCCATCCTGCCTCACAAGAGCATCAAGCAGAACGTTGATGGTGAGTTTGACAGTTGGACTTTCTACGATGTTTCATTGGTGCTAACAGTTCTCCAGTTCCTGCTATCATCATGTAATCCTCTTCACCTCGACAAAACCCCCTTTCAGAAAACCTCAGCCCCCTCAATCCCTTGAAATGTTCCAGAGGCATAGAACCGGAGTTGTTTGCGTCTTTTTCAACAATAATCTCTTCTCACCCCCATCTTTCACCCTCACATTGAGCTCATCTACTTGAATGGCGCCCAACACCTTGATGGTTAATTCGCTATTCAGGAGACTCATATTTCTATACTTGACCCGTTCTCTTACAGCCTTTTAGTAATCCATTTTTGACATCTTTGGATCTCGCTGTTCCGTTGATCAATCTTTTATATCCATTTTCTCTTATTCATGTCTTATTTATTCGCTACACTTCTCTCTTCCCCCAAAACAAACCCGTTGCTGTCGTTTCCTCTGTCCCGCAAACACGGTGTTACTCTTCTTATTCGCTTTACTGCTCTGCTTCTGGCTCGAGGAATGGTTATCACAGGGTTTAATATTTTACCCAATTCTTAATGATGTACGTGGACAAAGGAATGTAAATATAGGAGACGGGGAAATTAAAAATATCAACCCTATTTTAATGCGTGACTCGAACGATTAGTATTTCCTGTAGGATGTTAAGAGGCTTCCCTGATAGATACACAATTCGAGTAATAGCTCTATGCAGGTGTGGTGGGTGGCATAGTAAAATGTTCGCGGTAAGGGGGAGGGAGAAAAAAGGAAAGAAAGCAAAAATAAACTGCCCCCACCCGGGATTGAACCGGGGACCTCTTCATCACACTCAATTACGAGTGAAGCGCACTGCCACTGTGCAATAAGGGCTGTTTACCGCCCACTCGACTCGGTTTGAGTTTACACAACCTAACAACGCAAAATCACATTTTCCACGTGATGAATACATAGTTTTGTCTGTTGGCCAACTTCCCCTGGTGTTGATCGATGCAAATCCTTCCCTCCATGCTCGGACCAAAACAGATGGTGGTAAGCAAGAGAGCCACACAGTTATGATGCGACTTGACGATATCCGAATATGGCGCTGAACATCGCGCCGTTCCTCAATTACACAGTCTTCATTATCCTCTCGGTGGTGCTGGGTTGCCTGATTCTCCTCACTCCCGCCGACACCATCTACCAGTGCTACATCACACAGCGCTTGACGAACATCTTCATCATCACAGGCGGCTACGTCGTGACCTTTATTCTGGCAGTACTAATCTACGCGACCCGCATCTACACGAACCGCAGCGTCCTAGCGGGGATTCCCAAGGCGTGGATTCCGATCGAGAAGGAGGATGTCGGCAAGAGCGTGCGACGGCTCGTGAAGGAAGGGCTTGTCCGGAGCGCAATCATCGCTTACCAGGCTAGACCTCGGGATACGACGAGCTCGGAGATAGATGCTACTGCTCCTCTTTCTGCTGCTGCGTCGGCTTCTGTTGTTTTCGATGACCGGGACGGCGAACATGACGCTTTCGCGGATTACCAGTCCATGGCTGTCGACCTGAAACGTCCCCCGTGGGGCCACATCGAACATCCAGGATGGTCATCGCCGTCCTCTCCTGATCTGCCGGATCTATCATATCGTACTGTCGTCCAGGAGCTTCCTAACCTTATCGAAGCGAAGGCCGTCTCGCTCGCTCCGCCGGATCCGATCCTAACTGCGGCGGCTGCGCGCCATCGCCGAGCGCTTACATATCAGGATGGAGAAGAATACCAGGAGGAGGATCCTGAGGAGGAGGAATCGCATGAACCGATCCCGGATACGCGCGTGGTGGAAATCCTCCGCCGTCCGGCCTCGATGGGTCTCCGCGATTACTTCAACCACCTGACGACTCTGAATGTGATCAATCCGCCGGAGACCGGGGCGGAATTTCTAGCGCTTTATGAACAGGCGCGTTTCTCGGGCCGCGAGCTCTACGAGGCCGAGTTTAGGGACCTCATGCATGTTTTCGCGAACGTGCTGCGAGGGATGCAGTTTCAGGATCCGCGGGTATTGGAGGAGATCCAGTATCGCGGGGATGGAGGGCAAGGAGCAGGTGGGGGTAAAAGCACAACGAGAGCTGATACGGAGTCGCTTATTGGGCCGTCGGATGAGGAGGGAGAGACAGATGCGTTGGAATTCTATAGTCAGTCTCATCAGGAGGATGGCGGAGGACGCGAGTACTACTATAGCAGAGGGAGGAGTAATAGTCTACGACCTGTGAATCATTCGACCTGGGATTCGGAGGGGGTGAGGTGGCAGACACCGCGGACGCCGTCAATGCGGTCGTTAAGACCTGTCGTGTCGAATGTCTCGGCGAGCTCTGGGGGGAGTGTGATTCGGCTGGCCGATGCTCGGGGGTCCGATCTACCATACGTTATTGATCGCAGACCATCCAACCGCTGACACTATACATACTTATAATTATAAATATACATCATGCTCTCTTCTCTTCTCCGGACCCTGTAATTGCCTTAATCTGATGTGCTTAGCCGTCACAATGACGACCAAAAACGAAATCATTACCTTAACACGGAAAAGTTTCCGTCCTTGGCGTTTTGATTGATAAGATCAGATTTCTAACTCCCCCGAGCTCATGCCAGCCCACTCCCACATACCCCTCAATTAAACCCCTACAAAAGCTATCTCATACCTCATATATCGAAAAAAAAGAAAGAGAAAGAGAAAGAGAAAGAGAAAGAGAAAGAGAAAGAGAAAAAAAATGCAATCCCTCCTCCGCAGGGGCACCTCCTTCTTCACCCCCTCCCCCTCCCCCTCCACCACCTCCCTCGCCCAACCTCAACAACCCCCCAAGACAAGCGACGACTTCCAAACCGCCTCCTCCGCTGAAACCCTCTTCCCACGGACCAAACCAGCCACAGACGGCGAAGAGTGTCTCCATGACTGCGCGACGTGTTCGATCCGGTACCCAGCCAAATTCGACGTCGATCAAGAGGATACCCTGTACGGGAACGTGAATGGGTGGGCGACGCATCTGCTCGTTGCGACAGGGAAGACGGACTGGGTGCGCGATGTAGCGGATGAGAAGGAAAGTGTGATGGAGGCGGTTGATAGGGGAGGGGTGGAGGCTTTGAACGGGGTGAGTTTACAATCCACCATTTACCCTCCCTCCCGGGTTCTAGGGGAAAGAGAGAAAGATGGCTAATTGAAGATGACTTTCCGGTGGGGGAAATAGAAATTAAAACTGTCCGCCTCAAACATCCCCGTCCCGGATGAGTACCACTATCACACCGGGGACGCCAAAGATCGGCCCACCAACGTCCTCCTCCTTCCTGCGTTTAGGATCATCGAGCATGTGACGCCAGCGCGGGTCCCTGAGTTAATACGGGGGTTTATCGATCGGGGTCCGACGACCACGACGCCTCTGCTTTCATCTCCGTCTCCGTCGTCTCCTAAAGGAGAGGGAGGAAATGGGGAAGGGAGAGATACCATCCCTGCCGCTCTTCAATCCCGGGACTGCCCTCACGCGGCGGTGATCCTGCTCTGCTCGCAGGCCACGCGGGACGCGCGATGCGGACAGTCGGCGCCGCTCCTGCGACGGGAATTCGAGAGACATCTGCGGCCGTTGGGGCTGCACCGGGATCTAGATGATGAGAGGCCTGGCGGGGTGGGGATATACTTTATCAGTCATGTTGGGGGGCATAAGTATTCGGCGAATGTGATTGTGTATCGGAGGAGGGATTTCGAGTGGTATAAGAAGGGTCAGCAGGGTCAGCAGAAGAGTGACGATGGTGACGCTGAGGAAAAGGAAAAAGTGGAAGAGGGAGCGGCACAGGGAATCTGGTTGGCGAGGGTGAGACCCGAGGACTGTGAGAATATCATTCGGTATACAGTTTTGCAGGGGAAGGTGGTGAAGCCCGGGCACCAGCTGCGAGGCGGGTTTGATCGAGAGAGGGGGGTGATTAGTTGGTGATGATGGGATATAGAGCACATATGTATAGGGGCGGACATTTGATAGACATTTCATCTGATAGAATACGCAGGCAACTACGAATGGATGGATATATATTTCTGTACTCACACGAGTCTTGTCCTGGTCGTACCCAGGTATAACTCTTACCCCTCCTCTCTCATTACCAATTTCCAATGCCAACTCCCCAGTAGTAAGTAGTAAGTAAATACCTCCTACCCCCCCTTCTCCTCGCTTATCCCCGGAGAACCCCGTCTTGAATTGTGCGTCTCCATTCAGATATAACACAACAATCACCCATAAAATAACCCCATAAGGAAATTCCACCGAGCGATCCCAGTACTTAGCCTCTCTCTTCCACTATTATTAGTATGGCAAAAAAAATACCCCGCTTACGGGAGCAAAGTACTCCTGAACTCCGACGGTACCTATGCCTCACGTTCTGCAGGACACAGTAGTAGTCATAAGCTCGTGAGAAAACCGAGATCGAACTTCCAAGTTGTACCTATCTACCCACCTAGTCGGAGGATAGTCACCATTCAAGGCAGATCTCGTATGATTGTGGCGAAGTTGGATCAGGCATTACGGGGATCGACAGTGCGGCACCTGGTGGTGAGTGAGTGAGTGACCAAGTTGAGGGTGGCGTGGGATGGAGACTCGAGAGCAAAAAAAGTATGTTTCTGGGAGAGAGAAGAGGTTAGCGATTATTATTATTAGGATACTTGGAATATTGATGCTGACCATGGATGGAATGGATCGTCGACTGATACCTGGAATCAGACATCTATTTGGTAATGGGGGAAATTAGGTCGAGGATAGGTTGAGGTATAAAGTTTCCGTTTACGAAACAGAGATTAGGTCGAAAGAAACAATAAACCTAGAGAATCAATACGATCTCTTTTTTTTTTTCTTGCCCTAGTACAACATTTGGGTTGATCTATCCCATTGTCCATCTAGGTACATATCCAGCCAAGGAACTCAGCCCAGAGAAAGAGGAGATGCAAGACGGCAATAAAGTTGAGCCCAAGGAACAGATGGCGAATTTTTCGTCATCTGCAGAGTCAGAATCATCACTGGCCGTTGAAGTAACTTTCGAGGTCATGTTTGTATGCACAGGATTGCTTCCCAAAGAAGAGTTGGCCGAGAAAGAAAACGCAAAGAAACTTTGGATCTGAGGCCTGACAAGTGATCATCGATTACTACCAACCTGGTAATTTTTGTTTTTACTTTGCTGGTTTCGTAGGTGTTGTTTGAGGAATGATTTTTTCTTGATATCAGCCCCTCCTGTGACCGCGTGATGCGACATCAGTCGGCTCTTTATCCATCTTAATCAGGCCATCTTATTTCGGGTTTCCTTCTCGAAAAGAAGATGACAGAGGCTGAAAGGAAAATTAAGTAAGTGGTGGATGGTCTATCCGATATACTTTACTACTAGAACGTGCAGGATACAGTACTGGTAGTGCTACAAGTAGTAGTAGTACTAAGTACTACCCTGTTAAGTTTTCTCCTGGATACCCAATACTCGATCTCTGTATTCAGAATAAATAGTTGAATATCGTTTCCATGATCAGTGAGTGGCTTTTGAAATTTAAAACAAGGAACGAAAAAGATATAGTATGTAGAATTTGACGAGGCTGCCACGCAGATACTAGATACATACTACAGAGTAGCAAGTACGTGCTCATTTCGATCCAGGTCGGCAGTGCGCCACCAAGCAAGCCCAGTAATAAAGCAGTGAAATAAAAGAGCCCACAGCCCGAAATTGATACACGGGGAGGAAATTGAATATTAAATTCAACCAAACATAAGTTGCCGTCGGAGACCCAGATTGGATCGCAACTTGGTATGTGCGTAGGAGATTTATTTACTAGTTAACTGGCCAAGGTTGGCCCCCACGCTGGCCCCCCCTCCAAGAGATGTCGTACTTGAAGAGAAATAATTGAAGTTAAAACTCAAAGTCAGCTCTGCGGATATGGCCTCCTTGGAATTTTCCGATTGTCGTACGTTGTGCCCTGCTATCCAAGGTACAGCGCTAGAGATCGAATGGCCCAGGACATTTATAGGCGGGGAAGAGTTGCCGAGCCGGATAAAGTAAGGCATAAGGCTGGCGGTGCGCAGGAATCTGTAGATATGCGAGATTCAGCATCTGCCATCCATAGGTATGGCATGATTTAAACATGCTAAGCCCTCTTTTTAACCTCCTTCTGTTTTTGGTTTGGGGCACGACCATGCCTCGGGAATTGAAGTACTGGCATTGGATCGAGATCAGCTGGTAGCCTTCAGCCTTGAAAGGTTTCGCGGATGCTTATTCCATGAAGGGAACTCCTCCGAAAACTCAGGATACTACACCCGCATGTTGACTTAGAAGACGCACGATAACCAGATCCTGTCACATGCAAGGATATCGCATCGCGACTCGTGAGGAACGTCAAACGCTGAGTGTGATGGGAATGTAACATTCACTGCTCGGTATTGCCGAATGCTCGACGACAGGGAATGCTGTTATAGTATATACCCATGTCCATATACTTAGTCTCTTCCCTCATACGTTATCGAGGTGACGCATTTCTAGCCCACCGGCAAGGCGAAACCACCGCGACCTTGGAAGTCACATTCATAGATTATCGGGGGGAATGACCTCCTTAGACGAGAAAAGGATTCCGTATCCCGGAGTGTTCCTCTAGATATCATTTACCGCGCGCCACTTCTTGGTTCGGTGGAGAAACCCGAGATATCTTTTCCCTCTCCTAATCGTTTATCCCGCAAGTGCTGTCTTTCCGTTCCCCGCAAGAAACTTAGAACTGGCCCAAGACGAAGGGCTTTCGCTTCTTAAATCCTAGTCCAGTATAGATAGTCCTCAAGATAGTTGGGTTAGAGAGATAGAGGGCCCTAGTCTTAGTGTACTTCGTTCTGGATTCATGATGCTCTAGTTTCGGCCTGCGACACAGAGCTGGATAGTCGTTTCCAAGAAGGGAGCTAAAAGACGTTCCTTAGTGGATGACGAGAGCTTCGTATCGTATCTTCTACCCCCCCTTTCTAGTCTAGTGGCAGTTTTTCTCATCAAGGAGAAAAGAGGGGAAACAGCAGGATTGGGATTATTTCATCACTTTGCACTTGCAGCTTTCGCTTTCTCAATTGATTATCCACTTAGCCAAGTAACTTTGTTAGTGAAATTTGTGATTAGTACCTAGTATCATCCAGTATCCTCTCTCAAAGTATCAGCTCTTTTTTACCCAAGAACTACCTAACCTATCGGCTCCAAGTAATAAGCATAATAATCGCCAGGTATCAAGTTTCAACCAAGTAATACACCTAAGATAACCGGCCCGGTAAATCCTATCTGACAACCATCAATCCTGGGTTTCAACTTTCAACTTGCAACTTTCCACTACTTTCCGGTTTTTGCTAGTTGGTGACTTACTACTTAAGTAGGTTGATTTTAATTTGATTAGTTGCTCCACTCTCCCTAAGCCAAGTATTCCATTTAGCCTCTGGGAGTCGTTTACCTTGGACTGGCATCTCCACCCACGACTCCACCTGCATCCGACATCCATCGCCCCCTTAGTGGTGCTTAGTCATATCCAACCACACCCCCTCTCCTCTCGGCCATCTCTGCTCCTAACTTAGGACCAGGTGGGTTCCTGATTTTTACCCCTGCCACACTACCTACTAAGTATCTGCTAGGTATCTACTTAGACCCTCCCTGTGTTTGGTTTGATCATCTCTTTTTCTGACGAGGAAGGCAAAGATTAATAACGAATCCCTGTTTCAAATTTTCGACGACAGGACGGGACGGGACGCGACGCGCACTCCAGACCCTTGGTCCGTACTTTCTTAGTACCTAGGTAGGTACTAACGCGAAAAAATAAACTAGACGTACGTAATCCAAACCAATCCGGGGGTCGATTTCAGGGCCTGGATTCTTTCTCCCGGGGGGTTTGATTTGCTTGGGTTGATCCTTGCTTGGTACGGTCGTATCTCTTTTGAACGTCCTCCCAAGTTTAAATCCCACTTTATATTTTTTCTTTTTTAATCTACTGTATTGCTTTATACTCATTTAGATCTTGTTGTTATTGATTTATTGTTACTATTACGATTATTCTCTCCCACATATGTACGGTCGATCGCAAGCCACGCTCCGATGATTCGTAGTTTGAAGACAACCCCACCACTCCCCAAATTGCATACACTCGAAATCCACCTCTAGGGGGGGCATAGTCATAACGGGTTCGTATAGATAGTGCTATCTACTACTAAACGGGATAGATAGCCTGTCTTGTCCACCTAGGTGCTCCGTAGACACGAGATAAATCATAACAGTTGAGGGAGGCCTGTGGAGTATGAAAGGAAATAGAGAAGGGGGGGCAGCGGTTTACTCCGTCAAACTGGGTCAGTAGGTTTTGCCTTGGGCATCGAAATTTGAAAATATAGTTCAAGGGTTTCGATACTTTGAGTCTTGAAGGACTTGAGTCGCTAGACTAACTCAGTTTTCCGACCGGACTGGAGCTTACAATTATTAATATGACCAAGGACAGAGGTGACGGGCGATCCTTGGCTGACGTTGGTGGATGTTACCTGGGTAGGATTGTTGATTGGACTGTAACAATTGGCATTCATTGATCAAATCCTCTCAGGAAATGACAAAAGCCGAGTATCCGTATATCACGTTAAATTTTCCGCCGTGGCATGCGGCGATCGGCGTTCCTGTATACTCGTTGGGAAAAAGGCTTGCTTCCGTACAGCCACCACAGGCCATCACTGCATTCCATTATTAAAGTGTCTGAGAAATTGATATTAAGTAAATACAGTCATTTCAACACACAGAATTCCCTATCTGTGGCTGTCCAGTCGGGTATTGCAGGGGGGAGAAAAGACGCGCACGCCACCCGGCATCGGCCTCGGTGGGTGTTGCGTCCACCATGCAGATAGCGGAGGTTAGGGGGGCGAGAGGGCAGAGGGGAGAGGGGAGAGAAAAATCAAACAGGAAGAAACACTCGTCATGTCCATGAATTCGGGAAACATCAGGTTAGGTATCAAATGGTAGTACGACAAAACGCCTCTCCACTGCCTTTTAAACGCGAATCCAAAGCCAGATACGGCCCATAGTAAAAAAAAAGAAGAATAAGTAGGGAAAAAAATAAAAAAAAAAGACAGAGTAGACATAACCAGCAAAGGTGATATCAAGAAGAACAGTGTAAAGTAACAGGAAAGGACAGGTATAGCGTCTAAAAGCATGCCGGTCTGGAGAGGAAAATCAAATGCCTAATCTTCCTCGGCGCTCTCAAAGGACAGTCGTGATGGTATCACATGTACGTAGGATATAAAGGCTCAATATTGCTGAATCGTTGCATAGGCCGTGCCTCTGTTCAAGATTTCAACTGAAAGTCTTTGCGGACCTCGCGTGCTATTCCGGGAAAGTAACATAGTCATAGGTGCACGCACGCGGATGTGTCGGACTCCATTCCTTACCCAACCCCAAGGAAGCGCCAGTCGGTTCCATCGGGCTGATTCAAGATTCGGGTTGTCTGCTTAAATTCGAAATTATGGTTGTTGTTATAAGGTATCATAAGTGGGTGCGCGCCACCCGTTGGAAGCCCTGAGTACACTGGGTGGTACTCTGTGGGAAGATAACCGGTACGGCCTTGGTCATACCGTTGTTGCATTATTTGCAGATATTGCTGCTGGGGGTGGTGTACCTCTACTGGCGACGTAACCTGTACGTTCTGGGTCACAAGAGGGGGTTGTTGATCTTGGACAGCTACCGGAGCCATTGGAATATTCTGATGAGGATAGAATTCATGCGTTGGTGTCGAGGTATTCGGGTAATAGGCTTGTTGCGTGAGAAGAAATTGGTCATTCCCTATCGGAGCAGTGACCGGTGTTGGGTATGAATGTTCCGAGGGAGCATCTTCTGATGGCGTTCGAGCTACTGCACCTGGTGGATGGGAGCGGTGCTGATGCTTGGTTAAAGTGGTCTTGCGACAAAAGCTACATCAAGGTTAGCCGCCAAAAATGGGTGCTTTAACAATTGCCAGGTATTACCTTCGTTCGCATGCCGGTTCCTGGCAGATGTAAGGTCGTTTTCCAGTATGGATTCTCCTGTGACGAGCTAGACTCGATGACTTTGGGGGTAATTAGAATCGCAATCGCTCAGAGAAATGACTGGAAGTAAGGTATAGTGGGGGAGGGGGATTGGGGCCCATACATCCGAAAACGCTTTGTGACAACCATCATGGTCACAGACGTGAGGTTTCTCGCCTGTATGTGTTCGCGAATGTACAGTCAATGCGCTCCGTTGGATGAAGCTTTTATTGCAATCTTTGACGGTACAATGGTAAGGTCGCTCGTTGGTATGTATTCGGTAATGTCTGCAAAGATCTGACTTGCGATTGAAAGACTGTCCATCGTGTTAACTGGGAATGAGCGACAATAAGACGCGCGAATTTATTTTTATTTTTAATATAAAAATAAGAGGAGAAAATACCTTTCCACAGTGCTCCCAAGAGCAGTTAAAATTGCGTCCACTGCCTGGTGCCATGACCACGGTGATCGGGGTGGGACAGGAAACGATACCAGAGAGTGGGGAAAGAGAGTTCGAATGGCACCGATAGAGATAGGATAGAGCGAGGTAAATAAAGAATGCACTCGGCGATAGGGAGATAGGATGACTCAAGAATAATCAGGTCACAAAAAAAAATTAGATGTTCAAATGCGGGGGAAATAAAAGATGAAAGGATATAGTGAGGTGAGGGCAGGGAATGGTTTAGCTAAGGGAACTGGATCAGGTGCTGAAGGGAAGGAGGAATGGATCGAAGATAGGGAAACGAATCGGGGGGAAAGACGCTAAGGGGTAGGATAGGAGAAAAAGATGTGAAAAGGATGTCAACAGGTGAAAGATACAAAAAATATCACAGCAAATTAAGTCCGACATGCAATGTTGGGGGTCTGGAGAGGTAGCTCGAGTGGCAGCCTGAGGGGGGAACAGCACTGGTTTTGAGGCTGGAACATAATAATATATGAACTTCGTTGAAACTAGGGGAGGAGCAGATGATTATATCAGCCCATCTTATGATAATAATAATAGCGGCAATAACATAAGATAATATGTATAGTAAGCTGTCAAGGGTCGCGATGCCGTGATGGTGATACGGGCAGGTTGTTGCTCTTATGCTGTCTTCGCCAAGTTACCAGGAGGAAAGGAATCAAAAGAGAAAAAAAAAGATCAGCCAGGGCACCGATCAGAGAGATAAATAGTTAGCCTCGGTGATGGGTGATTGATTGGAATAGACAAGAGTGCGGAAAAGAGGAGAAAAGAAGTAGGAAAGAGGAGGGAAGAGTAACAAGGCCAGCGAGAAAGCAAGCTCTCTTATTTTATTTTAATGTTGTTTTTTCCCTTCTCACAACTGACTTCTGACACCTTCAACAATGGTGAGCAACATGGCATATGCCGTGTATTTTAAAGGCTTGCATATCTCAGAAGTGAGAAGCAGTTTAGTCACTCGATACAGTGTGGTTGTCACCAACAATAGCTCGTCTAAATTTGACCCACCTCCTCTCTTTACCCCGGAAGGTTGTCTAGATGGGGGGAAGAGAGAAAAAAGAAATGAAATATTAATATTATTATAGGAATAATAATCATATTAATAGAATTCAAAAAAAAAAGAAAAGAAAAGAAAAAGGGAAAAAAAAACACCTCAAACTGAGGGAAGAGGAGGGGAAAGCAATTCAACCAATTGTTTCAATCTATTAGTTTCCCCCTGCCCTTACACGAATATTACCCTAATTTACAGACCAAGGAAGTCTGGCATTCTGCTGTACCTAAGTGCTAGGTACATATTGTTCCATACTGGATTAGGGAGGTCTATTTTGTTAGGAGGTTGCGCTAAAACAAGACTATCTCCCAAAACTGACAGGCCAGCCCACTGGGTCAAGTTGTGGATGCCTGGGGTAGAACGGAAGCCTAAGGGTGAGCCGAGTTGTGCCACAGAGTTTCCGGGCAAGGTTTTCTCCCTATTGAACTAGGTACGCCGGTCGGCCAGGGCGCCGATTATTGGGGGAGAGGGGAACACCATTCCCCACCCAAATTGCCTTTGGCTAGAGTATAGGCTCAGCCAATCACTGCCAGATTCTCTGATCCAGGGACAGTTTAGCCTCATGCACAGTAGGACACCACATCGTTGATTGGAGGCTGCCAGGCAGGTTTGTGTGTGTCCAGGAGAGCGTATTGGATTGGTATGGCTTCGGTACCATTAGTCAGGACAAATTACGCCAGTGCCTCCCGACTTCAATCCAGCTTCTCGCCAAGGTATGCTGTCTGTTTGTTCCCCTTCATAATCGAAAAATAAAAATTAGAAAATCAAGAGAGGTGTTAAATGTAGGAAACTAGATATAAATTGAGATTGTAGATTGATTACAGTTATCGCAATTGGGATGCCTAGAAACAAGAAATTTTACCCATTCCATCCATGTCCAAGGGGGTTTCAGAGTGTAAAGCTCCAGTTTCTGAGTTCGGCCGGGAGAACGTATTTCTGTACGACTCACGTAAGAATGCTTGGGATTACCATCTGAAGTCCACGGTACGTACTGAGGTAAGAGTGTCTGAGATATCGGAGCTCGATTTCATAGCTGGTAACAAGAATAATCACTAAAAATGAGCGCAATGAGAGTAATTAATGACCTGGATTCGAATATTAATGACATCAATGTCTTTGGTTTAGAGCCCGTTAACTTTATATTATGGTTTAAGGATGAACGATTATGACAGGCTATTCTACTGGTTGATTCTGCTGGGTCTGTCGATACACTCCATCCACCCATCGGACGGCGCCGAACAAAAGTCTATGTACAGTAGGAAGGAAGAAAGTGTGCCAAAGGAAAGCAAGGCAAGATATCCTCTAGGGTCGAAAGAAAGAAACGGGAGACACAAAAAGCAAACAATAGGGTTATTTGGGATTGTCAGCAAGGGACTTGAACCGGCGACCCAAGTCCTCTCAGGAGTCGTTCTGGAATGACCACGAGAAACGTCGCAATCTAAATAATAAGATAAAAAACAATACATCAATGGCTGTTTTGAAAGCATCGATCATCAATTGCGCCCGAACTTGAGATGCCCAGGGTTGTTGCTAGTCGCTCGCTTTCCAGTTCCCAACGGATAAGTAGTTGTGGCCCAGGTACCCGAGAGGTACAGCTCAAGGTTCGCTTCGAAGTTCGAACCCTGGAGTTCCACTGAATTATTGTCACTATTTATTAGCCACAAGTACTCTAGACTAAGTACCAGCAGATGGTATGAGTAGACAAAATACCTCAAATCAATGTCTGGGGATTTGAGCCGACTATCCGTACATGAAGATGTTAGTAGTAGTACGTAGTATTTCCATAGTGGTGCTTGACTTGGTAACTACTAGTATACTCCGTATGATCTGTTTCAATACGCCTGGTTTTTAACTCTGCGCCTTATTTTATCATTATTATTACTACTATTATTTATTATTCTTGATTTCTCTTTTAATTTACTCAGACGTGATTCCTGGAAGGAGCGACCCGCTGGGCTCGAAACTTAAAAACCGCGTCCCTTCCAAAGTTCAAACTTCATGATAACAACGACGGGTCGAGAATCGAGATTCACGTTAAGTATATTTTCCCCACGTGGCCGCGTCTGGCTCTGTGATGTTAATCGACCCATCGATGGCTGGAAGGATCTTCGATGACAACACCAGAACTTCAGAGGTCTCATCTGCTACAGTTCTCCTTAACACCAATCAGCTTGTCTCGTCGTATTATTAAGGCCTTGATAATGCTCAAAATAAACTCTTGAAGATCGATTGCAACTTGGACCATGGGTCATCCACTAGCTATCATACCTAACGTTACCGCTGAAGCTTAGAAGGGTCAGCTCTTGGGCTGACCCAACCCTCCAATTCCCTGGCCCTGGTGCCTATTCGTCACCTTAGGGCGATCACCACCATATTTTGTGGACGGTATTCTGGCTCGGAATCCCGATCCAGCGCATTCGGGCTTGACACTGACTCTGCCGATCTCAATTAGTTTTGGGTAGTGGGCAAGGAGAAGGTAGAAGCCATCGGCAAAAAAAAAAACCGCTTGGCTGAAAATCCATGGTGCTGGGTATCTCATCAGGTTGGCGGATGGCGTTTCCAGCTACTGATTGTGGGATAGAACTACGGAGTAACTCCAATTTCCGTAACTTGATAGATCAAAGCCTCCGAGACTGGAAGAGATTATTCTGTTCTAGAATTAGGCAAATGATCATCGCCCTAAAACCAAATATGAGCGGTTTTGTATCCAGTTCATGTAATTTGCTATGCCCGCACCTTGGGAGATTGGAGAGGCATATGATATTTTCCTCTGTTGGTAGTGGATAGCAATAATTTTATTCATGCTGCAGAAGAATTGTTAATAATGGATAAGTTGCGAGAATTAAAATAATAAACAGAAATAAACAGAAATCTAAAAGATAAAGAAAAGTCTATCGTTATCCTCTACAAAGCTTTTCTTTCTCAGCGCGCGGTTGTCGTCGGAGCATCATCATCATCATAACTTATTTGCTGCTATTTCTTATCGGCCATATTGAGTGATCTCTGCCCTATATTTTTAGGATTAGATATCGAAATTCCAAAGGTCGGTGAAAAGTGAAGATGAAAAGGGGAAGAAAAAGGGAGAAAGGAAAAGAGCCATATCTGAATTGCCGATATATCTACCCATTTTCAGCCCCAACAAGCACCTGCCTGTTTTACCTGCAGAACGAAGGCGCGCCTTGTCTAGAAGGAATCAGTAAATTATGCGAGCGCAGCCTTGCCAAAAAGAAAAAAAAAAAAAAAAAAACGGGCGTGGCCTGCTCGTATTACTCCATAGATCGTAGCTTGTCATCTGCCATGTCTTCCACGAATCCACACAGAATAATCAGATAATCCTCACTAAAACTACCGGAAGTACCTAGGAAATACTCGATTCTTCTTCCTTCGGTTCCTGAAGGACCAATGAGCATCTTAAGCCATTTATTTCCACACTTAAGTACTTGCCAAAACTAATCTAGAAAAAAGGCAAAAAAAATATATTAGGAGTTATTGTCATCTGTCCATCCATATCGCCTCTGACGCCAGGTTCAAAGGGAAGTCTGGCTGGAGCTGGACCTAGTGCACCCAGGCCCAATAACTCGTACAATAGAGTTATCTAGTGCTAGGCCACAGTACATCCCAAGTCGCAAGCTCCCCATCCTTTTGAAACTCTGGAGTTAATGCCGTCAAATGAAAGCTCGGCCTTAACTGTTGGCTACTTTGCTAAGGATGCAGGAGAACGCCATCACTTGGCGATGGCCTGAGGGTGTTGATGATCTCGAACTCATGACTGGCGCATCATTCGTGATAATTTTGGTCTATCAACACCGTCCCATGTCAGAGAGAGTGGGTCTCTGCATGTCCCGGTCACGATGGGGCTAGGTTTTGAGTTAACTGCAACTGAAGAGAGCTTGACTAGGTACCTAGGTAGACTCCTTTCTTGCAAGCACAACCACACCGGGATAATTACGAAAACAATAGAAAAGCAAAGTCACTTTCGGCGGGAAAGCTCAGCTGAGATTCATTATTAATATTGATTAAGTTGAGACACCACCATGTCCGAGAACTCAAAAAACCCAAGAACCTGGTCGTTGGTTCGGTCGCTTCGAGTCCAATGACCTGTGAGAGGAAATCATGTGCCAAAGTCTTCCTCAACTTGTCGTCTTACTCGGTCCTCAGCTTTGCCTCCCATTATCTGATTCCTGACACCTGAAATCCTGGACATCCTCCTTCTGCCCCTCCCTCCGTTGCGGTGAGAAAAAGAGGACAAGAACCTGATCAGCCCCTACCCAGCACGAATTCGTGATCAGCTGGTTGGATGAGGACAAGCCAAAACGGTGATGAAGACCACAGGGTACACCAAAGCTAGCCGAGATGGAGTACGATTGACGGTGGAATTCGACTAATTGAATAACAGTCGACTAAGGAGCTAGGCTGGCTAGCCGCTCGCATGATTGAACCCGCTCGTCGATGATCAGGGACTTTTTTCCAGCTTTACCTCAGAAATACTTGCGGAATCGCTTGTTGGACCTCTATCTTGGTGCCCTGTCGGAGGTTGACGGGGAAGAGGATTCTAGATAGATATGGGCGACACAATGCAACGTGATCTGACGTGCGTGTGTCCTCGCCTCGTCTTTTTTGGGTTCTTTCTTATCAAGACTTCAGGTCATTGGCTGGACCTCTGAACATCGGTTCCAAAGAAAACCCAATACCCCGCATTTCTGGGCTGTCTTATCACACGGTGGATGGACTGGCTTGGTGCCCACGGACGATGGATTGCCGCTGCACACTAATATTCCCTCTCCTCATGGCTCCAGAGGAGGGCAGTTAGATGCCCAGATGCTGCATTTCACCCTTGATAGTCGCCCACTATTACTTTACGACTGCCCAGATGACTCGCAGCGCCTTTGGATAGTCCGTCTGGGGTGCTAATTTGGTTCGTTGACCCTGGCGCCAATAATTACCAAATTTACGCCCCCCTTCTCTTTCAAACGTCGATTACGTCGTTCGAGTCTCACTGGAAATCATTTCGCTTCTCCGCTAGGGACTTTTCGTAGTTGGCGAGCATGAAACTGAGCTATCGAGTCATCGTGCATAAGGTGCAGGTAACGAAGCAAGAGAAGTGCTTCTCGATGATGCTCAACATACATGCATCATCCCCTATGTGCCAAAGACGTGGCCATCACACAAAGAAAATATCCGATTTGTGTGTCTCTTGGCCCCATCTCCATTCGATCGCTCCCATCAGAAGCGGGCCGGCTCGATGCTGACCATGGGAGTCAAGTGGGGAAGCGGATGTAATTTCAACTAGCGTTTACACCAAAATTTATATACACCAAACCACACGAATGGAGTTGTCTCAAGCTAGCTAAGCCGAGAGCCGACAGGGTCTTGACAGCTTGCTGCCTAGAAGCTAAGTGCAGTATCCAAAGGTGACGAAGCCCTTTTCATCAGGTCAGTTCCAGTCACATTTCCGCAACAGCCGGGGAAATTGGCGAGCAGGAGATTGAAAGAATTGGAAACCAGAATCCGAGAATCACCCAAGGGTCGGTGAGTGAGCTCGTTCTTGATTCCAGTTAGCGTGGCCTGGTCGAGGAGACTCTTCCAACTCAAGCATCCTTCTAAACGCTGGATAGCCGGTCTTTTGGGCCCTTGACTGGTGGTTTTCCACGCGCATTATTCTACGCAACAGGGACGGGCCCCATCATTATTATCATTATCCTGGTAGGAACTGGGAGTTCTCTGTGGTTGGCTTATCTAGTGGTATTTGGTCTTATGTTCTGATTCCTTGGTCCCTGTCCTTTAGCCAGTCTCAATGTTTGTTTCTTTTTTCTTTTTCACAGCTGTTACAAAAAAAAAGAATTAATGTTCTCTTGATTCTTGATTTTGTTTGTTTGATTGAATCCTCCAACTAGCGCCTCTCGCCTAGAGACCCAAATTCGAGCAGACCAGGATGTCGCTGTCAAAGGATTCAAGTGGGGTGGCTGTGCTCTAGACGGGGTCGCCGTTCGGCCGCCATCTCAGATCCTAGCGGTCTCCTGTCTCCAGACCCCAGAGTCTAGAGTCTAGGTAAATGAGCAACGGCCGATTACTACTCTTGGAAATCTCGTTATTAGCGAAGATCTTCTCACAGGATTTTCAGTTTCTACCGATTCCCATGTGTCTCGCGATGCTTGTCCTTCGAATCCTGCAGATTCGGGTCTGAAAGCTCGATTTCCCCGTCAGGATTTCGCTTATTCAGTTATCTTCTCCACGGCATGTGGTTGTTGATCAGGGTTATCCCTTGAATGATGTCCATCTCAGGAGTAGTGGAGATTCAAAAACAATAAAGTTGCCAACTCTTGGCTGACAAGAAATGTCATCCTTCTGGCCTTGGGTTTTCTGTGTTGGATCCCTGCCTTAAACTCAGGTTGGTCCGGTGATCGATGGCACAAAACCCCCCAGTTCATTGTCACCACCTTGGCCCTCCAAAAGGAAGCCCAACATTACGGATTGACTGATGGATGGAATTTGCCATGGGGTAGAAAGCCGCCTAGTTTTACGGCGTTTGCTGTTGACGCATCTCATCCATCGGTTTCGGGATACTTGCTCTCCCGTCCCGAACTTTGATGAATTCTGCGTCGTCTGCATCGTATGAATGATCGAACTCCACCAGCGTTCCTTCCGGCGACCTTCAGACCAGACAAAATGCGGAGAAGCCAGCCCTGTCTTTCTTTCGATGCAGGGCCGTCCCCCCGGGGAAGCATAATTTTTCCTTTCACACGGATATTCAGTTCAATTCAGGCAGATTTAGTGTCCGGTGTAGCCAATTGAATCATCCCCAGTACTGATAGACGTCCACTCCTGGCTGTCAGCCTCGGGGGTGGCTTTTTCTTTTCAATCACTGAAAACCGTCCGGCATCCAAGGGAGCTTCTTAATTTGTAGCCCCCAGGTTTATCATCCTCTTTTTCCCTTCGAACCTATGGATGTTATCACTCTACAACCCCCTCGCATGAATATCTCTCACCCTTTGATAAACAATGAATTATGATAGACGAATTTGCTCCGCGGGGTCAATTGAATCAGTCTAGTCTTGAGACCCCTGGTCGCTCTAGAGCATTCGACAGCTTGAATACGAAGCAATTAGTGTGGGTCGGTGTCTCTCATTAGTATTTTTGAAGGTCAAATGTGGACTTTTTTTTCCTTCTCCCTTTTTCTTTTTTGGTGGAGTTTGTTTCGAACGAAATAATCTTCCCCACCCCCCTTTCCCCAGATAAGGTCCCATGTGGGGATGATCGGCTGGTGCAAATCAAACTTAACCCTCGACGGCTCTGACATCAGAGGCGGCAAGAGAACGTGGATTATTAGTTGTTTGTTTGTTGTTAGATGGCTCGCTGGCCCTCGTCCATATGGAATCATCCAGCCTCTACCGTTGATCGCACCCTGGACGCCAAAAGGAGGGGTTTTGATCGGCCAGCACACGATCAAATGCTTCTGGCCTCGGAAGACGGAAATTGAGGGAGTCAAGGTGTTCCGCTGTCATGTGGGGGAGCTTGAATCCGTTCCATACATCGGAAGAACCTTGGAAGGATGATGGTGGCCGTGGGCGTCGAAGTCTGGAACCGGATGTAATTTTATGTTACGTTATGCCTGTTCATTAATTTCCGACTCCCGCGGATATCACATTCTGATGCCTGAGGCAGCTACAGACCTCCCTCGTGATCGGCGAATACTAATCAACAATCTGGGGGGACTGGTCACTGAACACAGAAAGAATTTCTCGGTGAAACCTAGACAACACAACATAACAAAACAATCATTTCCAATTGAGCCACCATGCCCAAGAGCGGGGTTCAAGCTGAGCTCAGCGACCAAGTCTTCATACTTGTCACCGGAGCCAACAGGTATCGTCATCCCTTCCCGCCTTCCCCAGGTCCTCTCGTATGCCTTGGCTTTACAGTTCCCTGACAATTTCCCCCTTGCGCCAATTGCAACTTTCTCTTTGCAGTGGACTCGGTTACTCTACATGTTGTCGACTGGTGGATGAATTCCTGACCTCTCGTCAGAACGACCATCGGTCCTTGACCGTTATTTTCACAACCAGAAGCACCAAGAAGGGAAATGACACTCTCCTCCGTCTCCAAGACCACCTCCGCACTTCCACCGCAAACCAAGCCTCCGCCGCCACTCGTGTGACCTTCCTCCCAGAGAACGTGAATCTATCCAATCTCCTCTCCATCAGGGCCCTTTCCCGCCGACTAAACACCTCTCTCCCAAAGCTCGACGCTATTGTCCTCAATGCCGGGATCGGCGGCTGGACGGGCATCAACTGGCCCGTTGCCGTCTGGGGGACCCTAACTGACCTCGTCCACGAAGTCTCCTGGCCCTCGTTCAAACTCGCTTCCGCCGGTATCGTAACAGACACCCAAACCAGCCTAGGTGACCAGGAACCCCGTCTCGGCTCAGTCTTCTGTTCCAATGTCTTCGGCCACTACATGCTCGCGCACAACGTGATGCCCCTCCTCCATAAATCCGGAACCCCCCTAGGTCCCGGCCGCGTCATCTGGGTCTCCAGTCTCGAAGCCACAGTGAAACACCTCGACATCAACGACCTCCAGGGCCTCCGAACCCTCGCCCCTTACGAGTCCTCCAAGGCCCTCACCGACATCCTTTCCCTCACCTCTAACCTCCCTAGTACCGCCCCCTGGGTCAAAAGCTTCTACTCCATGGACGACAATGACAATGACAATGACAGCGAAACCACCCCGCCAAACATGTACAACTCCCACCCCGGAATCTGCGGCACAGGGATCCTCCCCCTCTACTTCCCCCTTTTCTACGCCATGATCGCCGCCTTCTGGCTCGCCCGTTTCCTCGGTTCCCCCTGGCATACCATCTCCACCTACAAGGGTGCCTGCGCCCCCGTCTGGCTAGCTCTCTCCACCCAATCCACCCTCGACGCCGCCGAGGCCCCCTACGTGCGCAACGGCGGCAGCGGCAGAGTGAAATGGGGGTCCTCGTGTACTCGTCTCGGGCTGAACCTGGCTGTCTCCACTGAGATCCCTGGCTGGGGACATGGCGGTGTCGTTGGGCCCGCGGTTGTCGACGAGGACCGGAACCGGCGGCGGAAGAGGGGTGCGACGGATCTGACGGCCGAGGAGAAGGAGGAGTTTGAGGTGTTGGGGAGGAAGTGTTGGCAGCAGATGGAAGAGTTGAGGGTGAAGTGGGACGAACTGCTCGATCGGGAGGAGGGACTGATCTAATGAATAATCCAGTA
The DNA here is from genome assembly GCA_027569225.1 of Aspergillus panamensis. NCBI lineage: Eukaryota > Fungi > Ascomycota > Eurotiomycetes > Eurotiales > Aspergillaceae > Aspergillus > Aspergillus panamensis. The sequence continues at coordinate 346,656 of JAPDER010000012.1, forward strand.
GGAGGGGGCAATGTAGACAGGGTGGTTTGTTTATTTCCGGACTTGTGTTTTTTGTATATCTTAATTGTATTTTACTATTTAAAATAATGATACGGTGGTATACTCGTACTTTGTTGGTCTCATCTATTCTATAGCCGGTAGAACCAGTAGATGTTTTAACGATACAAATGCTGAATTATCTACGTTAAAAAAAATTATTACTATATCTTATTTCTATTAATCGGCGTATCCTAAGATACATATATAAACCTATCTAATAATTATAATATAAGAAACAACCCATCTCATCTACCGCAAGATGTTCCCCGAATAATAAAAAAAAAGCGGGTATCCAAACGAAACCCCCCGAACAAACCGAAAGAAGAGCCAATAGGCGACGAAGAGAGAAAAATCGCTAAATCGCAAGACCGAAAATAAGAATCGCAGAATGAGGGTTATGAAATTCAAAAGCTCCTTGACCTAGAAGAAGAGAGGAGGAGGAAGAGGAGGAAGGGGGTCTAGTCCTCTTCCTCAATCTCTTTTGTGTCCAACCAGCCTCGGGACATCTCGACGGCTTTGGACCACTGCTTGTACATCTTCGCGCTTTGGTCGGACGAGATGCGAGGCTCGAAGGTGGTTCGGTTGGCGCGGTTCATGTTTTTGAGTTCGCTGAACTCCTTCCAGATATCGATGGCGAATCCGGCGGCGATGGCAGCGCCCAGGGCGGTGGTTTCGTGCATTGCGGGACGTTCAACGGGGATTTGGATGATGTCTGCTTGGGTCTGGTGGGGGAGGGAAGAGGTTAGTTTTCTTGTTAGATATTACAAGTGGAGATTTGAGAGAACTTTACCTGCATGCAGATGTCAGAGTTGCTCATTCCACCGTCAACGGCAAGTTCGGAGAGTTTGTGTCCGCTGTCCATCTCCATGGCATCGAGAATGGCCTTGGTCTGGAAGCAGGCTGCTTCCATGGTTGCGCGCGCAATGTGACCTCGTTGCGTGTGCTGAGTGATGCCAACTATAGAATTGTGAGTTAGAGGTTTCCTACACCGCAAAGCAAATAGAGGATAGATAGGGCTTACAAATGGTTCCCTTCGCATCGTCAATCCAGTATGGTGCGAATAGTCCACTAAAGGCAGTAACAAACACACAGCCACCATTGTCCGGTACTGTCGCTGCAACCTCGCTGACTTTGCGCGAATCACGGAAGAAGCCCATGTTGTTCATCAGAAACGAGACACCGCTACCAGCAACCGCCACACTTCCCTCCAGTGCATAAACTGGCTTCCGGTTTCTACCCAGCTGGAAGCCTACTGTTCCAAGTAAACCGTGTTTCGAGATGACCGGCTTCTCACCGACGTTGTAGAGAAGGAAGCACCCTGTGCCGTATGTGTTCTTCGCGCTTCCTGGTGTGAATGCGCAGTGACCTACCAAGGCCGCTGACTGGTCCCCAAGACAGCTGGTGATGGGGACGCCTTCCAGCGGGCCGGACCTGACATATCCATAACCATCTGGGTCAGACGAAGGAATGATTTTTGGCAGTCGAATCTTGTTCCGGTCCAATCCAAAAAATTCCAAAAGTCGGTCATCGTAATCGAGGGTTTCAAGGTTCATGAACATCGTTCGAGAAGCGTTCGTCACATCGGTTACTAAACGGCCGCCTTCCGGTCCACCATTGAGATTATACAAAAGCCATGAGTCGACAGTGCCGAACGTGAGTCGGCCCTCATCGTACGCCTGCTTTACTCTGTCGTCGTTGCGAAGTAGCCACACCAATGACACAGAGGACGGATATGTCGACAGCGGCAAACCGCAGATGTTCTTCAAGTCATCGGCACCTGGCTGGGCCTTCAACTCTCGAACAAGCCTTTTGGTTCGAGTGTCGGGCCATGCGATTGCGTTGCACAGAGGCTCGCCGGTTTCCCAATCCCAACACAGCGTGGTCTCACGCTGACTCGTAATGCCAATAGTTTCGATTTCTGATTTGGAGTGGCCGAGAGCAAGGAAAGTTTTCATAGCCTCTTCGATACACGTATAGACCGAGTCCACCAATTCAAGGGGGTCCTGCTCATGCCATCTAGACAAGAAAGAAACCGGTATGAGTGGAGGAAAGAATAGGTAATTGGGTTTTCTTGACGGTGAAAAAACTTACCCTGAATGCTCGTGAATCTGACGGAATTCCGTTTGGTATTTTGCGATGGGATTCCCCGTACAGTCAAAAATAATGAACCGTGTACTGGTGGTACCCTGATCAATGGCACCGATAAACCGATCTTTGAGGTCGTCGCAGCGGTGTTCTTCATCCTGGAGCAGCGAGCGATAGCCATCATGTGATTCATAAGCATGGATTTCGGCATTAGGGTGCTGCTGCTCTTCTTCTTCTTCGATGAGCCGATCGTCGAGCTCCGACATATTGAAGGGGTTTTTCATTATCATTGCGCCTGAGTTTATGTTTGATTTTCGTTCTCCGGGGGGTGGGGAGAAATTTGGTCGAGGGGAAGAGAGGGAGGAGGAGAGTCGGAAGTGTAGCGGTGAAGTTGGTGGAATTACGTTGGCAGGCGGGCCCTTATGGTAGATATGATAGAGCACAGAGAAGCAGGCGCGGGAGAAATATAAGATAGGTCTACGAGAGAGGCGGGGGGAAACGTAACAAGAGGGCGTGGTGACGGTATTTGGAGAGTGCAATTGGGGGGCAATTGGGGGGCACGAAAGGCCAAGAAGCTTGAAGTGTTGGTGCGGCGATGGTGACGTACGATGAAGATCGGAGGGAGGCTGGAGAAGGGAAGAAGGAGGAACACGACGACAGCAGTCAAGTTGGAGAGCAGAAGACGTGAAGTGGAGGTGATTTGCGCCGGCAGACAGGAAGTCGCTATGAGGTCACACACTGGTGGAGTGGCGAGGGGCTGCGAGAGGCAGCAAGGCCAGACCAAGTAATATCTATGGATGAAGAGGGACAGTAGTAGTGATAAATAATGATAATAATGACACCTGCCGTGCCAGGGGATGAGGGGGTCTTTATCCCTAGAGAAGGGTGGATCAGGACGGTTCTTTGGGCTGAGAGGGGACAAAAATAATTCTGGCTGGAGTTTGTCCGTCACTATACTCGATCCACGCTTGTGATCTCTTGTACCTTGCCTTGCTTCGCCGTCTTTTGCGGTACGTGCCACCCTAGTCGGAGGCTAATTCGCCGCTTCTTCTATCCAACCGTCGACTCAAGATTATTCGGTCTTGTTCCCAAATCCTGCCTTCTGCAATCTGGAATCTGGATACTTGGTCAATGGCGGAGAAGTGGGGGTGTGGGGGTAGAGTCTCATCTATTTTTCTTCTCAATTCTTCTAGACATCTTTTTTTTTTCTGATCAGACGACCACTGTAGTCGTCGCCAGTGCTTACAACTACCCCTCTTTTAGTTATCTCTCGGTGCTACTCGTTTAATTAGTGAAGCTCTTTTATATTATTTCTCCGGAGTCCGGACCCCGGGTATGCTTGTTTTTCAGTTTTGGGAGGAGGTCACTCAAGAAGGAAGGTTACCCGGTTTCTCTTTTTTTATTTCTCGCCTCAGCATTTTATACCTTTACAACTATATTATTCAATTAAAACACCCAACAAATTCTCTTTACTAAGAGATATCCCATTAGCTATTGGCAAATACATTATTAACAGTCATCCTCTCCAATCAAACTATTCTCTGTCATATTCGTTCTCTGTGAATCCAGGCATCGGCAATGCTTCCTTGTCTGGGTGTGGGCCTCCCACATGACTGAATATTTTTGCTCTGCTAATAATAATCCTAGTTGGAGGATTGTCATCGAGAGTCTGGATTCATCGATTTATCATTATTATCACGACAGTATCGACTAGTAGCATTACTATTACTTACATTATTGAATACCCAGTGGGTTCCTTCCGGCTTCTCTCCGCGAGCTGCTGTCAATGCTATGAAGCTGGAAAACTCGCATCTATAAAAGCAATTGAACAGAACCAGAAACAATGCTGATCCTCCAAAAACAGCAATCTCATATTCAAAGATAATATCAATTGAGTAAGAAATTCAGACAGGAGGAACCTTTCTCTCCAACTCCACTCGATGCTCTTTCCACTATTCCCAGCTCCATCGTCGATCGTGCACATGACAGCGTTATTTTTTCACCAATGAACCCACTATATCTAATCTAGACCAGGGTCTTTTTAACCCCTTGGTTCGGGTTATCTGCAAGATCTTTCACTCTCCCTTCGGTCGGTTATAGTAGTTCAGGTCAAATTTTCTCAGGTCCTCCGCGGCTCCGCTATCGCAAGTTTCGCAACCCCTTAAAGGAAGGTTGAGCTTTTTGGTGATTGTGATTCACGGAGAAATTTGTCCCCTTGGAGGCCCGGCCCGGCTTTGCTTAGTCTTTGCTCACGGAATCAATTGTCCCGACCACATGGCCGGCACAATAATCCCGGGTTTGTTGGAGGGAACTAGAATGACTACTCCGTACCTGCCTCTCTATGATTATGGGGTATGGAAAATAAAAAGAGCTCTCAAGTTTACATTCTCCCGACTCCCATAATCAAATGCAATTGATTTCAATTCGTGGGAAAAGAAATCGCATCATCGTGGCCACCAACCCAGCGAGAAACGGGTGGTGACGTCTTCAACCAAACATTTGCTCGGTTTTGGCTCGAGGGAGTCCCTATATTTACTCTACATAGGCGGAGAGGAGCAGGAAGATCTCCACTCCTTCCATGGCTCTTAGCAGGAGCCTCGTAACCAGTAACCTACTTATATTAGGTCTACCTCCTAGGTAGCTCTCCAGCGCCCCATATAGAATACCTAGGTTCAAAAGTCAAGAAGCCAATGCCCCAGGCATCTATGACCTCAGTTCCTCCATAAGCCAACCAGACATGCGAGGGGGAGGATACTAATCTGGACTCTGAACAATATGGATGATGGCACCATGTTCTTAAAATAAAGAACCCCGACTCAGCCCGTCTTCCACCATTTTTCTCCTCCCAAAACCAGTATCCGACTGCCGACTGGCTGACGGGATCTACAAACTCCTGGTAGTGAGAGCACCTAGGTAGGTAAGGTATGGATGAATTTAACTGTCAATTGAGTTTAGTCTGAAATCATAGACCAACTTAACTATCAAATGGAATCTATAAATTTGACTTTCCCTCTTTGCTTGTTTTAGTCTAGCTAGCTAGCCTTAGAAGATATAATATTCTTTCTCTATGGACCATACCTCTCAGTACCTAGGTAGAATATATAAACATCCATGCACCCTACCCCATATCTTAGTATTTATGGCTTTCACAATTGAAATGCTCTGTTACTCTCATATAATCTTGAAGGATCGGGAAATATATCGAATATGGTTTCGGTGACATGTACCCCGGGTGCTATAGGTGGCAGCTCAACGCATACATACTTACTATGGAAACTTACCCGAAGTGACGGCATAGGTAGGTAGTTTTAGCTTGAGAGCTGGTTTCATCGTATGTGTTTTGGGTTGAGCTAACCAGCCAGGTTCTCCTATTGTCGGCCCAGGACTATACTATAGTAGTATGACTTGATAGAGAAGACAGAGGTCAATTCTGATTCTGTATTGCTGAATGTCATACCCAAGTATTTGATTAGGTCCATGATCAACCCCCGAACCGATGTACAGTAGCTTTTTTTGGTCAATTTGATACTCCACATAAATAAACTCAAGATGACGTAGATGAGTTCAAAGCCTTCTCTGACCCTCCTGAACCAGAAGGAATTACAGCACTAGTATGAATAGATCATTGATTTCGCATGTAATCTACAATAACTCAACCACATAAACAAAAGATACAAGAATACTGACATCTTTTATGCTGTCACACCTTGCCGCCCCAAAAACCCACCGCCATCTATTCCACAATTTATCCCGTGCATTAGATCAGCACATGGTCATGCACGACGTTATTACAATCCACGCAAAATAAGACATTTTCAGTCTGTCATTTACTCGGATTCCTCCTGCTCAGCCTTGAGGGCAGCGGCAGCCTCCTCCTTCTCCTTCTTCTGAAGGTAAAGCAGGGCGCTGATCTTGTCAGAGAAGCTGTGGTCCTTGCCGATGATGCCGGAGATCTGCTCGCGACCGATCAGGGTACCAACAATGCTGGCGCCGACAATGAAGGTCAGGACGAAGCGGTACATGCCGTACCAGTGGGGAGCACGGCCCTGGGCAGCAGCACGGGCATCGTTGTAGTACAGGAAGGTGAAGGCGAGGAACTGGCCGATCAGGGCATGCTCAACAGGGAGCAGGAGAGTGGGCCATGCAACAGCAGGAGCAATCACACCAGCAGCATAGCGCTTGTTGCCGAACTTGCCACCGTATCCGGCCCATTCAAGACCCCAGTGAACAGCTCCGAGGAAGGAGAGTATCTGAAATTGAGCTGCAGTTAGCTTATGTGGGATTGGTTCACCTCGAATTTTGCCATACTCACCACAGCACCGTAGCCGACCTGGATGGGTTCAAGGATGTGAAGCAACATCTCAGCGCTCTGGCCGGAGAAGATGAGGCCATCACCGCCAGCATGAGCGCGGCCGATCTCGTAGGAAAGGTACATAGTCTCCAGAGAAGTAGCAACGTAAGGAATCACACCAGCGATACCGAGGTAAAGGGCCTCCTTAGGGACATCGGCCAGGCTGAAAGTCTCCTTGATAACTTTCTGAGAAAGCCAAAGAACTGTCGTTAGCGCTCAAAATAGGGGGGAAAAAGGGCTTAATGCGCAATGCCTAAATTTAGAGGCACATGTGCGACAAGGGAGTACATACCGCCTCACTCTTGATACCGGCCATCACATCGATATCCTCATCATCCTGAGCAAAAACACAATCAGCGATTGACGGTTCGCCTCCAAATTTGGAATTGTATCTCTCTCACCTTGGCGGTAGACGCATGGCGAACGAGAGCAGTGGTGACGGGCTTGCGGGCAGCCAGAGCCAAGCTGGGGGTCAGAGTCGGGCGAGCTGCGGGAAAACGAGCGGAGGAGGTCAGGCGGGCCTTGAACACATTGTTGGTCAAGGAAGAGCGGGCCACAGAGGCATTGGAGCTCGAGATAGCCCTGAGCACAGAGCGGGCAGCGGTGTGTCGGTACAGCATTGTGGTCTGGGGCAGCTAATTTTTCCCCCCAGTTAGCAATGGAGGTTGGAAAGCTCGGCTTGACAGAAACCGGAGGATGGAGGGTCGGTCCAATTGAGCTGGCAAAGAGAGGAGGATGAGGGTAATTGCGGTCCAAGAGAGGGACCAAGTCTACTCACCGGAAAGCTGATGAAGGGTGACTCGAGAGAGTGGAGATTGGTGAATGAGGCGGTTCTCTATCCTGAAGACAACGAATGGGTGAAGTGATATTATGCTGAGGTGCGGTAATGCCGGGGTCGGGCAAGGCAGGGAAACCACTCCCGCAGATGTCATTCCGATTCGATGCCCCAGGCATTAATTGCGCTAAGAGCCTGATGTCGGAAAAATCAGGCAGCGGCTTTACTGGATTTGGAGGGTTCCTTCCACGAGACTGAGTCAGCGCCGAGGGCGCAGCCCTAAATAAACTAGCCTGATTGGGACCACTGACGCAGCCAATGCAGGCTAGAGCTGAAACAGTTGCAGCTGGAGCCAAGAGCAAGGCAGTGAAGTTAGCGCCGACGTCACTAGCTCTGCCTCCAGGCTTGAGGTCTTACGACCCCATTATTATTTTACACCCGCCCCAACCAATTATCTATGCGGCCCCCTAACAACTGCCCCAGGTACACCTAGCTTTGAGGTGATGAACCCCGTCTCTTTTCTTTCCAGACGCAATTGGATAATAACTCGTCAACGGCCCGGAGTTGATACCCAACCTCATCTCTCATGTCCTGTTTTTCCTAGTTGTTTGCATCTCATCTATTTAATACTTTTTAATCGTCTTTTAATACCTACCCCAGCCAACCCAGCTTCCAGTTTCCAGTAGTTTATTTACGCCCTGGAAGAAGAACCTTGTCCGCAGCCACTGAGGTATCGCGTGCGTGCTTATCCAAATCTCCTGGATGGCACTGGCTTCTGTCATTTGCGACAATTAGAGCTCGCCCCATGCGTAGCACGGTAGAATACCTACCTAGTTCCCTCCATTATTTTGCTTCTCCTGTCGCCCCTCTCTTCCACAGCTGCCCCTCACCTCCCTCACCTCCGAAACGTCCGCCTTTAACTACCTACTAACTTATAGATCAATCTATTAGGTCGGTGTTTCCGGTTAAAAGCCCTACCTACCTACTTACCATCGACTTTTTGCTTCCTGATTGGCCCGTTGAAGCATCGTTCCCAGGCCCGGGACACGGCCGCATCCCGCAACCATGTTGGAAGGCTTGGTCGCAAACTTGCTAAACCGTTTTCTGGGCATCTACGTGAAGAACTTCGATGCTACTCAGCTCAACATTGGTATTTGGTCGGGTGACGTAAAGCTTCGGAATCTGGAATTGCGACGAGAAGCTCTCGATCAACTACACCTCCCTTTAAACGTCGTTGAGGGCCATGTTGGCGAGCTCACATTGTCAATCCCGTGGTCAAACTTGAGGGGAAAGCCTGTCAAGGTCGATATTGAAGATGTATTCCTACTCGCCGCCCCGAAGGAGGATGTAGATTACGATCCGGAAGAAGAGGAAAAGCGGGCGCATGCAATCAAGATGGAAAAGATCGAGAGTGCAGAAATTCTCAAAGCTCGGAACTTGGAGGGAATGAGCCAGGAAGAACAGCGCCGCAACCAAAGCTTCACCCAGAGTATGGTCACGGCCGTGGTTGACAACCTGCAGATATCCATCAAGAACGTACACTTCCGCTATGAAGACTCGTTGGCTTCCCCGGGCCACCCCTTCGCCGTTGGCCTGACCTTGAAGGAACTTAGTGCTGTGAGCACGGATTCCGAGTGGAATCCTACCTTCATCCAGTCTACCTCGGGCACAACACACAAGCTAGCGATCTTGGGGGCGCTCTCCGTTTACTGGAACACTGATGCTGAACTCTTTGGTACAGGTCGAGGTTCCGATTTGGGCGCTGAGGCACAGGGCATCGATCATGCAGAGTTAATGGAGAGACTTAAGTCTGGTATCGACAAAGAAGAGGGCAATCAATTCATGCTTCGCCCTGTCAGCGGACGTGCGGGCTTGGAGTTGGACAAATCTGGCAATCACGAAAAACCGGCTATCAATGCACGGCTCTTATTTGACGAGATCGGATTCGTCCTAGATGACGAGCAGTACCGGGATGCATTGATGCTTGTTGATCTGTTCCATTTTTTTATCCGCCACCAAGAATATAAGAAATTCCAGCCGAAAAGCCGACCAAAGGAAGATCCTCGAGCATGGTTCAGATACGCCGGAAAAGCTGTGCTTAGCAAAATCCACGATCGAAATAGACGCTGGACCTGGGATTACATTAGGGAGCGAAGGGATAACCGCATTTCTTATATCGACCTTTTCAAAAAGAAGAAGCGCGAGGAGACATTATTAGGCCAGGATGCGGAGAAGTTCGACAGTTTAGAAAGAAAGCTCAGCTATGAGGATATCCGGTTCTGGCGTTCGCTGGCAAGAAACCAGTTGCGCAAGGAAAATGTGGGGATCAAGAAACCTGTACGACAACAGACTTGGTCTGAATGGATATGGGGCTCTAAGAAGGAGGAGCCCGGAGAAACTACCATGACGGAGGAGCAGCGTAAAGAGCTCTACAGTGCAATCGATTGGGATGAGAAGAAGGCGATCGCTGAAAGTGTTGATGTTCCAAGGGAGTGGGTAAAGCTCCAAGTTAATTCTGGCCTCAAGGCTGGTAGTTTTACACTGGTACGCAGCCCACATGGAGAGGCGAATGAAGTCATGCGGTTGGTATTCGACAATTTCCGAGCCAAAGCACTGCAACGCCCTGATTCCTTCTTCATCGATGTGGGTCTTGGAGGGCTAAGGGTTTACGATGGAACAACGGAAGGAAGTCTTTTCCCACAGATTGTCAAAGTCAAGGACTCTCTCCCGATCCCAAAAAACCGTCTGTCACAAGTCCCTGGTGATGGTGAAGTGGAGTCCCAAGAGGATGATGATCTCGAAGATGAGGACAGCTTGTTTCACATGCAGCTCGAAACGAACCCCCTTGAAAGCGATGCCGATTCGGTAGTCAAAGTTAAGCTCAAGAGTATCGAGGTCATCTACAATCCCAAGTTCATTGTGGAGATTGTGAGGTTTTTCAGACCTCCTCAGCGCCACATGGAGTCTATCGGCGCTCTCTTGGATACAGCAGGAGCAACTGTGGAGGGGATCCGACAGCAAACCCGAGCAGGCTTGGAGTTTGCTTTACAGGAGCACAAGAAGGTTGATGCTCAATTTGATATCCACGCACCCCTTTTCATTGTTCCAGAAAGTATCACGCATGAAAGTACACTTTGTCTAATTCTTGATGCCGGTCATATCAGCGTCAATAGTGAGCTTGTTGATCGGCAAACTATGAGAGATCTTCAAGCCAAGCAGAAGCGTCAATATGAGATGGGAGATTATAAGGAGCTCGAACATTTGCTCTATGATAGATTTTTGCTCAAGCTGGATTCTACACAGGTCCTGATTGGCCCTGGAATTGAGACAACCATGGCACAGCTAAGCTCCGATGTCGAGTCGAAGAACCTACATATCATTGATCGTATAAATGTGGATTTTGTTCTCGAGCTGTGCATTGTCCCAAAGGTCACCGAGCTTACTAGGACCCGGATATCTGGACATCTGCCAGAATTACATGCGTCCATGTCAGACACTAAGTACAAAGGGCTTATGAAATTGATTGATATCGCTATTCCCCAATTTGATGAAGGCACCACTGAAACCAAAACCCACGAAGACAAGCCAGAGGAGGCTGTTGTTAGCACGAGGGACAGATCCTCGTCTTTCGTATCTATAGGTCTCAGGGAGCTTCCAGCTGTTGACGAAGATTCTGACAATGAGGACGACGATCGTAACCAGAAAAGTGTTGATAATTTACCCGACATCCACCGTCGGGATTTTGAGTTCAAATTCACCGTTGGCCGCCTCCGTGGATCTTTGTTTCGTTCTGACTCGACTGACCCTCTACGTGACCATCTGTTGGTTGAGCTTGTTGCTGAGGGATTTGTGCTGGACTTCTACATGCGGCCTTATGATATGGTAGCCGAAGTTATATTAAAATCGTTGAGTGTGGACGATTACATTGAGGAAAATCCCGTCCCTGAGTTCAAGAGGATAATATCATCTACAGGATTCGATGCAGAGGAGGACAAGGACCTTTTCCATCTGAAGATGGTTCGAGTGAAGCCCGAATCCCCCGAGTTGCACTCGACTTACGAGGGAGTGGCAATGAATCTTGATATATCGGTCTCGACTATCAACCTTGTTGTAACGAGGAAGACGCTTCTAACACTTTTGGATTTCATTCTTCTAACATTTACAAACCCTCAGCAACCCAACGAGCAAGATCCTCAGTCAGATACGACTATTCAAGACACCAATGCTGTTGATCAACAGCCGCAGGCGGCTGGAAAACTTCGCATCAAAGCCGAATTGAAGAGTATTGCACTCATTCTCAACAATGACGGTGTCAGGCTTGCTACACTCAGTCTCAATACTGCCGACGTGGGAATTTTCCTCGTTGGACACTCCATGGTGATTCAGTCCCGGATCGGAAGCTTGACCTTAATAGACGACGTCAATACAGGTGCATCGGAAACTTCTGATTTCCGGAGGCTCTTGACAATCGAGGGCGAAAACTTCGCAGATTTCAAATACGAAACGTTCGACCCTGAGGCGTCAGATTACCCTGGTTATGATTCCGAGGTTTTCCTGAGATCAGGATCGATCAAGATAAATTTCTTGGAGGAGCCGTATCGGAAAATTATCAATTTCTTGATCAAATTTGGCAAGATGCAGGCAATTTTCAACGCTGCTCGACGAGCTGCAGCAAATCAAGCCAACCAGCTCCAGGAAAATGCGTCGCGAATGCGATTTGATGTGGTTGTTATGACTCCTATCTTGGTGTTCCCTGGAGTCATGAAAGAAGATCGCCCTCACGATACGGTGACCGCCCATCTTGGTGAGATTTATGCCAAAAATACGTTTGTACCTCTTGACGATGCAAAGGATAGCCCTGCTGTCAATTTGATATCATCCGGGATCCGTAACATCCGCCTCACATCGAAATTTCACTTTGAAGGAGGAGCTGTAGAAGAGCTTGAAATGATCCAGAAGGTCAACCTTGATTTTAGTGTATGCTACCTTGAACATCAGCAGGACAATCCCCGTCCGGACATGGAAATTGAAGGAAACATGTCCCCAATCAACCTTCGGGTGTCCCAGAAACAACTCAAGTTTTTGCTGGAGCTTTCCAAAACGGTTCCCGGTGCATTCGTTCCGGATTCGGAGCAACAGGAGCTCGAGGCCATTGAATCCCTTCCGCCTTCTATTGTTGAGAATGGACAGGAGTCTGAATCTAATGCAGCTCAGAGTACAGCCCCCGAAGGAGATTTTTCTACAAGCGCAAAAGCCAATGATGAAAATTGGGTTCGACTTGATATGATCTTCAAAGCAGATAGCGTTGGACTGGAACTTGTTCTTGCACAAGATGACGCACCCGTCGGTAGTATCGAGGATTCTAGCTTGTCCAAATTCTCACTCAATGACACACGGGTTAAGCTGCGCATGCTCACCGATGGCTCCATGGAATCGGAGCTTTTGATCCATTCACTTTCGATTCGCGATAGTCGGAAACAGGACACCAACAAGTTCAGAAAGATCATGTCATTAATTAATAATGACGTCAAACAGCAGTTTATGGCTAGCGTTTCTATCTCCCCAGGACCAGAGAAGCACCTCATCGCGATGTTGACCATCGATAGCCCTCGCATTATTCTGGCATTGGACTACCTCTCTGCGTTGCAATCCTTTGCCAACTCAGTATTCACTACGAAAGAGATAGTGGAAGAAGAGGAAGAAGAGGAATCTCCTGACGAGGATGAGCCCAGGTCAAGCACAGCCGAGAGCACTAGCACATCGCTTACAGCTTCTTCTCCGGGAGAGGCAGCAGCTCCTCCTGCACCTCAACAGATGACGGTATCCTTCCGAGTAAGCCTGGTTGACGCTCAGATCATCACAATTGCCAACCCTGCTATCACCCATACCGAGGCAATTGTCCTCGGAACGAAAGAAGTCCTGTTCTCTCACCAGAACGTTTCAACCTTACATGTAAACAAAGTTGGCATGTTCCTGTGCCGTATGGACAAGTTCGAGACGAGTAGGCTTCGGATTCTAGATGATTTCACCCTTGAATTGTCGATGGATAGCCGCCCTCAAGAACGTGGCTCTTCACTCACTTCCATTAACGTCCATGTCGAGCCACTTGTGCTACGGCTTTCCCTTCGAGATATATTGATGGCAATCCAGATTGTTAACAAAGCCTCCGAAATGAGGGCTCAGAGATTCCCTCAGGCTGAGGGTAGCGAAGCAAGGGCAATATCAGACGGTAAAAGTACCGGCCCAAGCTCGCGAAGGAAGTCGTCCATTGGACGGCCAGCCACAAGCGCCGCAGCTCCAAAATCACATCGAAACTCTAGGAGCGCAGAATCTCTACGTCCCCAGCTTGTTTCTCATCGTTCGGTCATCTTGAAACGAGAAGAGTTGAAGGCTCAGATTGATGGCATCCGAGTCATTCTTATTGGGGATTTACATGATCTTCCACTGCTTGACTGGAGCGTCAAGAAATTCAATGTTGACGCGCGTGACTGGTCATCAACCCTGAATGCAGACACCAGCTTCGATACCTTCGTCAACGTATATAACTTCTCCAAATCAGCATGGGAACCACTCATTGAGCCCTGGCAACTAGGATTCCACATGGCGAAGGAAACCCATCCGGAGGTCCTCTCCGTGGACGTCTATTCTCATAAGACGATGGAGCTTACTGTCACATCAGCCACGATCGCACTGGCCTCCAAGTCCTTCCAGTTCCTTTCCACCGATGAAGATGTGCTCTCAAAACCAAGAGGCGCCGATGCGCCTTATCGGATTCGCAATCACTCTGGCTTCGACATTCATGTATGGGCTGATGTCGCTGAAGGAGAGGATGGGCCCGCTGCTAAGCTAAGTGATGGTGAGGAGCACCCTTGGCGATTCGAGGACTCCACTTCCATGCGTGAAACACTTGCCCCAGAAGGGCATGCTGGCCTTATTGGAGTGAAACTTGAAGGCAGTGGCTTCGAGAGCGTGACTCGTATCCCTGTTGCTCGAGAGGGCGAGACCTTGTACAGTCTGAAACCTAAGAAGAATGGTATTCTTCACCGACTTCTCGTCGAAGTCAAATTGGGCGCCGATAATGTGAAGTACATCACCCTCCGATCTCCGCTCGTCGTGGAGAATAACACACAAATACCCGTGGAACTTGGTATCTTCAACCCAGATGATGGGCATCTTCTGAAAATTGAGAAGATTCTTCCCGGGGATGCTCGACCCGCGCCTGTTGGAGCCGCATTCATGCATTCCCTTGTTATTCGTCCAGACCAGGGCTTTGGTTATGACTGGTCGAACGAGCAACTGTATTGGAAAGACCTCATGCGCCGACCAACGCGGACCATCAAGTGCTTAAGCGAAGGTGGACAAAATGCACCTCCTTTCTATTTCCAGACTAATGCAACCTTCAATGCGCGCGACAATCTTACCAAGGTTTACCCGTACATGCGAATCCGCATTTTCGCACCGGTTGAAATTCAGAACCTTCTTCCTTATGACTTCAAATACCGTATATATGACAAGAACACAAAGAAGGACTGGACAAATTTCCTCCGAAAAGGTGGCGTGAGCCCGGTTCATGTTGTTGAACTCTCCCACCTACTGTTGCTCAGCATTGACCTCCAGGATTCTGTCTTTAAACAGAGTGACTTCTCCATCATCAATGGTAACGCGCAAGACTTCAGAAGAGAGCACACTCTGACACTGAAGGATGAGAGGGGCCTGCAGTTAAAATTGAAACTTCATTACTTCAACGTGCCCGACAGCGGCGGTGCTTTTAAGGTGTCTGTGTACAGCCCGTACCTTGTCTTGAACAAGACAGGTCTCACGATGGAGATACAAAGTAAAGGCTTTTTGCAATCCGCTCGATCCGCAGCCGGACAAGGAATAAGGGCCGAATCTGACGCGAGCCAACGAGGACGCGCGCTTCCCTACATGTACTCCTACCATGCAGATGACCAGAAGAATCGATCAATCCTGAGAATCGGCGGTTCATCTTGGAGCAAGCCGCAAAGTTTCGAGGCGATCGGAAGTACGTTTGAAGTCATTCTTCCTGACAGAGAGGGAAGATCTGAGTTCCATTCGGGTGTGTCTGTCGCCGAGGGTGAAGGCAAATATAAGATGACCAAGGTCATTACAATCGCGCCTCGCTTCGTGCTAAAGAACAAAGTTAGCGAGGACATCTTGGTCCGGGAACCCGGCTCACCAAATGTAATCAACATTAACAGTGGTGACCTTGTGCCCCTGCACTTCCTGCGCCAGGTTGGAGAAAAGCAGCTTTGCCTCTGCTTCCCAGGCGTTAACAACCAGTGGTCGTCTCCATTCAACATTGCGGATCTTGGGACGGTCTATGTCAAACTTGCCAAGGAGAACCAACGACAGAAGCTCATTAAGATTGACGTGATCTTGGAAGACGCGACTCTCTTTATCCACTTCAACATTGAGCCCCGCAATTGGCCGTTTTCTATGCGAAATGAGAGCGATATGGACTTCATGTTTTATCAGGCTGTGAGTGCTCCGCTGGGCCAACGTTGTAATAGTAGATGTTCCATACTGACTGAATGTGATATAGAATCCAAATCTGGAAGAGGACGAGGAGGACAGATCAGCTACCTGGCGACCAATTCGCTACCGTCTCCCACCCCGAAGCATCATGCCTTATGCCTGGGATTATCCTGCGACCAAGAACAAGTCACTTGTTCTAACATGCAAAGGCAAGGAAAGACGTATAAAGCTTGCCGAAATCGGTAATCTCATACCCATGAGGATTCCTCCTGCGCAGTATGGCGAGCCTCAGAAGATCATCGACATTAATATCGTCGCGGACGGGCCAACCCAGACCCTTGTTCTGTCTAATTTCAAGGCATCAAAGAGCATGTACCGACAACAAAGGGGGCAAACCTCACAGACAAGTGTTAACACTGGGTTCGAGGTTAAAGAATTGGACTCCGATGTCACCTTCAAAGCCCAGCTTCATCTGGGGGGGATTGGTATTTCTCTGATCAACCAAAAGATGAAAGAGTTACTTTATATGACTTTCCGTGACATTGAAATCAAATTCCGCGAATCCAGAGTGTACCAAACTTTGAACACTACGATCAAATGGATTCAAATCGACAACCAGCTTTATGGAGGTATCTTCCCAATGCTGCTATATCCCAGTGTCGTTCCAAAGACTGGAAAGGAAATGGAAGCGCACCCTATCGTCCAGGCCATGATTGCACGTGTGAAAGATGATTCGTATGGTGTGCTTTACATCAAGTATGCCACCTTGCTCCTCCAGCAGATGACACTTGAACTTGATGAGGATTTCATCTTCGCAATGCTTGATTTCACCAAGGTACCTGGCGCCTCGTGGTCTGAAGAGCAAGATGGCATGCTTTGCGAGGAAGAAATCAACATTCCGGAGCCGCGGAGCGAAGGCACGGGCCAAGATGTGTATTTCGAACTCCTCCACTTGCAGCCCATGCAACTTGATATCTCATTTATGCGTACGGAACGTGTAAACGTTGAGGATACGATTCAGCCGTCTAATCCCCTGATGTTCATTGTCGATGTCATGACAATGTCAATGGGTAACGTCAATGATGCGCCAGTTCGGCTGAACGCTCTCTTGATCGAGAACGCTCGGGTTTCCTTAGGGTTGCTTGTGAGTAATATTCAGAGGCACTATACTCAGGAGTTCCTCCGCCAAGTGCACGTTGTCCTTGGGTCTGCAGATTTCCTAGGCAATCCTGTTGGTCTGTTCAACAATCTCAGCTCGGGAGTCACAGATATCTTTTATGAGCCATACCAAGGACTGGTTATGACCGACAGGCCTCAAGAACTAGGCTATGGTATCGCCAAAGGAGCCGGTAGCTTCTTGAAGAAATCCGTCTTCGGATTCTCGGATAGTATGGCAAAGTTCACGGGCAGCGTTTCTAAAGGCCTTGCTGCTGCTACTCTTGATAAGGAATTCCAGGACCAACGACGGATGTCCAAGTCCCGGAATAGACCAAAGCATGCTCTGTACGGTATTACTGCTGGTGGAAACGCCTTTGCAACAAGCTTAGCCAGTGGCATTGGCGGTCTTGCACGCCATCCACTGCAAGGAGCAGAGAAGGAAGGAATTCAGGGATTCTTCAAGGGAGTTGCAAAGGGTGTTGTGGGACTTGCCACGAAACCTGCCATTGGCGCATTTGACCTTGCTTCTAGTACGTTTCTTTTTTTTTTTTTTTTTTTTTTTTAAATGTTTTCGTAGTTGTTTAATTACTGACTGCCCGGCTAGATCTTGCCGAAGGTGTCCGAAACACCACGACAGTATTTGATGCGGAAGGCCTTGACCGGGTCCGACTTACTCGCTTCATCGGCATGGACGGCATCGTCCGCCCGTACTCGCAGCGGGAGGCCCTAGGTCAGTTCTGGCTCAAGACTGCCGACGACGGAAAGTACTTCAATGAAGATTACATTGCGCACCTGGAATTGCCAGGACGCGATATCCTAGTCATGTTGACGTACGACCGAATCATGCTCGTGCGCAGCAAAAAGCTCGAAACCGAGTGGGACATTCGACTGACCGATATTCAAACCATTTCGAAGGAGCGCACTGGAATGAGCATCATGCTGAAGGGAGGGGCCAATGGACCATTCATCCCGGTTCAAGACGAGAGTGCGAGGAATTGGCTGTATCGACAGATTGCAATTGGTAAGTTACTATATAACCCTATTATAGCACGAGGTGAAGTCATGTCTAATTTCACCCCAGCTGTCAATGCATTCAACGAGAAGTACAATAACAGGGTATAAATCTACTATTTACTTATCACGATAACGTCATGCTTTGTTTAAAAATAAAAAAAAAAAAAAAAAGGCAAAGGCGTGAAACGGGAAGAAGAGGATTTGGCGATGATGCAAAACTAATACCAACCATCCAGGAACCATGAATGTGATGTGATGAGCGAGGGTTCTTTTTTTTATTGTCCTGATTACAAACAAATTCTGACTAGTACATAATTTTTTCGTCTTCTTCCCCTCTCAAGCCTGTATGCTTTTAATGTCTTTGATGTATATATCTGTCAAACTACCTTAATTATTTTTGATTTTTCCTGTAATTTTGCTCTCCCACACACACAAAGCATAAGGTATAAACAGTCTCAATGGCTATTTGGGGTATCGTATCTATCATAGGCGTACATATATTTTCAGCTTTCCATGTCAAACCAATTCGAAAATCAACCAGAGACACAGGGATGAATAGTTGTTCATTTCCCCTCTGCCCGTTCCACCAACCGCTCCTCAAGCCCCATGGGCTCCCAGATTTCCTTCGCCTTCCTATTCTGAACCCACACCACATCCCCCTGGACAAACGCCACCACACCACCTTTACCCGTCGCGCTGGCCGTGATCCGGAACAGAGGCTGGCCGTTCTGCGGATGAGCTTCTCGCAGGGGCAGCATGATAAGCCCTTCATCCGCACACCAGGACTCGAGGATATCCTTGAAGGCGACCTCTTCGACTACCTTGGGTTTGCGGGGGGGTTCCGCGCTGGGGATAGGCTTGACCGGTTCCTGTGGCTGGGATGGGGGGTGTGCTTTTGCATGTTGTGGGGGCTTCGTGGAGGAAGTGGGAGGGGGTAATTCGTCTGCGGCGCGATCGCCGAGTTGGACGGCTAGGTCCATGGATCGGAGGGCCTGGTTCCATTCGTCGTCGATGATGGTGAGGTTGTTGATGTCTTCTGGGAGTTGGGAGCGCCACCAGGAGAACCACTGTGCCACTTCCTCGTAGTTGGGGTCGTTGGTGAGCCAAATGTAGAGGATGTGGTGCCACTTGGGGAAGAACTCGGCGACGAGGAGGAGCCCGAGGACGTTTGGTTTGAACCAGTCTTTCCACTGCAGGATGTTTTCGAAGGTGGTGAGGTCCTGGTCTTGTGGGTTGACGTCGAAGTTATCACGCAGGTGGCGGGCGAGACGGGGGAGGAGGTGGTTGCGGAGACAGACGTCGAACTCGGAGCCGAGGGCGTCGCGCCAGAGGTCCAGGCCGCGGATGAGGCCGGCCTTGAGGTCCCAGGTGTCGAGGACGGTTCGGAATTTGCGTTTTGCGTCGGAGAGGAGCCCCGTGGGTTGTTTGGGGTTGGTGTGGCGCTCGTCGAGGTACTGGAGCCAGGTGAAGAGCCACCAGGGGAATCGGGAGCCGTGTTGGGAGGATGAAGATGCTGTGCGTTTGCTGGAGGGTTTCCATGATTTAAGGGCGGCGGTGAGTTTGGGGACGACGAGTTGATCGAGGACGTTGGCGTAGACAAAGGGTGGGAGAAGGTCCTTCCATGAGACGATGAGGGTTGTGGCGGGGGATGGGTCGAATACGTCCCAGTCGTTAAGAAGCGCAGATCTCACGCGGGGAAGCCAGAGGGTGTAGATCATAGTTTCGTAGGGAGAAGTGGATTGCCGCTGGCCGGTAGCACTTTTCCGAGAGAGAAGAGGCTGGAGGCGACGGAGATTGGAGACGAGGAACGTTGGCGATTTGAGTGGCTCCCATTCCTCCATGGCCTCCCGGAAGAGAGGATGTAGAGCGGCAACTGCAGTCTCGGGGAGTCGATATTCGTCAATTTCAGCACGGTACTGAATCTCCAATGATTCGAGCTTGTCGGTTACGTGGTCGATCTTCGCTTGGGGGCTGTCGTTGCTTTCCTCGGGTATCGAGTCGAGAGATCCTATTGCCGCGACCAGATCTGTCAGCTGGTCGATTTGGCGCTGGTGCGAGTCGAGCTGGTCCACGATCTGGGCCTCTTCGCGCTCGATGAACTCCTTCCTCTCTGTCAACCCCTTCCATTCATCTGCAAAGGCTTCCAAATCCTGACGGGCGCGGCGTGCAATCTTCTGGGCTTCGCTTTGACCGGAGTTCACGAATTCGAGCGGGGTCATCAGACCGGCGGTGGAGGTTAACAGTTTCTGCTCCTTGCCTGTGGCATCGATCAAGGATTTCAACACATTAGGAACCTCCAGACCAGCCATGTCCGCCTCCATTTCGCGGGCGGTCCGGAACTGAGGCTTCTTCTTCGCCACGGGCCTCCCGTCTTGTTGTCCCCACTCTCCATCTTTTCGATCGTGCTTCTTCTTCTTCTTCTTCTTCTTCCGGAATTCGTCGTCGGAGCTCTCTTCGACGCTATCGCCTCGCAAGGCGGCAGCACGTTTTTCTTCGGTGCGGGCCTGCTTGGTCTTCTCACGGACTGCTCCCAAACCTGCGCCCTGAGGTCGAGCCTGAGCTTCGATTGGGTTGACGATACCCTGTCCACTCGATCCTAGACCCTGGCCCTGGACGTAGCCCATCTTGGCCAGCATGCGGGCACCGAAGGAGCTGCCTCCCGCGCCATTTCCTATAGAAGACCCCGAAGACTTATTCGCATTATTATTCCAGGGACTACGGCCCTGACCCTGGCCCATGCCCATGCCCATTCCCATGCCCCGACCACGACCCATCCCGAGTCCTAGACCGGTCGCTGGGGGCGATTCGGAGCGCGACGAGGCACGGTTAAATTGGCGGAAGGTAGCGCGGGGAGGGGTGTCGTCTTCATCGTCGTCGGAGCTCATATCTGTGAATTTTCGTTTATGGCCGGAGTCCATGATGGGAGGGGCCTCTATCTGACTATCTAACAGACAGATAGAGAGAGGGAAATGTGGGAAATGAACTGGAAATGCTGAGGAAGAGCGAGCTCCAAGACCCAAGCGCAAGAGAAAGCAGCTTTTCGGGGACGGCGAAATGCAACTTCCGACGAACGGGGAATGACGGGACTAAAAATGACGTTGTTTCGGCGTCGTCTTGTTCTTTTCTCCCTCTTCTCTCTCTTCTCTCCCCAATTTCTCTTGATCTGCTCTCATCTCCCCTCTGTAATAATAATAATAATCCATTGATTGTAAATTATGGCTGCCCTCATCCGCTCCTCCCTGCGCACTTCGCTGCGCGCCAGCTCCTCGGCCGCCGCTGCTCCCTTGACCTTCACCCGCGGCAAAGCTACTCTGCCCGATCTCGCCTGTAGGTTATCCCAGATGTCGAATTGATATCCTGCTGGTGGCCCTGGAATTGACCGTGACCTAGACGACTATGGCGCGCTGGAACCCTCCATCTCCGGAAAGATCATGGAGCTCCACCACAAGAACCACCACCAGACCTACGTCAACAGCTACAATACTGCCATCGAGCAGCTCCAGGAAGCTCAGGCCACCAACAACATCGCCGCCCAGATTGCCCTCAAGCCTCTGATCAACTTCCACGGCGGTGGTCACCTGAACCACACCCTCTTCTGGGAGAACTTGGCCCCCAAGAGCGCTGGTGGTGGTGAGCCCCCCTCCGGTGCTCTGTCCAAGGCCATCGACGAGAGCTTCGGCAGCCTGGAGAACTTCCAGGGCCAGTTCAACACTGCTCTCGCTGGTATCCAGGGCAGCGGCTGGGCTTGGCTAGTGCAGGATAAGCAGACTGGCAGCATTGCCATCAAGACCTACGCTGTAAGTTTGTTTGTTTCCATGCTTTTCGCGCGAAGCGAGGGAGAGCTAACAAAGTGGGCCAAAATAGAACCAGGACCCCGTCGTGGGCCAGTTCAAGCCCCTGCTGGGTATTGATGCTTGGGAGCACGCTTACTAGTAAGTCTTCCCTCCGTGTTTGAGTTGTCAGTTGGAGGGGACGATTTCTGACTCGGGAACTGTAGCTTGCAATATCAGAACCGCAAGGCCGAGTACTTCAAGGCAATCTGGGACGTGATCAACTGGAAGACCGTGGAAAAGCGTTTCGAATAGATAAGCCGTGTGCATAGTGATCGATTTACTTGGATCTACCTCAATCAATTTGAGAATATAAGCCTCTACTCCCTTTGTAATTGCCGTTGAGTCGGGGTTGTTTATACTCTGTAGTCATGTGAGCTGGAGATCAGCATTTCCCGAGAGCTGTTTCTGTGGGCAGCAGAGATACGCTGGGCGCTTATTTGTACGTCTTACGTCTCTGTCGAACTGGAGATGGTGGGTTGACCCCTACCGTAGTGTCTTTTATATAATTCTTTTGTAATGGGGGCGCATCTCTGGGTGGGATGTCTCTTTTCGGAAGCCCGGAAGCCAATAAACACCTCTTCAATCGCACCATGAACTCGAGCTTCAATGGATATTTACTCTTCAGAAATCCATCCTGAGCTTCTCGAGGGATCATTCTCTGTACGCTTCTTCATCGCAAAGGACTGCTGTAGAGGTTCCGAAGTATAGATGCGATCCACGTCAGCGTCATTCTTGCTTCTTCGGCCTCACAATTAATTCCCACTGGGAAGATCCACCTCCCTGTCTTCCCTTTATTTCTCCCTTTCCTCCGGTTTTTCTTTTCTTTTTCTTTTTTTGTTTTCTATTGTGCTCTCTAAAATTCTCATCAAACCATGTCGGAAGAAAAACACGGATTCCGTGCCTTTCTCTCCCACGCTCTCCGTCCCAAGAAGTCTCGCCAGGTGCTACGCAAGAACCTTAGCGCCTCGTCGACAGATCTCTCCACCACCAGAACCTCCTCCATCTCCAAAAACAGCCACGATGGTGTCACTCCGGTGCCCTCGCTGGCGCCTCTTGAGGCCCATCGCCTCAAATACCGTCATGTACACGCCCAGCAGGACACCCAGCTAGGTGAGCTGCGCGACCACACAGCCATCCTCCACTCCATCGGCGCGCAGACCTTCGAGACCGACAGCGACGCCGACAACTTATACAACGGCCGCCGCGACGACCGACCCCCGGGGGAACCGCTGATCGCCAGTCTCCCGGACCACCTGTGGGCGCTCATCGCCGACTTCCTGTCCGCCGGAGACGTCGCCAGCCTCGCCTTCGCCAGCAAGACCCTCTACGACCGGCTCACCACCTCCTCGCACACCGACCCCTTCACACGCCTCAACGACCCCAAGCTCGCCGACGACCGCGGCGACTTCCTTGTGACGCAGGATAGATACTACCCGCACCATCTCCTCTGCTTCCCCTGCGGCAGATTCCACCGTCGCACGCAGGAAGGCCACGAGAAGCTCCAGCCCACCACCGTCCTCAACCCGCTCTACGACTGCCCCAACGTTACCAACAACCTGCGCCCTCCCCCACGCCACCGCATCACCCACGGCCGCACCCTCCCCTTCACCTTCGTGCAGCTCGTCCTGCGCGCCCGCCGCTACAGATCCCCCATCTACGGTCTCGCCCCAGACACTCTCTCCCGCCACTGGCGCCGTGACGGCTGGACACACCAATCCCGCTTCATCGTCCATGAGAACCACCTCCTCATGCGGGTCGTTAGCACCGCCTACGCTGACCCCGGCCTCCCCGCCTCCTCCCAGCGTCTCCTCCTCTACTCCCGCGACGACTACTGGCCGTACTTCTCCGCCTGCGCCCACTGGCGCAACGGCGACCTCATGTCCGCCTGCAAATGCGCCCTCAACCACATCCCCGTGTCCCGCCCGACAGCCGGCCTGCAGGGCCTCGAGAACCGCGCCAAGGACGTCCTCCACCAGCGCATGCACAACCCCAACGCCCTCACCATCCTCTGCGGCCACTGCCGCCCCATGCGCCGCTGCCCGGACTGCCCCTCCGAGTACCTCATCGAGGTTAAACTCACCGAGGAGCGCGACCCCGCCGCCCCGCAGCGACACATCCAGAACCGCCGCTTCCGCCACGCCATCGTCGTCACCCGTTGGTGTGATCTGGGGGATGGATCGTCGCCGCGGCGCTCGCCGGAGTGGGCTGCCTGTAACGGGGAGAAAGAGGGGTATGATTCCTTTGCGGAGTTGGGGAAGAGAGCTATCTCGGGGACGTTCGAGGCGGCGTTTACGGATGATACGTTGCCGGGGCAGAGGATCATTTCGATGAATCCGAACGGGAAGAGGCTTGGGGAGGAGGGGGATGATTGGTATTAATCTCTCTCTCTCTCTCTCTGTTTTTCTTTCTTGTCATTCTGTGCGTATACTAGGTTGGCTTTTATGTTTTGCTTACGGATAGGGACTTGAATTGTATCTTCATCGCAGGTGTTTGTTATGCGCTGGATTGGGTTGGGTTGGGTTGGACAAATTGCATATATACACATGGAGTTGGACTATGGAAAAGCTATGTATTACTTCACTTTACTTTACTTTACTTTACTGATAAAATGGAATCAAAAAGCACAACAAGAGTTAAATTATCCATGATTCTCATTTAGTTCAAGTCCAGATAGGGGAGTATGAGATGTAATATGAAATTAATAATAATGAGAGTTTGCCAACTTTTCACTCGTACACTGGAAATAGGAGCTAAGGTAATTGGATAATACAGACAAAGATCTTTGTCAGAATCAATAATAAATGAATGTGGGGAAGGGGCATATCACATCAGCATGAGCAGACATGTCGGGGGATCAAAAGGTAACTCGTAGGGTATCGTGATACATGACATAAATGTTGGATAAAATCATTTCACATAGGAAACATAATGGGAGAGAAAGATGTCGAATAACGGTATAAGAGAGAAAAAGTGTCGAAGAAAGAGGAAAAGGAATCAACCCCGGCGGCGTCGCTCCATGTATCGCGGACGTCGTCCCTGCTCATCGACGGTATCACATGTCCGACTCGGGTGTCGAGTCCGAGTCGCAAAGTCATCGATGCCCGAATCAGATAGTTTGGTTGACTCTGGAGTGAGCGTCGCGTTCTCGTGCGTCGTGAGACGGGACGAAGCCCGGCCGGTCGTGCTTTGTGATGCTGATGTCGAGACGACGGGAGAGTAAGAGTTGAAGTAAGAGTCACCGGCGGCAAGGTCGGGTTTCTTCAGGGTGGCGCCTTTCATCCAGCCGAAAATTCCGAGAGAGCCCCGACGTTTGTGTTGGTCCTTGCCGTTGGAGGTGGAGGGCCGAGAGATAGTTGTGCTCGTTCCACTGCTGCCGAGTAGATTGGCTTCGGTGAAAGAACGCGACATGCGTTCTTCTCTGGGCCCGGCGTAGCTAGGGCCGGACGCGGAGAAATCATTGAATCCTGACAAGGGCCGCGGGTTTCGAGAGGGTTGGTTCCTTGTCTTCCGGATAACAGGTGATGGCGCTCCATCATCCCTCTCGAGCGGGTCGGACATGGGCGAGGGCTGCAGGCGGCGTGCCGTGGCGGAGCGACTGAAGAAGGTGGGTAACAAGCTGATCTTCCGTCGAGGCTCGGGCTCTGGCTGCTCTACAGGTTCATCCGGCTCCAGTTCACGTATGTTCAGGGTCTGGATGATTGGAAGGTCGGGCTCGCGCACGGCGGAGTCAATACTATGCCGCCGGCCCAAGAACGATGACTGGCTTGGCGCTCGTGCACCGAGAAGCCGAGAGTTGGCAGGAATTGTCCCTCCTCGAGAACGGGATCGGGTCCCGGATCGGGCCGCCTCGATCCAGTCTTCAGCTGTCAGGGATGGTGGCGAGGACCCGGGAGGGGATGATGGCTCGCCGCGGATGGTGTTTCTTGACGGCGAGTAGTATTCCCTTTCCATCTTCGAGAGGACCCTTTCGAAGCCGTGGGGATGGAACAGTCCATGGCCGCCACCGTAGCCATAGTGGATGGTATTCAGAGGGAAAATAGCAGGGCTGTCGTCTCGTTCATGTCGATTCGCTCGAGGAAGTGTCGTATCACTGATATTTGCATCCATACTCTCCATTACCGCGCTAGCGACTGAACTCCGCCTCGTGGTGAGCTCCTCAGCAGAACGAGCGCGGAAGAGGCCTCGTTTCAGGTCAATCTGACTCTTTTCTGCGGCGGTGCTGCCGGAAGAGCGATTCGTGCCCCCTACGTAAGCTGTACTCATCGTATCTGGAGTCGGGGGCAGTCGAGCACTGCTAAACAGACTGTCCAGTCTTGTTTTGTTGCTGGAACTGTTAAATGATCCGCTCTCAAAGCTGGTCTTCTCAGTGTCCTTGAAAACATCCGAGAGTCGCCGATTCTTCAGCCGTGAAACATCTGCCGGCAGTGTTTCATTCGATGGTGATGGAATCCAGCGGTCAATATGGACTAAATCCCGATCGGATTCATCTCCTATGGCTGGGATACTGGCCTCTCGCTTTCGAACGGGGATTTCGATCTTATCGAAGCCGTCGTGGCTGAGTGGGCTATCATAATAATTCAATTCACTGCATTCACTAAGAGCGCTGAGTCGCGGTGACCCGAGTTCGGTCGTTTCATTCATAGAATTCAGGCTCTCGGATTTTGTGATTATGCTCGGGGCGGAGACGGGTTGGTCATCGGTAGAGACAAAGAGGCTTCGCAAGGCTGCGGTACTCTTGTTCTCATCAAGCAGGAACGAAGGTGCTCGCTGAAGGTGGCGCGATCCGGAAGATACCCGTCGGCGCTCAGCCCGCATTGCGCCCCGTATGGAAGAGGTTCTCTCCGGGATATCAAGGGTGGAAACGTTTTTCGGCGTTGCCAGACCTGAATCATCCACAGGTAGAGCGCGAGCACTCGAAGGTTGTGAAACATCTCCGCCCGCCTCTAATTCCTCCACTCGAGCCTCCAGCTGGCAAATCAGTTCTACTGCCTCTGTGACTGCTTGATCTCGCTTATCTATCTCTTGTCGTAGTTGCTCGTTTGACTCTCGGAGTCTCTGGTTGTCCTCTTCAGCTGCCCGAAGCTCTTGGACCTCCTCATCCAGCCCACGGAAGCGCTCAAGCTCCTCTTCTAGTTCTTGCATCTTTTCAAGCTTCTGCTCCAACACATCCATCTGTTGCGCCCTGTGGTAAATCTCCAGTTTGAGGTCGAAATTTTGTTTGTTGATTTTTGAAATGTACTACCATTGATCAGCTGGGTGCAAAAATTAAGAACTCCCATACCATCACTCACCTGGTCCATCTCTCTCACTCCCATCTCTCGTGGTTGTTTAAGGCCCGACGCGATCATCTTTCGTTGTTTGTCGGAGCCAGGTCCCCCCTGCGAGTGAGATTGCGACTGGGACTGGGACTGGGACTGGCATTGAGATTGAGATTGACACCAATCTGGTGTCCGAGGTGTGTTATCTTCCAGATCATCCGAACTAGCCGCCCGCGCTCCTCGAGTTGCACGTTGCTCCTTCAACAAATCCTGTAGTAGTGCAGAAGATGGATTCACAAGGGATGTAGGGTTGGGTTCCGGAGTCTCTGTACAACAAGTCACCTTCAGTTTGGCCCCTTCTCAAGTCATAGGATAGCTAGGTTTAGGAAGATTTCTTACGTGATCGAGATCGATGAGGTGTTCGGGGGGTTCCACCCATGGGAGACGCATCGTTCAGCCATGACATCTCTAGAAAGCAGTCAGTACCGCATTGCATGCCGTGGCCCTGATATGTATGCACTCGTACCTGTACCCTTCCGTGTTGGGGTCTCCATCGCGATTCTTCCCTTGACTCGTGTTAGTGCAGGAGGTCGAGGGGGGTCGGATCTGTCTGTTGAACGAAAAGCAATCAGGTCAGTTTCAACAGTAGATTCCTTTTTTTAGACTCCGCTGCCAAATCACGGCGCAGAAAGATAAATTGGAGAGGAAGAACGCACTCTTCGATTTCGAGCTGTATCTCAGGGACTTGCTTCCGCTCTGGATCGTCGTAGCCGGCGAGGGATATAAGCAGTGTCGCAAGGAAGATGGGTTGGGAGATTGCCCCGAGACGGTGCTTCGCCGCTGTGGATTCTGCTCCATCCTGCTTGTGGACTGATTGGGAAAAAAATCGACTTCACCAATGCGCATCACTAACAAGACGCACGACACCCAGCCAGAGTGCAGCAGGAATACAGTGTCGCATCCACCTGCTGCAGGTCTCTCTCATGAATTGGGAAAATAGGACGAGCGATCGCGCAAGGGAAAAAGCAATGTTTCGTCTCGATAATAGGGAGTCGATGAGGTGAGGAGTTCGCGAAAGCTAAAAAGATCCCAAAGATAGGTCCACCGCGTGTCTGACCTGCGTGCGAGATCGGCGGGGGGACGCCCTGTGGATGTGGCAGGGAGGAAAGAAACTGAAGCGAGGAAGGGGCAGGGATGGTGGTCTAGGATTAAGTTTAAGATAGAAGTGCGAGGAGGGTCAAGCAGATGTGAGGGGAGAAGAGCAGACGCTGTGACGAGCGATTGTGACGAGTCGATCATAGGGCCTTTGGTGGCCGGCCAAGAAGAAAAGGGAGTGACAGAAACTTGATCCCCACACTACACGCTCTCAATGGCATTCACTAGGTTTTTTTCCCCCATCAAAATAATCAGAATACCAAAAGCGATGGTTGCCAGGACACTGGTTGTGTGGTGGAGAGGAAGGTAGGGATAGGAAAAACAGTGTTTGCATTCCACGCTCTCTGTTTCCCATTCACTCCAGTCATTGAAGATGAGCTCAAGCATTCCTCATGCTGTATCCAGGCCTCCAAAATGCAGTGAATCCAGACCCAAATTTGTAATGTTCTTGTCCATCCAGGGGCTGGAGAGGCCAAGGTATCTAGCACCAACAAGAGTTCCCGCCGGCAGGCTAACAGCGAACTAAAGTCAGGTACCTCCATTTAGTGCCGTCCTTAGCTTGTGTCCAGGGAGGGGCTGTGACCAGGAGAAAAGGATGATTTCGAAGGATTCAGAACGGGAATTTGGTATTTTCATTGCCCAATCGGAGCATTCATTTACTGGGAGGGGGTTTCAACTTTCATCCCTTCCCAGAGAGCAATCAACAGGGGCTGAATCCATCCAATCTTTAGATAATCGGCCAATAATGACCACCGTTTTCCTTTTTTTTTTGAGCAACCCATGTGGGTGAGTCTAAAGTTAAGCCGGAGTGACGAAACTCTCCCATACCATTATTATTACCAACCCGGAGTCCAGAGTCCAGACTCCATACTAGGATCCTCAAGACTCAAGACCCAAGTACGGAGTATACCTTCCTCGGCAAGCTGATGTCATTTTAATTAAAATTAATCAATCCTATCACAATATCACCACCAGCAACATAAATCTATACCAAGGTCCTTTCAATCCAACAATTCCCGACAACATAATCAGCAATCAATCAATCATTCAGAATGTCATAAATCTGATCCGTCAGCTCTCATTTTTAAACCTGCCCGCCCCACCCTCAGCGGGCCCATCCGGCCCATCGTCCACGGTTACACACAGTTGGATCTCACCCAAAATAAACTCCCTTTGTCCGACGATGATGAAATCTCGGGTCGTTGCTTCAGCCCGTGCCAAACAAGGATGATTGCCCCATCGTTCATCCCAAGAAACCATGAAAACGTGGACATGGAGGGGATTCCGAAATCTTGATTATCTGCCCCTCCCGATCTATCTATCTCTTGGATACATCCACGGCGACGGAACGAACATGTCTACTTACTCTGGACTAATGGTGCAGATTCAGCGATTATCTAGTGCTTATTGTCTGGTTTTGATTGCCTCTTATCGCCCTGGGGTTGGATCTGGTCGGGTCGCTTCTGTTTGTCGTCTAGGACTATCTTTCAGATGCAGCGCGATCTGAAAAATGAGTTTAACCCATTACTGAGGCGCTATTGCGTACCATAGATTGGATGAAGGAACCATTACAGGGGACGAAGAAGTAAAACGCCCATTAATGAGAAATCGAATAATAAGTCTTCAAAAATTAGTGATATTAACTCCTCTTAACCATTATCCGAGCCAGAGCAAAATCAAGCTTTGTATATGTTCAATCCAATATCTGCGCCGGAAGCCCTGTAGCATTTTCTCATGGATTTTATATGCATCCCCTTCATAACTGAACGAGCGCAGCTCATCTCTTCTTCGCCTCCCCGGCCCAGATCCGCGTCTCTTTAGCGCTATCATGGGCAACTCGAAACACTAAGTTTCAACATCAGACGCCAATCACGAAGCAACAAAAACGCAAGAGGAGAAAGGTAGCCGTAGCTAACATACACTGTCTTTCGGTTTCGTCCAAGCCTTGCAGGAACTCCACGCCATCGCCGAGAGCACCTTTGGGGTTGTGTGCGTGGTCAGCGATCTCAGCTGCTCGCTTTTTGAATGTCTAATTGGTTGATATTAGCAATGGCTCGCCATTGTGAAGGATTCTCAGGGTTTAGCTGAAAAGGAGAGGTAAAAGACAGGCATACATTACTCAAAATATCAACCATTTCTTCCTCTTCGAAGAGTTCCAGGACTCGCTCGCTCAGGCTGTAGAAGTTCGGCGCCAGTGCTCGCAGGTCAACAGTTCGAGGGTCTGCTTTCAATGCATTCATGACTCGCTCTGAGAGTGCGGAGGGGATATCAAGTGTGACGAGCCGGGAGGTTCCCAGTCGGGCTCTTGAGTCAGGTTAGATGGACTTTCTTCCTTCTTCCTCTCCTTCAGGTAAGTCGTTGGGAAAGACTCACCCAATAGAGAGCATTTCGCCCAGCCATAGTGGGAGGTCAATCCGAGTACCGGCTTTGATCTAGTCAATGTCAACATGTGTTTTTATTTCCCTTATGCCTTCTCTCCACCTTCGCATTAGAATCAATCAACTAAACTCACATTGTCACCCGGATTCCCTTCTAAGATCCCAAGGCCCGGGACCTCGAGCTCAAACGTGCAAGGCAATTTCTAGATATTTTGTCTTCTATTAGAACGCGAACCAGAAAAGCGGGGCAAAGTCAGGCAAAGCAGAGCAGAGCCACACCTGGGCATCAGTTAAGATTGAATCAATGTCATAGTAGGACATGTCTACTCCGGTTCCATCAAAAAGCGCCAATTTCCCCAGCGGATATTTATTTAATAAAGTCAAACCCCGTAAACCACATACTTAATAGGAATCTTTCTTTCACGCCGCCAGCCGCGTCCCGCAAAGCGCGGTATCACGTGTTATGACGGCGTTGTTTTTGGGTGGACCAATCAAAACAGGGCTATTTCTATATTGATTTTCTGAGGCTCTTCTCTGTATTTTATGCTTTTTGCAGTGTTTAGAGGTTAATAATTTGGTCAGTCAATGGCAATTGAATCCTAGATGGTGGTTTTGTTCTTTTTTTTTTAATGAGGTTGTCGCTTCAACGGTGTGCCTAGTCCAGCCCACTGTGAGGTGTTGATTCACGATCATATATCCAATTTGCCTCTCCTTCCCAACAAATAAAATGGATACTTGCATGCTTGTTAAGCTGGTCTAGAGACAACCATGGCTCATAATGCAATATTAATCACCCCTAACTTCACAAAAACCAAGCCATTAACACATGTTATAGTATAAGCTTTTCTTTTGCATTGCATACTAGCTCAAGTCTTCTCTTTGATGTAAGCCACGTCAACGATGACTGTAGGAGGGTCAGTGGACGTCAGCGACCAACTCTTCAATCAGAAATTTTCATAACAACTCGGCGATTAGGTGAAAAGTCTGGGTTTTTAGGATATCAGTTTTAAACCGAAAGAGGGTTCCCAGGCGCAGCAGGAGATTAGGTTGTTCAGGGCCCAGGCACTAATATATATAATCCGGTACATGTAGTCAGACTTCACTATACACCTGCGAGCGAGGTATCTTCAAGGTTGTACAGCAGTACCAGGGAGTGCGAAAATTTCCCAGCAAGATGACCCCCCCTCGCAGAATAGCCAACACTACTTCTCAAGCTGTAGAGTGTCATTTAATGTAATAATAATTAGTTGAGGTACTAATTACGCGGGTCGCTGACTAACGGCATAGGTCGTGGAGATCAGCAGGGCCAGATGCTCGCTCTTTGCCAGGGGTTCCAGTTATCTCTGTGGGAAATAAAAAAACTGCCGCAAAGGAGCACAGTTACAAACATTACTATTTAGAAGAATAGCGATTATCTATAATGCCCAAATTGTATATTGTTGTAGAAGTTAAGTCAAGCATTACTATTGTTTCCGGACCTCGTTTCCGTACCCTGGCGCAGAGGGGAAGCTATGAAGGGAAATGAGGCACGAGGCATCCGGAGGGCGCAACAGTTTTCCGTGTATTGCTGCTTGAGGGAGACTTTGATAATTGATTTGCATGGGTGGAAACTCCTTTTATTTGTGGATAGCCGGAGGAGCTCCACCAAAAATCCAGAAGACGTTAGAAGTTCTAGGAGAAACCGGTAGGTTGCCCCGGCGTCTTTGCAGGTAAATCGAAATGGATCACTACGTAGGTAGTTCTCTGGATGTCATATTAGACCCCATCGTTCTCGCCATACCTACTTAGGTAGATACTAGATACCCCTTATAAGGAGTGATTCTGTGGGCGGGCCCTGTCGGCACTACGTAGAACTGTAGATTTCCTGGATAGAACTGTGAAAATCAAGGAACTTCGCTCTGAGTATCTAACTCCCGAGTCAGTCTGCAGCCTTCCTGCACTCGAATCGTATTCCCAGATCAAGATTTGCTCTCTTGGCCCCGCTTCTTAATGGTTGAGAGACGCTGACTTCACCCGCCTATCAGACAAGATTCCTCAATCTGAACGACGTAATAGGTTTTTTTGCCTGCGGGAGAGTGTTGTACTACTACTACTACTACTAGTTTTCTTTTTTCCTTGTGTTTCCATAAACGGTCAATGTACTACTGTCTGTCTTTTGAAAAAGGGTTGAGATGTGTTCACAGTCGAAATGATAATCTAAATAGCACTGGACCTGGAATTCTAGACCCCTGGCGAGGGCGGGATTGGCGGACGGCGGCGGACTCCCTAAAGTGGTTTACATTTGACTCAAATTCTTTGGTTTCTTGCCTCCCCTCAATCCAAAATTAGCATCCCTGTTCCAGAACATGGAAACACAGAGAGGAGAAAAAAAAAAGAGCCAACGGTTTACATACAAGCCCCATCCGTACCACACATGAAAACCGAATTTACTCCTGGTTTACGGGGTCTGTCCCAAATTTAATAAAGCAACTATTGTTTCTTCTCTCAGGCTAAGAGGAACAGCGTGGGTTTATTATAGAAATGCCATCGGACCCTCGACGGTACGGATAATATACCCCATCATTAATTTTGATTGATTGTTATCTGCTCGTCCGGCCTGTGAAGTTTGAACGCTCCTTTTGGGTGTGTCTTAAACCTATTCTTTCAAAGGCCATCGCTATCCCAAACTTTGAACCTCCCCACACTTTTCTCATCCTCAGTTCTCTTTCAATAACATTCTTCGCTTCATTCCTTTTTCTGAGATTCCCGATCGGATCGACAGCTGGGTTTGAACACCTTATCAGCTAGAAGCCTACTCGATCAGCGGCCGTCGATTGCCTTGTTTGCCCCCTCCGTTTCCTCAGGTCTCACGACAAACCAAAAAACAAAAACTCATTTAATGGCCTTGGGTGACATCTCTGTGCTCACGACATTTCTAGAAAATGGCGTACAACGCTGTCTCCCAGGCCGACCACGAGTTAGCCTCCAATGCGACCGATTCTGATGACTCCCGCGCTCCTTCGCCGCAGCCACAGCACTCCGGTTCCTTCGAGCAACTCCCCTTAGACATCGATCATATTGGGGCAGGACGATACATGCAGCCTGCCAGGTCTGGGGAGGACACTGGTCTTGGGCGTCTAGGTTCGATGATTCGTTCGATGACAACCACCAGCTACGATGTGGTAGAGGAGGACGACTACGACGTTGCTGATCCGTCAGCAGCGCCGGAGCCCAATAGTGCCAGTAGTCCCAATAATAGTCCGCATCGCCTTCCTCCACTCGATGTAACAGCTAATCACCACCACGCGGACCCCCGGACTCCAACCTCCGACCACTCTGTTCCTCTCAGTCACCCGACCCCCGGCCTTCAGTCACTGCAAGGAGCATACCTGAATAATGTGGAAAGGCTGGAGAAGTCTGCTGAACGCTTGAGCTTGAGTTCAGCGGACATTGGGATTGAGATTCGCAAGATGGATCTCGAGCAGAAAAGGCGCTCTAGCGGTTCTGTCGCTAACTCTATACCTGCAAGTAGCCATGATCCCAATGTGCCCGGCTCGCGTCAAGGGTCCATCCAGTCGGTAGCGCGCTTGGCTCAAGTTTCAGAGCAGGCGCTCGAGGAATTGCATGATGAACAGACGAATCGAACTCCCATAGAGCCTTACCTTCCTCCGCCCCCTGAACCGGTCTCTCACCCCGAGCTCGACGCTCATGCGCACGACCAATACCGTGGACCAATGGATGCTGAGATGTACCGCCCGTCCACGGCTGCTTCGAACGATACATACCAACAGGCCAGATTCTTGTTTACGGACTTCGATGGCGTGCACTTTGTTCCCGACAAGGTCACTGAGCTCGGTCGACGGGTTTCTTTGACGCGACCACCCCTGGCAAGCCGCCCGGAGCCATACAAACAACCACAGGCAGGCGAAAACATGGTGTACTATCCCGCTCCGGTGCCGATGATGCTCAATCTGCCTCCGCGGCTCTCCCAGCGACCCCAGAATTCTGAACGGGAGAAGCGTCGTACGCAGCTTCTCGGATCAGTTCCCCCGGAGAATAGAAAATCGGCCCCGTGGCTGTCTGAGGATCTGGCTGGTAGCGGTGGTGCCGTTGGTGGAGATCGCAGACGTACCAAGCAGTTGTCCGACCTACCTCCCCAGCTTCGCGCAAGCGTCTTTTTTGAACCGCCCTCAACGTCGCTTGAGATTGATCCTACGCAGACGTCAGCTGTTGCGACTCTCGATAGCATTCTCGATGCTTCAACCACGGCCCCTGTTACTGCCTTCACAGATCACCCGTTCGCGGGCCCTGTCGGCTCTGAGGTGTATGGGAGCTCGAAACCAAAGAATAAAAATCGGCCCAAGAGTTCCTTTGGCCTTGACTATCAACCCTCGAACCCTGATATCAGAGCAAGCTCAGTTATGAGACATCCGCCATACCTCAAAACCGAAGCTGAAGCTGCGGATGCCCCTGAGTCCACCTCTCTCCGCGAGAACGAGAATGATAGGAGCTCCGATTCCGGTTCCTCCACTAGCGATTCTGATGAAGATTCAGAGAGTAGTGAATCTGAATATCAATTTACCGGCCCCCCTGCCACCCTCCTTGCTGAGTTGGAAAAAAGAAAACACGATCTTAAGCTAAGGCGGCGAACCGCAGCTAATGGCGGAGGGCTGCAATCGACGCTGCTCCAGCTTGAGGCGGTCGCGCAGAAACAAAGCGAACACAGACGGCAGAAGCCAGTTGCCCTGGCGTGGGAAAACCCGGACGGCTACAATAATGATGAAGATGAAGACGAAGACGTACCCCTCGGCATGCTCTTTCCGGAAAAGGCCAAAGTCCCCGATGAGGCTCGGCCACTTGGCCTCATGGAGAGGAGGGAAATGGAGGAGAGTGAGCCCCTGAGCAGGCGTCGTGCGAGACTGCGGGGTGATGCTCCCCCGCGCACTCCCGATCAGCGTCCTATGACTATGTACTCTCAGGTAGTTCAAGAGCCAGCCCAGGAAGACAGTGGCGATGAGGGCGAGACATTAGCTCAGCGTTTAAAGAGGCTGAGGGGCCAAGAGGCGCAAGACCGCCCTATCTCCAAAGCAGATACGGATTTTACGACTGAGATTCTAGCAGAGTTGAGTAACCTGAACGCGGATGACAAAAAGGACGGCCAAGATGACGCTGCTGTCGCCCCAGAGGACGAAACCCTTGCTCAGAGACGAGCCCGACTTAAGAAAGAAACGGGTTCTCAAAATAACAGCGCCCCGAAAGCCCCCCGGTATCGAAGGAGCATGGCTGACGTTCTTCACGTACGACGCCCGACCACGAGTGGACACCGGTCTTTCCAGGAAGTTCCCACACAAACTGGGCTTGCCAGCCAGTATAACCTGGGCCACCGGATGTCGATGCAGCAGCTCCCCGTTAACCCGGGACCATACGGCCCCCCCAAGAGTGCCGGAGGGTACATGCACTATCAAGCACCCAGCATGGGGAATTACGGCTACGGGCTCGCTCACCCGAACACGTTCTACAGTGACGCTATCTTGGGGGGGAACCACATGAGTTACGTGATGCCCCCGAATACTATGCGACCAGGGGCTGATCCTGGACAACGAGATTTCATTGATCGCTGGAGACAGAGCATCGCCTAAACCCTGAGTTTCTTTTATTTATTTCTCCCCCCCCCTTTCC
This sequence comes from Aspergillus panamensis, assembly GCA_027569225.1. Lineage (NCBI taxonomy): Eukaryota > Fungi > Ascomycota > Eurotiomycetes > Eurotiales > Aspergillaceae > Aspergillus > Aspergillus panamensis. Next base: position 382,856 of record JAPDER010000012.1, read on the forward strand.
AATTTTACATACGTGGATTCTTCTGTGTTTGTGTGTTTGGGGTTCGTCGTCGTTGCTTTAGCGCATTTTGTCATGGGATGGGAGCATCAATTATTTTAGTTACCAGGCGGTGATTTTTTTTGTCGATTAGCGATTGCTTTTGTCCTGTATGGTATACCCCAGGTATAATTGTGATGACTCTCTCGGCCAAGCTGCCTCTTCTTCATTGACACTTTGACAAAACACGTAGACGTCGACGACGTGAGTAGTGAAAGACGCTGGACTGTATTCCTGAAGGCCCATTTTGGTTGCATAGAAAATAACCCATCCCCAGCGCGACTCTTAATTCTCCGACTGAAAGCATCTCAAATAACCCGAGAATCAATAATTGTCAAATTGAATTATCATCTTCACCAAATCAGCCCTTCCCTGATCTTCATACCAGCTCTTACGCGTTGTCCGTTTCCGGAATCCCCTGTGGGTAGTAGTTCTCAAAAAACCCTCTCTTCCCCTCTCCCCTGAACTCTACTAAGAGACAGACAGACAGACTCCTCGTGGGGAGAGCTTAAACTTACTTTCTTGTTGCTTGGCCTTATTCTTATTATTACTTTCCGTCAAGAGCTGCCTTGGGGTTCTTCTGGTTCTTCTCATTGTCGCGATCGCATAGGTATTTTTAGAACAATCCCTGGTGTCGTCTTAGCCCCTGCCCCACGCCTCGTTTTCTGATCGTTTTTCTCCGCAGAGCTATCCCGACTGACCAACAATTGCGAAGCACTATGGCTTATTTCTGTGCTTCTTGATCGGAAATACTGCTCCGGCCACACGGAGCTGACTGCAGGTGTTTTGAGCGCAGAAAAAAAAAACAATTCGCCATGCCTCCGTCTACTGTGTTCTCGTACTGGCGCCGGGAGCATCGCCGGTCGAGTGCGTCCCCTGTCTCTCCCGCCGCGCAGCCCACCTCCAAAGCACCTCCTTTGTCCAGCAGCACCCCTCCTCAGCTGCCTGTGATATCCGACTCCACGACACTGGAAACCAGCTTCGATGAGTCTTTCACCGCGAGAGACGGGTCGGCCACTCATAGCCCTACCGCTTACTTCCCCACCTTCGACGGAGGTAAGGCAACAGTCGCTGTATCGACGATCAATGCGTCGTCACCCTCTACCGCGACGCTGACGGTGCCACCGCCATCGTCTTCGGAAAGCCACGTGCGGCCTCGATCTAGCCCCGAAGAACGTGAACGAGCATCCAGCCTCACCTCACAGTCAAATTTCTCCCAACCGTCCCTGTCGCCTTTGCAGCCCCCCGATCAGGCCAACGGAGACTCGTCCAAGCCCAGTTCGCCGTTCCGGAGGTCCTTCGGGAAGGGTCTATTGGTCCCCCAACCTGCAGATAATCAGTTGAAACGTCTATCTGCCCCCGGAATGGCGCCATCCAGCAACCTCCGCTTCCGAGCCTCCCCTGAACAGTCGCCCGCCGATAGAAACCCCACATTTCAGAGGGAATACAGATATGATGGGTCCAATAACCGTCGGCAAGGGGATCGCGATGCAACGGTCGAGCACGTCCCCCATAAATCGGGGAAGGCGATGCTACACCTGTTGAATCCCATGTCGCTTTTGGCCAGGAGGCGCTCTTCCCAGGTAGCTGGTTTGCGGGCGGATGACATGAATATTGGCGCCCGTAATCTGGTTCCTGCGATCCCAGACGACTACGATCCTCGCATTCGTGGGAGCATTGTTCATGACTTCTCTGCTCCTCGCCCTCGTCGACATCTTTCCGTTGCGCCTGTCTTGCAACATGACTCACATTACTCGCAGAATTCAATCGATACTTCTCAGAATACTGGTATCGGAAGTGAAGTGCATGGGAATGACCCGGGAAGTCAGACAATCCAACTCCCCGAGCAGAGGAGAAAGCAAAATGAATACTCTCCTGCATTTAAGGAGCATTTTGAAGACGACGAGAGAGTGCTGCAGGTTGAGAACAAGGCCTATTTGCAATCTTCCTTATTGACCGATCCAGCTCACCGGGACAATAACCCGCATGCTCTTCCCGTGTTTGCCAGAAAATTACCTCCGACTATATCTAGTCAAGAACAGCAACCCGACGGACGGGTGGACTTAAAACAAGGCCCTCAGCCAGATCCAGCTGGTGATGGTACGCCGCAAGGACTCCAAGATCCAGACACCATAGAGATTGTACCGCACCAACCGTCCGGTTTACCAAAACACTTCAAGAGCAATGCCTCGCGATTCAGCTTTGACATGAACGGTGTTGAATCCTCTACGCAGGAAAAACTTTTGGAAGAGAAGCATAAAGAAAAAGAAGCGGCACGCCGAGCCCAAGCGCGGTTGGAGGGTGGGGACTTCAGCGATGCTGAGGATGATTTCGATAACGATCTTCTCGACGATATGGATGACTTTGAGGAGAAAATTCCTGGAGTTAATATTGATGCCGACGAGGAGGATGAGTTTAGTGGCTTTTCTGGCCCTGGAAACATATTAAACAAGTCTTGGATTGGCCCCGACCTCTCTCCGGTCATTGCTAGTCCTGTCAATCCCGAGATGCCAAGTCTACAGAGTGGACAACTTTCCCCTCCTGAGGTTGGACCGGAGGACCGATACTTACTAGACCATTCTGCAGCTTACCCGGTACATGATGCGTTGTCCATTCCAGACGGAACTATGACACCTTCACAGAATCGGGCACAGATCCCACAATCTGGGTTGTCACAACTTATCGAGGAAGAGGACGAGGATGACCTATACTTTGATGATGGCGAGTTTGGTGAGCTGGACACCGACGATGGAGGCGATAAATTTGACGAGTCTATTTTTGATGACGAAACGAGCCACCTTTACGATCGAAAACGGGTTACGGTAGCCGACGCACCTGCCCAACTTGAGGAACTGGAGGGGGTGAAACCTTTGAGAGGCAGCATGTCTGACTACGAGGAAACTGGCACGGAACCCGGTCCCAGTGGTCTAAAGCATGTTCCCAGTATCGCTAGTGACTACCGGGAAATAAACCCCAGGAGGTATGGGAGCACAGTTGAGGGCATGCCTCATTCCGCGTCAGCAAAATCTCTTGGCGGGGTCCTGTCGGAGCACAATCTGAAGGCTTTACACAATGCTCTCGCAGATGCTGCCAACCAAGCAGCTAACAAGGGCCGGCTCGGACATACCACGAGCGTCAGTGAACGCTCCCTTGCGCATGAAAGCACCTCGCAGACAGCGGACTCCCATCCAGGGCTCATCTCTGACGATAGCCACCTCAGCCAAGGTATAGATATGGTCTCTTTCGACGAAGTGTTTGAGGATTTCAATTATGATGATAATGACGACTCCCTCTATGACGATCCAATTATTGCGGCCGCCAACGCGGAGGCTTTAGAGAACGATGACGACGGATTTTACGGACAGGAATTTGGATTTTATGCCCATGCATCTGGAAATGGCTCAGAACTCACCAATGGGGGTTACTTTGGCCCACGAGGTGTCGAGGGAGTCTCCCGCACCCACAGTGGCCGCGGAAAATTTAGAGAACCGAGTCTGACTCCTATCACGGAGCGGAGCGAATGGAGTACTCGCAACTCGATTATATCAGTTACGGCGCATGGGGCCGCGCATTCCAATCAATCATTAGCCAGTCCAGGTTTAGCCCAACTCGTTGACATGGGAAACATCGACGATGAAATGACGTTGGGGGCACTCATGAGGCTCCGACGCGGTGCCTGGGGAGGAAGCAACGGAAGTCTCCGTAGTAGTAGCGGAAGCCCACCTCCGCACCCGTACTCTGTCTCTAATCGTGGAAGCTTCACTTTCTCTGATGTGAGCCCAACTGTGCACACTGTTCCTCCTGATTTCCTAGGGGGAGCTAGCGCGATCGACTCTCCGATTCGCGAAACCGAGAAAGGTGGTGTCTGGTCTTCTTATCTTTCGCAATCGCGGACGGAATGAGAAGTGGGTTGAAATAGAGCGGATCCAGCTCTAGCTTCCCCAAAATGCACTCAATCTTGCCTTTTGCATTTATGCAAGGATCTTATACCCCCGTTGGATCTATACCTGACCATCTGCATCTATGAATTGAAGATACACCTTATTTTGCTCGAGCGTTTAATATGTCTACGATATGATGAATTTGCGGTTGGAAGGGGTGTCCGTTGGCGATCTGACTTTCTGTATACATAATCGCACATGACCAGGATAATCATAATAATGAATCTGCTTCTGTTTCTGCTTCTTCAGTGATATCGAAATGTTTGCATATCCGCGCCTCCGCAAAAACCCGGGGTGGGAAATGGTCATATCCGGCGGTGGCGGTGCAGGCTGCAGCTAGGCTCCTCCTTCCCCGTGCTCGGGACTTTCGGCTCGCCGCACAGCTCGAATGCTCGAGTCAGACTGAGTCAGCTGTAGCGCCTGCTTCCTGCATATCCTGCTGCATGAGCTGTCCTGTGTTGTCGGTCCGACCATTCATAAGGGCTTGTTACGTAAGAAGTGCCCCTGTACAGCTCAGCCACAGCTTGCCGTCCGTCATACCCGTAGATCCCGGCAAACTTGAACAAAACCAATAATACGCGCCTCGCTGGCCGCCCCCGTGTCTACCTATGATTCTCCCCTACCCAACCCCGTCCATTCGATTTCCTATCGTCGTTCTGACAATACTTTGATCTTCTCCTCTTTTTTTTTCCATCCCATTTCACACATTCTCCCCTCATTTCGAACTACTGTTGGAGAGTTGCTGCTCTCTCTCTAATGAGTCCCGTTTCTACTCAGGTGCTGCGGCAATTTTAGTCGACACCTGTTTTTACTGGTACGTCGCCCGTACAACTGAACGCCGCCGTTCCCGGGCCTTGCGCTTTTTTCCTTTCATCCGTTGCGAATTTACCTCATACAAACTTGCTGACCTGTAAACTCCCAATGACTCTTTAGAACATCAATTTTTAATTCTTCCCTTTTGTTTCCTCTTCTCCCTCTCCCCTCATCGTCGTCTCTACGACGCTCCTACGAAAAAGAATAGAGATTCCCTACCTTTCCGCGTTTGCCTTCTCTGACCCTTGGTACCCGGAAAAATCTCCGCGATGCTTCGTTCTACCGCCGTAAAGGCCAGCAGCAGCGGTATGCTGCGCGGTCCTGCCTGCTCTGCGTGTAGGCGGTCCATGTCTCTTGCCTCGACTGTCAGACGTGCTACTTCTGGCTCGAGTTCAAAATTCAGCCTCGCCGCCCGTCGACCTCTCGCCATTGTACCCAACGCCACAAGGCACTACGCGACCTCTGCACAAGATGCTGGTGTGGTGAGTGAAGAACCAGATAATCCCTTGAGCAATTGATTTGGATTTTTCGATAACTGACGTGTGAAATGTGGTTTCTCTAGGACGCCAGCGACTCCTTCCTCCAGGGCAACGCCGCCAACTATGTTGATGAGATGTACCTTGCCTGGAAGAAAGATCCTTCCAGCGTCCATATCTCCTGGCAAGCCTACTTCAGGAATATGGAAGATGGCAAGATGCCCATCTCTCAGGCCTTCCAGGCCCCTCCGACGCTCGTCCCCACTCCTACTGGTGGTGTTCCCCAGGATATCTCCGGTGTTGGCGTGGGTCTTTCTGCCGGCACAGATGTCACAAAACACTTGAAGGTTCAGCTGCTCGTTCGCGCCTACCAGGCCCGTGGTCACCATAAGGCCAAGATTGACCCTCTTGGTATCCGTGGTGAGGCCGAGGCCTTTGGCTACAACAAACCCAAGGAGCTTGAGCTGGACCACTACGGCTTCACCGAGCGGGATCTGGATGAAGAATTCGACCTCGGCCCCGGTATCCTGCCCCGTTTCGCCACCGAAGAACGCAAGAAGATGACCCTGCGCGATATTATCGCCGCCTGCGAGAAAATCTACTGCGGCTCGTACGGTGTGGAATACATTCACATCCCCGACCGCAAGCCTTGCGACTGGATCCGCGACCGCTTCGAGGTCCCTGAGCCTTACAAGTACGCCGTGGATGAAAAGCGCCGTATCCTCGACCGTCTCATTTGGAGTCACAGCTTCGAGTCCTTCCTTTCCACCAAATTCCCCAACGATAAGCGTTTCGGTCTAGAGGGTTGCGAGTCCCTTGTGCCCGGTATGAAGGCTTTGATTGACCGCAGCGTCGACTATGGCGTAAAGGATATTGTCATTGGCATGCCCCATCGTGGTCGTCTCAACGTGCTCTCCAACGTCGTTCGCAAGCCCAATGAATCCATCTTCAGTGAATTCTCTGGTTCCGCTGAGCCCTCCGATGAGGGTTCCGGTGACGTGAAGTACCACTTGGGTATGAACTTCGAGCGCCCGACCCCCTCCGGCAAGCGCGTCCAGCTCTCCCTTGTCGCCAACCCGTCCCATCTTGAAGCCGAAGATCCCGTCGTGCTCGGAAAGACCCGCGCTATCCAGCACTACAACGCTGACGAGAAGGACTTCAAATCCGCCATGGGTGTTCTGCTCCACGGTGATGCCGCCTTCTCGGCCCAGGGTATTGTCTACGAGACCATGGGCTTCCACTCTCTGCCCGCTTACTCCACCGGTGGTACCATCCATATCGTTGTGAACAACCAGATTGGTTTCACCACCGACCCTCGCTTTGCCCGCTCCACCCCCTACTGTTCGGACATCGCCAAGTCGATTGATGCCCCCGTGTTCCACGTGAACGGCGATGACGTTGAGGCTGTCAACTACGTTTGCCAGGTTGCCGCTGACTGGCGTGCCGAGTTCAAGCGTGATGTGGTCATTGACATTGTCTGCTACCGTAAGCAGGGTCACAACGAGACGGATCAGCCTTCTTTCACTCAGCCTCTGATGTACAAGCGCATTGCTGCCCAGAAGAACCAGCTCGACAAGTACGTTGAGAAACTGATCGCTGAGGGTACCTTCACCAAGGAGGACATTGACGAGCACAAGAAGTGGGTCTGGGGCATGCTCAATGACAGCTTCGACCGTAGCAAGGACTATCAGCCTACCGGCAAGGAATGGCTGACCTCCGCCTGGAACGGTTTCAAGACCCCCAAGGAGCTGGCCACCGAGGTTCTGCCTCACCTGCCCACTGGTGTTGATGTGCCTCTGCTGAAGCATGTCGCTGACAAGATCAGCGGTGCTCCCGATGGCTTCACCATGCACCGCAACCTCAAGCGTATTCTTGCCAACCGCAAGAAGACCGTCGAGGAGGGCGAGAACATCGACTGGGCCACCGCCGAGGCTCTTGCCTTTGGCTCGCTCGTTACTGAGGGCTACCACGTCCGTGTTTCTGGACAGGATGTGGAGCGTGGTACCTTCTCTCAGCGCCACGCCGTTCTGCACGACCAGGAGAACGAGGCTACCTACACCCCTCTGCAGCACATTTCCGAGGACCAGGGTAGCTTTGTTATTTCCAACTCCTCTCTCAGCGAATTCGGAGCGTAAGTTATAAGCCTCTGCATGATTTTTAAGATAATAAACATTAACCTGTTTCAGTCTTGGATTCGAATACGGATACTCCCTCACCTCTCCCAACGCCCTCGTGATGTGGGAGGCCCAGTTCGGTGACTTCGCCAACAACGCTCAGTGTATCATTGATCAGTTTATCGCGTCCGGAGAGTCCAAGTGGCTGCAGCGATCAGGTCTTATCCTGTCTCTTCCCCACGGTTACGACGGCCAGGGTCCTGAGCACTCTTCCGGCCGTATGGAGCGTTACCTCCAGCTCTGTAACGAGGAGCCTCGTGTGTTCCCCTCTCAGGACAAGCTTGACCGCCAGCACCAGGACTGCAACATGCAGATTGCCTACATGACCAGCCCCTCCAACCTCTTCCATCTCCTGCGTCGCCAGATCCACCGCCAATTCCGTAAACGTATGTCACTCCCTTTTCTTTTAATGATTTTTTTTAGGATCTGAAGCTAATTACCGGATTTAGCCCTTGTTATCTTCTTTTCCAAGTCCCTCCTGCGTCATCCTATTGCCCGTTCTCCCCTGCAGGAGTTCACCGACGAGTCCCACTTCCAATGGATCATCCCCGATGATGCTCATGGCAAGACTATTGACGAGCCTGAGAAGATTGAGCGCGTTATTATGTGTTCTGGCCAGGTGTATGCTGCCCTCGTGAAGCACCGCGAGGCCAACAACATCCGTAACACCGCTATTACCCGTGTTGAGCAGCTGCATCCCTTCCCTTGGGCCCAGCTCAAGGAGAACCTGGACAGCTACCCCAACGCCCGCAACATCGTGTGGGCCCAGGAGGAGCCTCTGAACGCCGGATCATGGAGCTACGTCCAGCCTCGTATTGAGACCCTCCTGAACGAGACTGAACACCACAACCGCCGTCACGTCCTGTACGCCGGTCGCGCCCCCAGCGCCTCCGTGGCTACTGGTACCAAGTCCGTTCACCTGAAGGAGGAGCAGGAGCTCCTTGTGGAAGCTTTCTCTGTCCACCAGGACCGTCTTAAGGGCGAGTAGATTAACCTCTTCCGAACGAACGGTCTTTCGTCATGCCTTTTTCTTTCTTTTCCATAGGTGCTTTGTTTCAGATGGGAGCTGGCTTAGCGTCTAAATTGTTTTTTGTCTCGATTGTATGATTTTTTTGATCTTTTTCTTTTGTTTTACCTACTATTTCCTTTGTTGTCTGCATGGGTCCTGGTTGCACCGGGGCAGTCGTATATTTCGGTTTGACTGGCCTGTCTATACCTAGAAAGTGTTTTTTTTTTCTATACATGTAAATTAAGAACATTGGTATAATATTGAATGTTTTCACCACTATTTTTGACTATTTTCCATTCAATGTTGTCTGTATCGTAGGCCAAGCTCGTTGTACCTGAGAAGGGATGAATGACATCATACAATAGGGCTGAGTCAGCAAAGCTTTCTGTCTCAAACCGTCGGCACCAATCACCTGATGTGGTCTGGAAAGGGAAAAAGTGGGTGCCTCAGTCCCCGATCAGGCCGTCTTCTCCGCACCTGATCGTTCGTTTCTGCTGCTTTTCCTCTCCCCGACTGCTTTCCATCGGTGTCACACTCTGCGTCTTCGTCTGTTGTCGATGTGCCTGCGGCAGAGGTGTCGATTAGCCGTTCCATGTGACTGCTTTTTCTCGCCGGATTGACATCAAGATTGCTTTTTTTGTTTTCCTCTCTCTTTTCTCGTTTCAATGTCCTCCGCCGTCGTCTCCTCGTCGGCTGTAAACGCTCAGGGCCCCAACGCCCGTCAGTCAGCGCGCCAGACACGGACAAACCCTTCACGGACGTCCAAAACTCTCGGACGCTCTTCCTTTGCCTATGGCCACTCTTCAATGGGCGATGCGCCCTCGACGCCCCCTGTGCCTCACGGGTTCTATCCTGCTCTCACCCACTTCACGGACGCCATCACCGCGCTCCCACGGGAGTTTCGTCGCCACAATTCGCTGCTGAAGGAGGTTGATGCGAAGGCCTGGGCTCTGGAGGATAATTTGTTGCAACTGCTGAAGGCGTCGTCGGAGTCTCAGTCTATTCCTTATCCTACGAATCCGGCGCCGGTTATCAATGGGGTTGTGAGGGAGGATCTCTTGCTTGCGGTGGGTTTACTTCATCTTTTGGGGATGATCTTTTTTTAACTGTCTTTGATATTATATCTAAAAAAAAAGGAAAAAAGAAAGAGAGAGGGGTATACTGATGAATATTTTCTTATCGTTTAGGATCTCGCACAAGTACCCGAATCCCAAGAGAGCAGAAATCGTCGTGTGCTCTTCGATCGTGTCCGACATACCCTCTCCGACCTGATGATGACCGCGGACGAGAAAAACCACGTAATTTCCAACGCCAATGATGAGTTGGATCGCCAGCTGGTTCGTCTGGATACTGTATTCCCGTTCATCGCGGGTGAGATCAGCGACGAGGCCCGTCTGGGTAGCCTGAGCCACTGGGCGTATTCAAATCGAAATGCTCCGAAGCCCGCCCCCAATGAGCGTCCTCGTCGCGAAGCTGCCTCCAACAAAGACCTCGTACACGCTCTGCAGGAAGCCGAGGCTGCCTCCCGCAGTGAGGCGAGGCGGGAAGCGGTGCTGGCTCGCCGACAGCGCCGAGCACATGCCGATTCGGATCTGGAAGAAGCGCGCGCTGCCGGCGCCCGTAAGGTACACAGTAATAAGGCACGCGGGGGCGGAGCCGGTGCGACTGCGAGCGACCAATCTTCGATGGGTCCTGCTCAGGGAGCTGCGGCCACAGGCTCTTCGAGTCAGGCAAAGCGCCGCAAAGTCGAGCGACCGCCCCCGGTGGAAACGGGTGCGCCTATGGAACGGTCTGCGAGTGGTGCTGGCAACTCTTCTGCCCGAGCCGGGTCGAAGGATGCCGCTGATGCGACCAAGAAACGATCGCGGGCGCCAAATGCAACTGCTGCTGCTGCTCGTAAAAGGTGGGCTACATATTCATATTCATGCTCGGCTTGGGGGAACTGATGAAGCTAATCGACATATATAGGAACAACACTGGAGCCTCAGCCGCCAACTCACCTATCCTCGCACCATCCCCTCTTGTCAGCGCTGCTACGGCTGCTACAATTCCGCGAAGTGCGGCCAGCCCTGGCCCTGGAGCAGCGGCTCGACCACAATCTTCTCGTGCTCAGCAGACCTCTACACAGAATGGTCGTCAAAGACCGTCGTCGTCGGCATCCAATCGGGTGCCTAGCTCCGGTAAGTAACCTATCAGGAATTTTGTAAAGGCTCTCTCTAATATGGGGTTCTGCCACAGGCAAAATCACAGAGCCGAAGGTTTCCGCCAAGGAGACACCTAAACTGGAGGCCGCCTCCCTTAACCCAGGTCCCCAACGAGAGACGGAAACTGAAATATTAGACAACTCAAAAGCTTCGGTGCCAACGAGCGTGCCCCGTGAAGACCCAGATGGAAAGCCCGCAGAGTCGATCGAACCCAGCGAGCCACCGGCGCCGCCGGCCTCAAATCCCGCGCCCAAAAGTAGGTCGTCGAAAAACTCGACCCCCGTACTGGCCACCTTGGAGCCCGCGCAACAGCGCGTGCGGCCAACGCGAAGCACAGACACAGCACCGAAACGTTCACAAAAGAAGGCCGGCAGCGTGCCTGCTGTGCAACAGAGGGCCGCATCAGAGGGCGAGGAGTCCCTCCACGAAGGCGATGATGAGGACGAGGAGGGTGAGCCGCGGTACTGCTATTGCAACGAGATCAGTTTCGGCGAGATGGTAGCGTGTGACAATGACGCATGTCCCCGCGAATGGTTCCACCTGTCGTGTGTGGGTTTGACGAGGCCTCCAGGGCGGAATGGTACGTTTTTTCTCTTTTTTTATATCTATTTACATGGCCCTACTAACCCATCCTTAGTCAAATGGTACTGCAACGAATGCAAGGAAAGTATGCGCCGAAGCCGAAGCGGACGCTAATCCAATAAACCCCGGAATATTTTCTTTTCTTCTTAATTTTTTTTTGTTTTTTTTTTTTTTTTTGTGGCGCTGGAATGGTTGGTTTAGTTTGAAGTAATTAAATAGAACTTCCATTATACACACCCACATTTACACTGATACCCTTTTATATGGACCCTTTCTTCCCCTACTTATGGTTCGAAATAATAATAATAAATCCTTCCCAACTATCTCCTATCTACATCTCCCCCCGTACTGCCCTTTGCCTCCCACCCCCAGACGCAGAACCTGCACTCCCACTCGTCGCCGCCGCCGCCGCCGCCGCCTCACTCTCCAACCTCCTCCTCATATCCTCAAACCCACTCCCACTCCCACCCTCCCCAGCACCACCACTACCACCACCACCACCACCTCCTCCTCCTCCCCTATTCCCCGCGCGTCTCCGCTCCCCCTCCTTCTCCCCAACCACCCACCCCGGAACCCTCCACAAGCCCCCCAACCCAGGCACCATTTCTGCCCTCCACGCCAACCCAACCATCCACCCTACCACAGCCGGAAGCAGCATAGCCGGGAACTGCGAGAGCGCGAGCTGCGCGGCGACGAGATACGTCGTTGACTTATCGGATAGGGAGAGCGTGAGTGGGGTTTTCCCGTTGCCTGTTGGATCTGGTTGCTGTTGCTGTTGTGATGTGGTTTCTGAGGTTGCTGTAGTAGATGGAGATGGGGTTGTAGAAGAGGAGGAGGAGGAGGAGGAGGCAGAGGTAGAAATCCGATACCGAAACGTCGACGGAATGGAGGCGTAGTACTGTGCTAGCAGGGCGAAGAGGGTAGCTGTTGGGCCCGACGGGAGGTAATTCAGGTGCATTAGGGAGAGGGGTCGTAGGATGAGTGTTAGGAGGAGCGGGGGGAGAAGGGTGGTGTATGGAAGTGTTGAGAGGAGGAATGTCTGTCACCGACAATAATCATTAGTCTTTTTTTTGGGGCCATGATATATGGTGGGTGGATAGCTAGCTATCTAGGAGGAGGGGGGGGAAACGTACAGCGACCTTCCTCTTCCCCCATGCCCGCTCGACAACCCGTAAATGATAAGCCAGCATCGCGGCGAACAGGGCCTCGGTGGAATTGGTGAAGCCTGCGACCTGCCAGATCAGGAGGCGCCAGTATTGGCTGTAGGGGAAGAGATGCGGGGAGACGTAGATGCCGGGGACATGTTTGAGGTCGAAGATGGAGAGGACGATGGAGGAGGCGACGGTGTAGATTAGGAGGAGTTTGGAGATGGGGGCGTTTGTTAGGCCAGAGGTTTGCATTTTCTCTTTCTCTCTCTCTCTCTCTCTCCGGTTTAAGCCTGGGATGGGAAGATGGAACCGGTTGGATGGGGAGGGGGGAATTTAAAGAGGTGGAGATGAGGAGTGGTGGTGGTTGTAATGAGGGACACGTTGCAGCGGGCCGAGGTGTGAAACTGGCAAACTTGTCCGCGACTGGTTTCTCTTACATCGATCGGCATGCCGAACTACAAAGAGGGCGGGAAAAATGAAGAAGCGGATTAAATGGATTTATTACTTTAAGAATCTATCATATTCTTGGTTTCGTCGGCTAATGCTTCCTGATATCGCGCCAATGCCGTTTCCAACGCCCGGATCGTTGGTCCCAGCAATCGCTTCACGGCCTGCTCGCCACCAGGTATACTCTCCAGATTCATTCGGATCTTCTTGCCCGTGGCCTGGAGCATCTCGCGCGCATGGCGCTTCACTTTGCCCACTTCTACCTGTCGCTCAGCTTCTGCGTCCTGCGCCACCGCGTTGATCCGCTCCATCGCCCGGTTCAGCGACTCCACCAACGATGCCACTTCGCCCGCGCGGTCCGGGTTGCCGGATAGAAACGCCTGCCAGAACTGATGCAAGAACTCGGTGGTGGTGGCGTGCGTTAGCGTGAGCCGGTCGTATAGCGTTGATGTTAATCCGTACGTGTCGGAAGTGGACGACACCTGTGTCTGGGCGCGACGGTCCCGGATCACGTCAAAAATCTGCTTAGATGCTTGATGTCGATGCGTACGAGTGCCGGCGACACCTGAATTCTTTTTTGCGTCCTCATCATCGCTATCCTCATCTGGGTCGACGATTTTGCCGAGCGGCGCGGACCCGTCATCGCGGAGCTTCTGTTCGAGGTCGGTGCGGAGACTCTGCAGGATTATCTCCGGGTCTTGCTGTTTCAGCAGCCTGGTCTGCTCGTCTTCGGAAGTTTTGGTCTGTGCGGAGAAAAATCGGCTTTGGTCTCGGATATTCAGCAGGATGCGGTTTTGTTCTTCATCTCCGCGCAGATCGCGCAACTGTAGCTCATCGTACGTCCCGTCGTCCATGCTGCTCACAGGCGCCGACGGGTCGCGGTCCGCAGGAGCGACGTTCGCCATGATCTTCTCGCTCAGGCTGTTCAGGGTACGAATAATAGGCACTTTTTCGACAGATGACGGCCTCATATCAATGTCCGGCCGGTTTCCCCGACGCTGGCTATTGTTCCCTTCGTTTCCTTCTAGATCCAGGAAATTCGGGACATGTGCATCCCGCTGCAAGACGGTGTATTCATCAGCCTTGAGGTATTTATCTAGAACGGCGTCCGTGGCGTCGTTCTCCGAGATACGTTCCCCCCTCAATTTTTTAAACAGTCGACTCTGGAAAAACCGGGACCAGAACTGCTGTTCGCTGAGCTTGGGTACATTCTCGTCGTAGACCCGCTTTACCAGCGGATGCTGGTTGAAGATCAACTGGATCTGCTCCTTGCTAATATTCAATTTCGTCACATTGTCCTCCACCCGGGGTTTCAATGACGACAATACGTTGTACGAACCCCGCGTCTGCGACCGCTCGATGGCATGAGCCCGCAGGAGATGCAGCCGCGTAGACCAGAACTGCGACATGAACTGGCTGGCCGTCAATGTATCCGGCTTTGTATGTAACGACTCCATGAACATCCTTTGTAGATTCGGATCCGCCTTCAGTAGCGATTGTTGTAACTCCACATCTGACTTCAGTCGCTTGTCGTCATCCCATAGGCTCTTTCCCGATCCCATGGACGACACCGCACTCGCCATCGCCATCGCCGCCGACATACCCTCCCCGGGGGCGGGGGTTCCAGCAGCGGGTGTGCCAACCGTAGCAGTGGGGGTAGAAGCGGCTTGCGTGGTTTTTGTCGCCTGGAGTACCGCACTGAGAGCATCTTTAATGGCATCGGCTTCTGCCCGCGCGTTCGCGCCGGCCGTAAACACAAATATGTACTGTTCAGGAGAGGTAGACGACGAGGTGTTGGCGGGAGCCGCGAAGATCTTCAGCATAACTTTGGCACTGGTCGCAGGTGTCTGTTGTAAATCTGCACCGGAGAGATTAGTGCCAAAGCACCCTCCATATACCAAACTGGAAGCTCCAGAATACTTGTTAGCGTAGGTACTCACTGGTAATCTGGGAGACGGGGAGCGTGATCGTCCCCGATGCACCACCGGCCGCAGGAATCCAGGAGATCGACTGCTGATCCTGCGACATGATCAGGGTGCCATCTTTCTTCTTGTACGCCGCCGACCCGCTCGGAGGTGCCATCGTTGTCGAACTCGACAGCGTCCACTATCCTGAGCGGCGCAGAGAGATCCACCCATCGGGAGGGAAGAAACCCCAGCAGACAGTCCGGGAGGAAAGTCGGAAGGTCAAATACCTTCAAGACGGGGGTCTTTTTTCGTGGGAAGCAAAAAGTACGAGAGTTGGGGCAAAGGTCTCTTGGGGAAGCTTGGGGAAACTTTGGAGATTCTTCCAGATGAAGAGACTGGCACGTGACGAGTCGGCTTTTCTTATCCAGCACGACTGAGTGGTCGTTATCGATAGCAGAGCTCTCCTCACGAAACTACCGCTGCATGTTCTGCGTTATATGCGAATTAAACATGGATTACATTAACTGAACTAGCTCAACCTGCTTTTTCATCACTTTCCCCTCAACTCCTTGGCCAAGAGACAAAAATAAATGAACAGAGAATAAAAGATGCGCGACCAAGCCAGAGCTAATCACAAATAGGTATCAACATCATAACCGTTAGCGGAACTTAAGGCTATCAATTCCGAACGCTGAAAGACATCTCACTCCTGCTATGCACACTGCTTGATTATGACATGATGGATGAAATGGGGAAATTCACTCTCACTTTTTGTCGCTGCGCTTCTTGATGAATGCTGAATTGGTGAATTTTGAAGACAGAACCCGCCCAAAACCCAAACACAGGAATGCAGGAATAGACGCAGAGCATAACATGAACAAAAGAGAAAAAAGTGAACAAGGGTATAGTATTAATTCAGTCCAAAATCGAAAGAAATAAAAAGGAAAACAAATCAAATCAAACCTCAGTGGTGAGTTTCACTTCTTGAACATGTAGTGCCCGTAGATACCACCCACATCGCCAACGGCGACAGGGATCTTTCTCATTCCCCACCAGCGAGCGCCCATCTTCCAGGAGCGCGCACCATCGTCGGAAATTGCGTCCGGCATAGATGCCGGGTCACGAACATACCATCCACGACGTCCGAGTTCACGCACGGTCCAGCCGGGCGAGGCCCTCGCATTTTTGGTCTTCTCGCGCAGGGGGGTGATCAGCTTGTCGCTGAATTCAACGACCTGCAGAGGATAACTCTGCTTCGAGAGCAGCAGGGAAGTATTGCTAAAGATTGAGCCGATGGTCATCCGGGGAGCCTTGTTAAGATCAAGGTAGCAAAGTGTAGGTGGCACCCAGAGTGCTACATCAGGAGACAGTTCGCCCGAATCGCCATCGACATGCGGGCGAGGCGGAGCAAAGAAGCTATTGAGGTCCTGGCTGCACAAGTCCGCCGAGCTCAACCCCAGCTCTTCCAAATGCTTTGTCAATGGGATTAGAGCCTGGATATGGGCTGAGGTAACTTTGGCGCCTCCAAGGTTGAGAGAACGAAGCGAGGATGGGAGCTGGGGAAGAAGTTGTTGGACATCCTCTTCCTCGAGTAGGCGGTAGCGCGCCGCATCAGTCATCAGATTCAAAAACACCAGCGAGTCGTTCACAGCAGGATGAGTACCCAGGAACTCCACCACCTTAGGTCCGCGGAGACGGATGCACCGGGATAAGCTCAGGTGGGTAATTCTGGCAGTTTCGGGGATGGAGAAGAGCGCTTCCTCCGTGATCTGAGTGTGGGTGACATCGAGGTGAGTCAAGTTGATCAGTCGGGGAAGAAGGATCTCAAAAGCAGATGCAGGAATGCTGCTACACTCGTGGAGTGAGACACGCTTCAAGTTTGGCAAGGTCATGGGGAGACCAGGACCCGATATCAAGGCCTGTTCGAAAAAGGTGGAGAAGGACTGAGTGGAACAGCCGCAGAAGTCGATAGCATGCAGATTGGGGAGACCGGTAAACAGCTTCTGAATTACTTCCACGCTAAGGTCGCCTTCGACGTGCTCCTGTAGTAAACATTCTTTTAAATTCGGCAACAGGTCCAAGCACTGCAGAAGTGTCCTGGAAGTGAGGTTCTGGATTTCGGAGTTCATCTGCTTGGTACGCCCAAGACCAACCGAGCTGAAGTGGGAGAAATCGAGGCGACGAACCAGCGTGCCCAATGCAGGATACTGAGATATATGGTTAAGAGCCTTGGAGAAGATGATAGAGTGCGGGAAGGTCATGTTTCTATACAGCACACTAAGGGTTGCCGCATGCAGAGTCTTAGACGTGAGCAGACAAGCAATTAGGTCTACATTTCGCGGTGTGTATCCGTTTGGTGGAATATCCAGTGCCAGGTGTGAGATGATTTGATCTATAGTTCATTAGTATACTACTTTCTGGTCTCAAGGAAGTGAAGGGGATGCGCCATACCGAGAATCTCTGGTGGAAGCCTTTCCAGACGAGAGGAGCCAGGATCAGGTCTGCGTTCTTTCACTTGCGGCGTCTTGCGGGCAGGAGGACTTGTTTCCCAAGCCCAGCCGCGGGAGTTTATATTCCCTAGTGTTCGGAGATCACTATAGCTCTTGCTCAGACTCTTCCCGCCTAGGCGGATTTGCTTCCAGCCGAGAAACCCTCCACAGGGACAGCAAAAGTCAGGGCCCTGGTGCATCTCGATGGGGTCCGGTTTGTTGTGCTCTTGTTGGGGTTGATCTAGGTGTGTATCAACGAAGGATTGTGCAATACCTATAGGAAGTTAGATGGCCACTCAGCTAAGAGACAGGTATGTAAATGACAGCAATGCTAGACTACAAAGGGAAAGCCAGGGATAGAGATACGCACCATCAATATCCTCCTTGATTGAACCAAACGAGGGACGGCGACTGCTAGGTCCCGAATGGTCGGGGGAGGAGCAAGACGGTGAGTGAGGCGAAGAGCTGCGAGAATTGGCCGATGGAGAGACGGTCCTCGAAGCTGGACTCGAAATACGAGGGAAAGGCGTCTTGTTGGTGGGGACGGCGAACGGGATCGTGGCAGCAGACATGGTGGGCAATAGTTGGCGTGCAAGCTCTCTCTATATAAGTATACAGCCGCTTGGGGGATAGGGTCGATCAAAGCGAGTGGAAGGACCGGAAATGCGCAGTGCAGGGTACAGAACACGCAACCCAAAAGCAAGTCCGAAAGAAGGTAAGAAGAAAAGGAAAAAAGAAAAAAAAGCTTTCCCTTCCCCAGATTCCAACAAAACCTTTTTTGGTGCAAATTACAGCTAGCGAGACACACCAGGGAGGGTGGCGGAGACACCAAGGCCGGGAGGGTGAGGAGACGGACAAGCTGTTAGTCACAGAATGCAGCGGATGGACCAACGCCGCGCCCCGAGTGGGCGCACTATCGAGAAGAAGGGATCCGACCAGGAGATGAGCAAAAGCAGGTCAATTATTCGTTACACTCGAAGCTGGCGAAGACAGGGGCCCTGTGATGTGATTTCGAGGACCGGAGAGCGGATGATGGATGTGAGGAGGGATTGGGGTTGGTTGGGGTTTGGCGAATTGCAGCAGGAGTGAACGTAACAGAGCTGCAAAAGGGCAGACAAGTTAAGTTTCTATGAAGTAAGTGATTTGCTTTGAGAGGAGGAGGTGACAAGCCAGGAAGAGTAAGGTAGTTCCTAGTGGGCGGCCTGGACTATTCGGTTTATTATTTCATAGGGTAATGGTGAGGAGGAGAGGAAAGTGGCATGGGAAAAGTAATTTAATAACACTACTACCACATGAGGCGAATATTAAATCTAATAAAGAGACTATTATTAAGAATTAGAGGGGGGGGAAAGTCTGATTTTTTGTTGGTTGAAGGCGAAGGGGGGAAATCCAAAATACGTATGAATGCGGCGAAAACAAAGGATTTTTTTTTTCATTCCCAATCAGTGGCACTGTTTACTCTGACTCAAAGAATCTCTGGAGGATAAGAAGCTGAGCTGCGTTCCGTCTCCGGACCAGACAGCCGGGTACTCGGCAGGAATCATACATAGGTAGGATGATACTTTAGTACTCGACTTATCGCGTCTCGAGTCTCGAATCGGCAGAATCCTTTGATTCGATCGCTGTCGGCAAGGCGATTTTTGCTTTTTTCGGCCTGGATCTAAATTTAATGTTTATCTATCAATCAGGTTACTCCGCACTCTCAGGGCCAGGCAGTACTTCGTAATGACTGCCCATGTTCGGGCTTTTCTCTCTCTATTCTTGTTCTGCAATTGTTTGCTTGATAATTGAACGAGTCAGATGATGCTAGCTGGGCCTGGAAGGTGCCATTTCCGCCGCTTTGTCGCATTGATGACTGAGGATTTGCGATCGCCCGCCTGCATTCTATGACATAATGGAAAACCGCCTCTGCAGCCCCGTGACTGGGAAGCTGTCAGAACAGACCTCTTGGCGGTACGGCTCTGTATCAAAACTTTCAGCCCACTCATCGAGTCCTTTTGCGACTTCGCTCCAATTGCTTAGAACTGCAGACAGTAGCCAGAATCGCGACAGGGATACAATATCATCCAGCCGTGACCCTTTTCGATAAACTGCACTGTGTCTCCCACAGGTGGTTTTCTATTCCGACCTTCATTACGAGCCATGATGTAACGGCGTACCAACAATACCAGAGGCAAAATTCCTTACCTAACAGTTACTACTTGCCGGTCCGCCATTTGCTCTCCGCCGGGGTCCCGTGATTGTGCGGAGGAAATGACTGGCTCACTCCTTCGTCATCGCTGCCAGCCTACAGTGGAAAAGCCCGTGTTCCACTTCATCATCGCCTGTTCCCCGGAGTGCATGATCACTGTCCCCTGGCGCCAGGATACTTTACCTGTTCCAGCGCGCACATGGGAACAAGAACCAAGCTGACCGATCCAGAACCACTCACCTGACGCTTCCCCTATTCCCCCAAGCATCCGAACTGGCCCAACCTCCGGGAACTGGTATTCGGGGATCAAAGCCCGTTAGGCTTTGCATCCAACTAGTACCTATCTCCGCGCACACACGGCCTGGAGCCTGGTTCACCTGCAGTTGCTTGTTCGCTGGCATTTCGGTCTCACCCTATAGGTCCTCAACTTGGAACTGTCTCCCTTGAATACTCTGCTTTGACTGGGCTGAAGTGGTAAAAAGAACTTTCTGCCCCACCTCGCAATCCTTGAATACATAACAGGGGTAATCAAGGTTTCTTTCAACTTTCGGCTGTTCATCTTTGCTGGATAATAGAGGTCAACAGACTCAGAGAAGCGGTAAGTATGTGCCAAGAGGAGGTGTCTTCCTTCCCCACAATCTATTGGGCCGGCCGTCAGATATAAGACCCCAATACGTCCTTCCAGGCTTCCACCATCCCTTGATTACCACGTTGTGGCACGTTCTCTAGTAGAATTCCTTCTTCGCTGGTGGCTGAATTATTGATATTACCAATTCTGGCCACGATGACGACTCTCCATTCCTTCCATTCGTGGCTTGGAAATCGCTTACCCTTGTTCAATTATACCCTTGGAATTCCTAGTTTACACCTACCTACCTAACTTGCATTGGCGTTGATTGTGTTAAATCATTACAGCTTGGCGCAATTTCTGGTCGGAGTGGCCCAATCTGATCACACAATATCAACTTCTCATGATACAAGCATTTTGTTGCGAAGTCTGGTCAATAGCGAGATAAACTCAACTCACCATACTCCTTCCGGTCGTTTCGACTGTTCGGCGAATAAATAAAATACTCTCTCTGAAATATGAGGCCTTATATGCCGGAGTGATATCTTGTGATGCCGTTCTATTTGATCGCGTGTCGTCCACGTTCTCCACATCGGCATTGTTGTGTTTGGTTTTCTCTCAACCATGGATTACCTGGAGTTTTGCGACTAGTTCCGCGGTTCAAATAACCCAACATCAATCCCGATGCCTAGAGATGCATAAATGCAAACACTGTTGGATGATACGTGTACTGGTAATACTTCCATTATCAGTGGAATTCTGGCAGTCACCTGACCTTATACTTCTAGACTCCTTGCTCGCCCAGACTCACGAAAATAGGAACATCTGCAAGAAAACAGGGAATTCATTACACCTGTGGGGCGTACATATTTAGTGTAACCAAGCATATGTCTTGGTTATATCGCTTTTGGCAAAGTATAAAGATTCATAGTGATTAGCATCCATATTTCTACGACCTACTTACATATCCCCCATCGCATATATCAGACCCCAGCTACAAGTCAATATTCTCGAGAACAATCTTTGAATTATCAAATTGCGCAAATCTTGATACCAAAATGACATACAGAGCAAATTTGACCACTATAACCACTCCATAACCCCTCTCATAGATCATGCTCTAGTAGATAACCCGAATCTAGATCCTATTTACCCACCTCCCCCAAAAGCCCCTGCGCCTCATACACCCTCTTCAAAATATCCCGAATCACCCACTCCTTCCGCTCATTATACTGATCTATCGTCTCCCCACTCCGACTACTCTCCTCCGCCGCCACCCTCTTCACGGCCACATACCGCTCCCTGTCCTCCTCATGCTCCCTCAACCAATCCCGAAACAGCCGATGACGGACCAACTCCGGACACTCGGGCCCAAACACATGGATATTCGCATAATACGGCCTTTCCAGCCCAAAGAACCGATGGTTGTGCCACTCCGGCTCGCGTAGTATGAACTGGAACCCGGCCTTCTCAAGCGCGGGCACGAACAGCTCCTCCTGGGTCGGGTCGGCCACGGTGATGTCCACGTCGATTACGTCTTTAGCTGGGAGGCCCGGGACGCTGGTGGAGCCGACATGGGAGATACAAAGGGCTGTAGGCCCGAGAGCAGTTTGGATCATTTGATGGATGGTTTGGAAGTGGGTGGGCCAGAGGGGGTTTGAAGGGACGATTTCGGGGGGTTTGGGGGTGCGGGTGGAGACTCTTTCGGCTTTGAGGGGGTCCCATATTTGGTGGATTGTTATGGGGTTGGGAGGCATTTTGGCTTTCGTTTTCCCCCCTCCTTTTCTTTGCTGCTATGTCTAAAGATGAGTTGTGTTCTACGGAGGTTTGCATGGAGATGGTTTGGTTAATTTAAGGTGTATGGGGTTTTATGTGTGCCTGCGGATGAATTTGAGTCACATTGAAGTTTTCTTTTGCAACCTTCTGGTGTTTCTTTCCCTTTTCTGTTTTAGTGCTTAGCACTGGATACGAGGGCGGCTTGATGGAGGGGGTATTTTTAGCCAATAATGAGTTGAATATGTCAGCGTAGACTACCTAAGTGCTTAGTTACATTTGTGGACTATAAAGGTGATCAGGTCCAATAAGAAGCTCGGTATAGCATCTCAAAAGGGACGGAACTCTAAGTGCCAGGAGGAGAGCTTATCTTTTATAACATGGAATATCGAGTATTAAATAATGCGAACGTAAAGAAAACAGATATACTCTATAGCTTTCTTTTCATCTTTTGGCGTACCACGACTACGCTACCATCTCCCTCGCCTGTACGACAAGGAACAGTATCATTCAGATGCTTGCCATGTTGACTTATTCTACTAGGCAACCAAGTACTAAATGTGCTCATATATCTCCCTATTCCACATCAAAAACCGAGTTCACTCAGAACTAAGAAACCTTATAACGCAAGCCCTCCATACTCCAAATACATCAACCCAGCTAAGTTATAAACCAACAATAAATTCAGTAACGTATGGCTTGGAAAAGCTTCCAGGTATCTAGAGCACAAAGCGCTCACTAGCTGCTAGAAAGTAACTTAAGTACAAGTAGATATCTTATTTGATTGCCATATTCTGCCCCCGCGTGTGAATACCCTAAATATCAGGCCCTCTAAAATGGGTGAGAAAATGTAGTGACTCTGACACAAATTCTACGATTTCTAAAACTCCGTCCTCCCACTACTAATAATACTGCCTAGGTACCTCTAGGTACTTCACTCCTGTAGATGTACTTGATCAGTAAAAAATACCGTTTTCTGAGGACTGGTGGGTCTGATCTTATCAGATAAGATCTTTCAACCCCTCCTCCGGTCATGTGGGCGGAGAATCGTTTTCTCCAATAATGGCCTAGTGTACCGGCAGAATATGTTACTCATTTTTTTTTCTCTTATCAGCTGTGACTCTTGGACTTTGGTCTCACGGGGAAAAGGTTTCTCTTCCATTGTTCAGAGCTCAATTTCTCTCAGTCTCATATCCTTAGCATTTCGCCTGATTCTGGTCATTAGCCAAGATCAGTGATCTCTTTTCCCTCGAGAGAGACCCCCAAGTCGAACACACAACCAACCCCACCATGGCTACTGAGGCAATCCCCCACAACTCGTTCGACACGATCCTCGTGTTGGACTTCGGTTCGCAATAGTATGTCACTCTTAGTTACTGATGGAAAGCTTTTCTATGGTGGTTGGCAACTAACAAACCGTGTGTTAGCACCCACCTTATCACTCGACGTCTACGTGAGATCAATGTCTACTCCGAGATGCTCCCGTGCACCCAGAAGCTCGCCGATCTAGGATGGAAGCCTAAGGGTATCATCCTTTCCGGTGGCCCTTATTCAGTATACGAGAAGGATGCCCCCCACGCCGATCCTGCCTTCTTTGATCTCGGTGTCCCAATCCTGGGTATCTGTTACGGTCTCCAGGAGCTCGCCCACCGTCTGCATGCCGACAATGTCGTTGCTGGCACTTCTCGAGAATATGGCCATGCTGACCTCAAGGCCACCCGATTCGGAGGCCACGTGGACAAGCTCTTCGACGGTCTCGAGGATGATATGACTGTTTGGATGTCCCACGGTGACAAACTCAGTAACCTCCCCGAGGGTTTCCACACCATTGGCACAACCCAGAACTCCGAATATGCCGCCATTGCCCACAAGTCTGAACCCATCTATGGAATTCAGTTCCATCCCGAAGTGACCCGTGAGTGCATCCTGTCCACTTCTACCGAATGAGGCCGCGGGGACCTGTGCATGCTAACTCGTGCTCTTTTTTCTTCCAGACACTCCCCAAGGTGGACGGCTCCTTCAGAATTTCGCCGTTGGTATTTGCGGCGCCAGCCAGAAGTGGACCATGGCCGAGTTCATCGGTCAGGAAATTACAAGAATTCGCTCCCTCGTCGGCCCCGAGGGTCAGGTTCTCGGTGCCGTCAGCGGTGGTGTCGATTCCACTGTGGCTGCCAAGCTGATGAAGGAGGCCATTGGCGATCGATTCCACGCCGTCCTCGTTGATAACGGCTGCATGCGATTGAATGAATGTGCTAAGGTCCAGGAGGTCCTCCAGGAACAGCTGGGTATCAACCTGACTGTTGTTGATGCTGGTGATGAGTTCCTGGCTGGTCTGAAGGGTGTACATGATCCCGAACAGAAGCGGAAGTTCATTGGAGGAAAGTTTATCGACGTCTTCGAGGCGGAAGCCAAGAAGATCGAGGCCCAGAATTCTGGAAAGGTCGAATGGTTCCTTCAGGGCACTCTTTACCCTGATGTCATCGAGAGTATCTCCTTCAAGGGACCTTCTCAGACCATCAAGACTCACCACAACGTCGGCGGTATCGCTGAGCGTCTGATGCGTGGACACGGCCTGAAGCTCATCGAGCCTCTCCGTGAACTGTTCAAGGACGAAGTCCGGGAGCTCGGACGTCAGCTCGGTATCTCCCCCGAATTGGTTGGCCGCCACCCCTTCCCTGGTAAGCTTCCCTACTCCCAAATCCAGACCTACCTTTACTTCGTTCTTTGCTAACCGCCTCAAAGGCCCCGGTATCGCCATCCGTGTCCTCGGCGAAGTAACAAAGGAAAAGGTCGAAATGGCCCGCCAAGCAGACCACATCTTCATCTCCATGATCCGGGAAGCCGGTCTTTATGATGAAATCGGCCAGGCCTACGCTGCCCTGGACCCCTCCCGCGCCGTAGGCGTGATGGGTGATAAGCGTGTATACGCAAACATCATTCTCCTCCGCGCCATTTCCACCAAGGACTTCATGACCGCCACTCCTTACCCCTTCTCCTACGAATTCTTGTCCAAGGTGTCGACCCGCATCGTCAACGAGGTCTCTGGCGTTTGCCGTGTTGCGTATGACTACACGAGCAAGCCCCCTGGTACTATTGAAATGGAGTAAATTCGATAGAATGCGGTGGGCCGGGTGGCATAGAGAAAACTTAAAATTATTTATACATTTGGTAACGAGGGATTCTAATCTTTGCGTTTATGAGTTATGCATACATATTTCAAACAAACAAAATTTGGAATTCTACTTTTGTTTAGTGATCAGTAGATAAATTAATTCCATACATTTACATTCACCATCTGATATGTTCGTGTTTTCCCTGTTCCCTACCCTGCGTCTGCCCCGCCTATACAAATACAGAGACAGACACAGATAGATACACTAGGATTCGAGATATACCCTCCAAGAAACCGTTCAGAGCCCAAAACAAAAAACACAAAAAGTATCCTCCCCGACAGGGAGTCGAACCCTGGTCTCCCGCGCTCGTTTTCTATTGAAATGACAAGCGGAAATCATGACCGTTAGACCATCGAGGATGAGATGTGATATACTCATCAATATATCAGCCTTATATAAGCCCTAGGCGCAGCCAAAACACAACGCACGAACCACCCCACAGTCAAAACAAATAAGTTATCCAACTACCTACAGCTTCAAATATAATCAAGGGGCTGGCTATCTTCTTCCTCAATCGCAGCCAAAGATGCCACAGGGTGGTTATATCAGTAGGTGGGATATCAGAGGTGGGTGGACCTTGCCGTTGAGGTTGAAGGATCCGAAGAGCTTTGGTGTTTGTTGGATGTCAGACTTCGGACGTGATTGCGTATTTTCTTGCCCCTCGGCTGGCGCGTTTTCTATCTAGGCAATCCGTAAGTCTACGGGATATGAAAGGGTAAAAAAAATAACAAGAACTTCAAGTATACAAAAAATTCTCCCCGACAGGGAGTCGAACCCTGGTCTCCCGCGCTCGTTACCTGTTAGGTATGACAAGCGGAAATCATCACCGTTAGACCATCGAGGATGGATGATGTGGGGATGGGCTTTATTCAGATATATAACCTAGAAAGGAATATAGCTAGATTTCTCGTGCCCTAAGTCGCAGGAACTACCAAAAGGGTGTATTGAATAACGGATACTAATAGCTACGGTATGGTCTCTGTGTCAGCGCGGGTGAAATATTGCTGTGTAGAAGATTGTCTCTACTGATTTGGCGAACTACTTAAGAAATCTTGGTATTCTGTTTAGTTGTGTCGGCCTGGTTATTCCATGCCGCGCAGCCAGGGGATGTTTCTGTCTAATATTTTCTGCAAACACCGTGCTTCCCGACATGAATATGTAAGGCGGCCGGTGAGGGAATTTGGAGCTTTACTATAGGACAGACATGCCGTCGGGTTTTGGGCTGTGTCAGAGGCCTTGGGCTGGCCCATCAGTATTTGCAAAGAAAGCTGGTTCCCGTCACCAACAAGCTTGCTAGAACCCTGTATTTAATTTTGGGAGGATTAGATTCCCTAGATGACTTAATTTCCTACATAGGCCAGTTTTACCTATTGCTTTGCCCCGGTAGACCTTTTATCCCGTGTACAGCAAGGAAAGAGGCGGCAGGAATAAGAGGCTGTGCACATTTAATGGAAATAAGAATAGCACCAAACGCCTGGCTCTTATCAATAAGCGGTTTTTAAGGGGGGGAAGAATAAGGGGGGAAAAACAGGTTTTCGCTGCAAACAGGACGACCAGAATCCGGAAGAACCTTCTGCTGCTCATATTTCCTATGTCTTTGATGTATTTAAGGGGCTTTGACTCCCCAGGTAGATCTAGTTTCCCATACAACCCAATTTAATCTATATCACTTTGGCTTATGCCCTTTCTACAAGGTACAGCCCTCTTCCACCATAGGGGAGAGGGGTTTAATAGGATACAATCCATATTCAGTGAGCAATTCATTCTCTTCTCCGTATTTACTGTCCTTGTCGTGTTAATTGAGTCAACCATTCTAGGCATTCTCTATTCCTTGACCGAGTTCAAGTAAGTTCTCTCTCCGATTCACTACTCTCTGCTCTCTCTAGTTGGCCCTCTCATTCAACTAAACTTCTTAAGTTAATTAGCTCTGCCATTCACTAAACTGCTCGTCTGTATATAAGAAGGCTTCTTTTCTAAGAGTCCACACTTCCTCCTACTTCCTTCACTATCAGGCACCATCAGGCACCAAGCTCATCCAGGTAAGTTCTCACTCCCCGGCATTGGTACCCATATCTGACAAAGCACTGAGTCTCGGACCAAGTTCTCTTTTAGGGTTTCGTAGCACGATTTATGTCTGAGTGGCACTTTATTTACCAAAAGGGCTCTTACTATATCCTCAATCGCCCCTTGGGTCAACGTTGCTAGAAAGGTACTCCAGGAGCTCAATATTTGCAGTAAGTTGTAGTTCCTTGGTTTGGATAGATCTGTTTCTGACCGAAGTCCTACTAGTACAACCTCAGTATTGATGAGAACATGGAGTTCCTCTCGACAACCTCGAAAGGCAAAAGTACGAATTCAATTACCCCATTCGCGGGACATTAGAAAGAATTAGAAAGCATTTCAAGATGCTACCAACAGTATCCTCGCTGAGCCCAGGTTTCAACAGGCTCGTACCACACTTGAAATCGATGACTTCGTGACAGCAAGAATGCTTTCATTCTACATGCAAATCAACCCTTTGTGGCAAGATATAAGATCCAACAGCATTGATTCGATAATTAGGGCATCAACCAAATTGGTATAGTTTTCTTCCCTAGTAGAATCACGCTTTACCTAGCTAACAAACCACAAAGATATGGTGCATGAAGCGCAGAAGGCCGTGATAACAGCACCGCTGATGTTCAAGGTAGTAGGCTCACGCGACCACTATTGAGGAGGTTCTGACGGGCTGATTTTAGGCGCTTTCATGTCCCCCAGAGCAGCGATCGACTATTATTAGATCAAGTAAAGCAGTACGCGTATCTTCATGTCTTTCCAACGGGCATTGCTAACAGATGGCTTATGTAGATGGTCAGGTATCGTCGGGGGTGCATCTCTGGTGCTCCCCATAACCTCCTCCAGGCACTTACAATACTTACGTCGCCGACTGCTCTGGAATGGAAACCGCATGATGATGAGGTTTCCATGCTCATAATATGCTGTTGAGATCATTGACCCTCGATTCGGACAACGGTTGAGACTACACCCCTGCTTTGACGATGACCCAATCCCTCCATTACGGGGAGAGGTTGGATGGATTACACCGCTTGCACCGTTATCATTTGTGCGTCGTTTCGCTATTGGTTGTCGTCGATTATGCATCAGCGATAATGCAAGAAAATCGCGATTAGAAAAAAAGTTCGAGATGCCGCGTTGACAGCTTCAACCTTAATGGATGGAACTGCAGAAGCAACCTATGGCAGCATTTGGAAAGATTCCTGATTTCGACATGCCCGTGAGTTCATAATTTCGTCTGGGCTTGCCAGGGAGCAGATTTGATAAGAAGGATAATAAACGCTCTGCTGAAAGAGCTCTTCGCGTTCGCTTCTGAGGACTCTCAGAAGCAATATGCAATGTTGAGATCTTACTCTCCTACTTCCCTTCAATCTAGCAAATGCTCTAGCAGGAGTTTAAATGAAAAAAATATAACACTTTCCCTGCCCCAGTGGGTTTGGGGAGAATTGCAGAACGTCCGTCCCTCCTGCGTGGCTTTTATGAGTCTCAGGGTTGCACGATGACCCAGCTCGGAGTAAATGACTCCATTGAAAACATGCTGCCAACGGATCTGGAATCAGCGAGCCGAGATGAACAAAATGGACTTCAAGTGGATTGCCTCCAGAGAGATGAACCCAATGCGTGGAGTTGCCACCACGGCCTGCACGGGAAGTCAGTCATCTAGCTAGATGCCTTGGACGCATATAGACATGAAAAAACCCCGTGGTCGAGATGCTGGAGGACATTTTCTTTAACAAGCCCCCGCGTGGCTCCTCGGAATTTCCAGAGCTGGCAACCTAGGAGAGACAAAACTTTTTAGAGCACAGAGAGAAAAGGAACAACATCTTACGCCCGGGGATTTGGAGTTCGCCGCAATCACGCTGTTGCTTACTGCCCAGATTCTCTATCGTGTTTTAGAGTTCGTTCTACTCGAGATATGGTGGCAGTACAGGTGTGCTTATTGAGCGTCCAGCGTGTCCGACGGGCAAAGCTTTGGAATTGCATCGACAGCGCCAATATCAAGTCCAGCTATACAATAACCCTTTCGACGGAGAACAGCCCAATTCGCGATATTATTTGTTTCGATTTCAAACTAATTTTTCACCTTAATAATGCAGCTTTCAGCCCTGACAACGTTTCTTGATCTTACCCTCTGTTCGCGAAGTAACACGCCGTCATTTAACATCATGTTCGCAAATAGCCGTTCCAACGGGAGCGAATCGAATATTCTTTCGCGGTTAGGCTCACTGCCCTATTCAATGAACGGATGCTATGTCATCCCGGAGGTCGAAACTTGGTAGTGGTGGGATTTTATTCTGCCCACGTCTGTTTTTTGGAGAGGGCTTTCGGGTGGCCATTCGGATTTATCTTCCGTTATCCACGGTGTCTCCCTTTCTGCTTCATTTGGGCCTTTTCTCGGATCCTGGTTTATGTGACCCCTTACTGTGCCCTTAAGATCGTGTGGGAAATGATAGGCCCAGATTATACGATGAGGGAACAGTACCTATCAAGGGGTACAAATTAGTTCCATTTGATGCATCCCCCACTCCCCCTCACACTCCATCCAAACCCAACTGGATCCAAGTCAGTACTCCTGGCTCTATCTTAGTCCAACTATTCCAACTCAATCCTACTGGGTCCGTCTGAATAAATCTCCATCCACTTAATAAACTTTCCGCCAGTTGTCTCGTTCTCATCCGAAAAGCTTGTTGAACCATGTGCACTCATGATTCTCGCCTGTCTGTCACATACACAACGATCATTTCGTGCAATCCTTTGGTGTATATCTTCTTGGGGTTACAGGCAAGACATACTCTTCTGTTCTCTAGGGCTCGCAATTCTGGAGATATGCCAAGGCAAAATGATAACGTAGGGCTCCCTGTATCTGTCTAATCATGTACACTATGCATCTGGTAGGGTTATTAAGAGGATTTGTCCGTTCATATTATCAATATGGTCATTTGACGCCGGCCGAAAGCATACCTACCACGTCGACCCGAATTTATATTTATCTTTCTCGGCAACATTTTATTTAACAAACATTTAACTGCGAAAACAGACGGAGACTTGATATACCCTCTCAAATATACCCAATAAAGTCACTGAAATCCCTAAGTGTATAGTTATAACAGTAATAGAAAGAGTTCTGCCGGTCTCTTTTTTTTTTAAAATAAACCTCATACTTGAAAGTTAGGGCTAGCTTACAATGAATATGAGTACTAGTGATAAAGCCAAATATGTTAACCAATGATATCTCAATTCCTCGATGGTCTAACGGTCATGATTTCCGCTTGTCATACCTAACAGGTAACGAGCGCGGGAGACCAGGGTTCGACTCCCTGTCGGGGAGATTTTTTTGTGGACTTTATTTTTCATTACCATGATTTCATGCCTTACTTTACCTTCCCTGGGTCTACTTTTTATTTTTATCCATGGAAATAACTTGATGATATTCTATATGAAGACCATACGTAGTAGTAACGGCAACTAAAATCCAGCAAGGGGACCAACCAACATACGAACCTACCCCGCGGACACTCAACTATTTAATCTCCAATGAAGACTCCTCCAAACAGTGTCTTATCAAATGTGGATAGCTGTGACAGCTTATCGCACCCGCCACTTCAAATACTTTCAAAATGCAAAAAAGCTTGCTCCTTTCAAGAATCCCTTGGCTGTGCAGAATGTATCGGGCCGGAGTACAAGTCTTTGACCTCACAGACCTGCGATGAGAAAGGAACCGACCACGAGCCCAGAGAATTGAAGTCTCTAATCCAGAGATAGGCCATTTATCCCATCCAAACGAACACATTCCGCGCCCCACCACTGATATCAGCAACTGCGTATAGATAAAAAGAGCTCACGCCGTAAACTCCGCTATTTCCGTTCCCCCACCTCCAGATCTTCAAGAGATAACTTGAAACCAAATAAAAGGCAGGACTTCTCCCCTTCTTTCAAATTCCTAGCAACTTTCGAATTTCCTTCTCGCAAAAATGTCCACAGTTCTTCAATCTCAAAAAACCGCCCTGATCACCGGTGCAGCATCCGGGGTTGGGTATGCAGTCGCCAAGCTCTGTCGCAGCCGGGGTATGCACTTGGCTCTCCTCGACATCGACGCAGTGAATCTGCCGAAAGCCAAGGAGGCGTTGGCAGCTACAGATGCGTCCCTGAAGACGGAAGCTTATGTTATTGATGTCGGAGACAAGGCGCAGTGGGATAGTGTCGTGACGCAGGTTCAGTCGACGTTCTCTACGCTGGACCTGGTGCTTCTCAATGCGGCGCGAGGGATCCGGCTGCGGGATTCGGATCCTTGGGTCGACAATCTCGAATACTGGAAGCAGGTTAGACGAAGTTTTTTCCTAGTTTTGTTGTTTGTAATGGGGAACATGAAGAAACTGACCTCGAATGAATTGATGGATGGAGGATAGATCTTTGACACAAACCTCTTCGGACCCATCAACGGCATCAGCGCGGTCCTCCCCCTCCTGAAGAAAGAATCCACCCCCAAATCAATCGTCATCACAGGCTCGAAACAGGGCATCACTAATCCTCCCGGCTCGGGCCCGGCCTACAACGCTTCCAAGGCCGCCGTCAAGAATCTAACAGAAGGCCTTGCCCACAGCTTGCGGTCGGATCCCGTAACGGCGCATATCTCGGCTCATCTGCTCGTGCCGGGATGGACCTGGACAGGGTTGATGGGTAACGTTGGGCCCACGGCTGAGAGCGAGGTAACCAAGATGAAGGGATCGTGGTTTCCGAGTCAGGTTGCAGAGGAGTTGGAGCGGGGGCTGCAGAAGGGGTCATTCTACATTATCTGCCCGGATGACGAAACCGATGCGGCCCTGGACGCCGCCCGAATGCAGTGGGGGGGTGATGATGTGATCTACGACCGACCTGCGCTATCTCGGTGGGAGAAGGACTGGAAAGAGAAGGCAGCGCAAGCTATCCAGGAAGATGCTGCCAAGCGGAGGAGTGCTGCATGAAGATGAAAGAGTAGTTGGTGATGTGGGTACCACCGGCGGTCTCCGAACTTTTGAACCAGTTTCTTCACAAGCCAAATGTGCTGTCTTTTCTTCTTTGGGTCTATGGCGATTTTGCCATGAGCGTTTTTGGAGTAGGGTCCGTCGTAAGCGTGAGGGAATGCAATATCCAATACCTAGGTATGCAACCCGGCTGGTCTCGGATGTAGTGGCAGGGAAGAGCCGTCCACGGTGGAAGGGTTAAGTTCCTTCTAGGGTAGCATTCACTCAGGTACTGAGTTTAAATGACGCTTATTCTCTTGCAGCGCCAAGCTACAGAATGGTGCCTTTTCACAATAGATCCTCGAATTATCCATGGCTTGGATGATCATTTCATTGTGCAGATGGCGGGATATGCTTCCATTGTGTCCGATTTCGATCGCGTGGCCGGTTTCATCTTTCCCAAACAGGGGCTCCAAGGATAGAGAAAGCAAGATGCTACGTGATTAAAATAACTCGCTTGGCGACATTTTCCATTATCGTTGCTTCTCTCCAAATTTCTCCGTCGCTTCAGCAGTGGTGGAATATCTATCTATAATCTCAATCTCGGAACATCGGGATGCAATATACGGATCGATTCGGTAGGGCTTACTAGAGTCGTACTAGCAAAGACGAAGTTGCTCGGCGCAGTGGCCTGACTCCAATCTAAATTTAATCACGGAGGGTGACGATTTCATTGGATCTGCCCCGAATTATCTGGCGTCTTTCGTCGAGACCAAGTGGGGGGGATCTGCAGCTGAAAGAGAGGCGCTCTCCCGTGCCTTCTTCTGTCTTCCCCCTCTCTCCTACTCCGAGCCAGTCTAGTCAAACACACCTCCTTTGAAGATCACTTTTGCTTCACCCCCTATCAAAGTATTACTATTTATCTGATGCATTGCATTACCTTTTCCCCGATGCTGATCGTCCAAGGGGCATCTACCACGGCTTGAGGTTGTTCTCGGAGCTGTATCTCTCCACCATGTTTACTTTACTTGCTTTTCGACATCGCCTGTCCTGACTCCTGTATCATCTGGTCTTATTATCACTCCTTCCGTGTCCATGGCGACATTCTTGTTTGATGCCAAGACCCCAAGCCTTGTCGGACTTCCCCGCGGTGGATACAAGGTTGCAGTCTCAAGAGTCGGTTATCTCCCAGGCACAGGCACAGGCCCACCTCCTTTCCACCCTCAGCTGCTGGTCAGAACAAACCGTTGGATAGCTTGATTATTGGCTCACTTATCTTCCTCTTCGAGCCTCGCTATTTTTAGGGGCTCTTGGGTTATGTGGAAGGGAGCAGCTACTGGTGTCTTCAGCACCTTGGCTATCTTGGCCACCCGACCTTTCCTCCTGCATCTACACATCCACAGACAAATAATAATAAAACCAAATAATAACAAAGCAAAGACTATGATAACAATGCAGGAGGCAGAAAAAAGATAATGACTCACGGGAAAAGGAGGTTGGTTTGTGCGGTCTGGCGGTTGGTATCAGAAGACCCTTTTCGAAGGCACATGCGAATCTGGTGTCGTACTGCGTCTCTGATCCTCTGAGGGGGCTAGAGGGAGAGAGAGAAACCTGAAAATGCTTATCACAAGAATCTCATCCGTTCCCTTTATACTCCCGCATTTATCGGCATAAAGTGGCCTGGGATGTGTTATCTTCGCTAAACGTCTTGTTTCTGGAGTCATTGATGAAGAGATCTACACATCCTTCGATTGGGGGATTGCAACCCTGCATACGAGCAAGGCTCCACCTACACCAGGTTCCGTTCTAGAATGGTCCTGGCATCTCGCTGTCGCATCATGTCCGATCACCCCGACGCCATAATCACGACGGGTCATGAAGTGCTGCCCAACAACACATGTCGCGTGAAGGTGCCAAGCATTGAGAAGCGGTCACACTGTATTCTCCCAACGACGAATCGTGAGGGATTCGCGCCCCTTCAAGGCTAGTTCGCACGACGTTTGTATCGGCTGGAAAGATCGGGAGTGTACTACCTTCCCGATGAGGATGTAGGGCAGACAGGGGTGAAGGCATGTTTGTGCGGATCGCTAGGAGCGCATAGGAAGAAAAGCAGTGGCACATGTTGGTACTTTGAGCTAAGCATGTCTGCCATTTCTTGAGAGCATGACTGGGTTGTTGTTGCCTGATGACCCATACAGCTTTCATCGCGCTCTGGGGGAAGATTGGATACCGCTACGATCATCACAATCATTTTGCATACCCCCTCATCAGCGCCCTCCCCGCTGATAGTATTTGTCCGATGGAGTACAATGAAAGTCGTCTGAAGACGCAATGTCACCCTGTGAGTTTCAACTACGCCCAAATCCTGGTCGCTCTAGGATGAAGGAAATTGCATGACGGCAGAAGGGAGATAGGATGGCGTTTCCAAAGGATATAAAAAAGAGACTGTACCCGTTGCTCTTTCCTGTCCAACATCAGATAAAACAAGCGCTCCTCTCTTCTCCTTCCTAATTCCTCCCCTCATAACTTGGCTTGTTATCAAGGATCGTTCCGGACAACTTCACCATGCATTCAATCAAGCGCAACTTGATGCTCCTCGCAGCTATGCTGCCCGCTGTCTTTGGAGCTCCTGTCGAACCTCGCCGTACTACCGAAACCATCCCTGGAAAGTATATTATTACTTTCAAACCCGGCCTTGACAGTGCACAGATCGATGAGCACACTTCGTGGGCCTCTGCCATTCACAAGCGCAACCTAGAGCGCCGTGGCCTTGCCGAGGCCGACAACGCTGGTATTGAGAAGAGCTTCCAGATCAGTAGGTTTGCTGCTTACTCTGGATCCTTTGATGATGCCACCATTGAGGAAATTCGCAACAGCGAAGATGTCCGTACGACCCAGCGCTTGGAAGCCACACAACGAAGAAAAAATCACTGACTTGTGCGGATATAGGTCGCATATGTTGAAGAGGATCAGGTCTGGTATATTGATTCGCTGACCACCCAGAGCGGGGCTCCTTGGGGCCTTGGTGCTATCTCTCACAAGGGCCAGTCGAGCACCGACTATATCTATGACACTAGTGCCGGGTCTGGCACCTATGCGTACGTTGTAGATACTGGGATCAATACCCAACACCAGGAATTCGAAGGTCGTGCTTCAGCCGTATATAATGCTGTTGGCGGCCAGAATGTCGATAGTGTGGGACATGGAACTCACGTTGCTGGAACCATTGGTGGCAAGACTTATGGTCTCTCCAAGAAAGCCAATCTTCTGGCCGTGAAAGTGTTCCAGGGCGAATCTAGCACCACTTCCATCATTCTCGATGGCTTCAACTGGGCTGCCAACGATATTGTCAGCAAGAACCGCACCACCAAGGCCGCGATCAACATGAGCTTGGGTGGGTTCCGATTTCTTTTGATACTGTGGAAATTATTACTGAATAGCGTTCACAGGCGGTGGATACTCCCAAGCTTTCAACAGTGCCGTGGAGAATGCTTTCGACGAGGGTGTCCTCTCCGTTGTTGCTGCTGGTAACGAGAACGTAAGTTTCACTTTTTCACTATACCAGGAAACAAATGTCTGACGAAATTCTACTGTAGACCGATGCGTCCAGCACCAGCCCTGCTTCCGCACCCAACGCTCTCACTGTTGCTGCTAGTAACAAGAGCAACGCTCGCTCTTCGTTCTCGAACTATGGCTCCGTGGTTGATATCTTTGCCCCCGGCGAGTCTATCCTCTCCGCCTGGATTGGATCCACCTCTGCGACCAACACCATCTCGGGTACCTCCATGGCTACTCCCCACATTGTCGGTCTCTCGCTCTACCTGCTGGCGCTTGAGGGGCTCTCCGGCCCCGCTGAAGTGACTGCCCGTATCAAGGAGCTGGCCACCACGGGAGTTCTCACGGGCGTCCAGGGCAGCCCCAACTTGCTTGCATACAACGGCAATGCCTAATCTGGAGATATGACATCAAACTTGGCTGTATAGTCCGGGGGGGTTTTACCACGGAGAGTACGTACTGCCTTGGGGAGGGGGGGAAGTGGGACACATGAAGCGGAGAGGATACTAGTTAAGTTGCTTTGTTACAAATGCACATATTTTTGCTTTGATTCTATGAATAGGCCTTGATTTGTAGATAAGTGCAAAGTCCCCAATTGGGTCGAGCGCTCCGATAAGTCCTAGGTATCACCCGGACATTTAAGCATTCTAGAAGGCACAGACCTGGGGGAGGAAGAGCTCTTGACTCTTGGTGGGTATAGGAAGATCCTCGCTATGCAAGAGAAGCTGACGTAGGGCCTCATGCACCTGATGTTGACAAGGAATGGAGTGGCTGGCGTGAATGGGAATGGCTTCCCGGCGAACCAGTAAACGAGCCCGTTCTACATTGCTCAACCCATCCCTGGGCCCACGGCCAAAAAGGTCGGTTTGGTGGTTTTTCACCCGGGGAATAAAATCGCCGATCCTCTGGAAGGTCCAGAGCCCGTTTCTTGTCTTGTTTGTGCTCGAGAGGAGGACACTCGGAACCATGAATTCCCCCGACTACTACCTTACCAACTGCCGGGTAGCAGGTGCCCACCGTACTTTGTTTACTTTCTGCTCTTCTTCTCAACCTCATACTTTCAACCTCTGATCCCAGCACTCATCGTCTCGTCCCCCCTTTCTGCAAATACCCCGGTGGACGTCGTCGACTGGAATGCAGGAACCCAAAGAATTGATCCAGAATGCCCCTGACTCTGAGGAAATTATTGTCATTGATGGAGGGATTGGATTTTACACCAAGGCTTCGGGTGCTACAGTCAGTAAGTGCTTCGCACCACAATCGCATCCCTTGCGTGCATTCATTTTCATTTCCTTTCGATTCGTTCCATTTTTTACCTTTCGTTCGTTTCTTTAGCTCCCCCCTTGTCTTGCAGATACGTACTGAATTTTTTATTATATATTTTATTTTTAAAAACGGTATTTGTATGGGACTCTCTAGGGACCCTAAAATGAGGTGGAAGTCCTCGCTCGAGCATTCTCTCCTCTCTTTTCGTTGATTTAGGTGGTGGACATTTATACAGCACGAGACGTTCCTTCTCACGGCCCTCATAAATCCTCGAACCGAAAAGAGATCTACGTGAGATGTCTCAGCTTGACGCCGACAAGGATATTCTCCAGCCGTATCTGGATCAATACGGCCTCAGACTGGCCTCGGATGGGTTCCATATCCAATGGGCAGTGGGAAATCAGAGACATCCTCGCAACTGGCGCATTTCTCGGAAAATCTACAATGTTTCACTCTTAATCTTCCTGGAGTTTTTCACGTATGTTGCTTCTTCATTTTGCATCTTGACTTAATATGGTGAGATGAGCTAATGGGTCCTGCATGATGACCCGCGCAGAACTTCAGTCAGCACCGCCGGCGTACGTCCATATCCCTCCCCTTGCTTCTGCCACCCCCGCGTTAGTTTAGCTCTGATATGTTCGCAGTCTACTGCCGCCAACGCTGCCGCCGATGAGTTCGGAATGTCGAATGAGCTCTCCATCTTTGTATTTGTGTCGCTGTTCGTTCTCCTCTCGCAAGATGTCTTCTTGTTGTCATCGTTTAGATGAGAAGAAGGGGGAGAAGGCTGGCTAAAGTTCTGACCATCTGATATTTTGGATAGATATTTGTTAGGGCAGGCGATCGGGGGAATCATCCTTCCTCCATACTCCGAGGCCTTTGGGCGCAAGAAGCTCTACGTCGGCAGCACAGCCCTGTACAGTTTGTCCTGCCTCATTGTGGCTGCAGTCCCGTCCTTAGTCGGCGTCATTATCGGACGACTCGTCAGTGGCTTTCTCTCCGCCATCCCGAGTACAATCGTCGTGGGCAGCATCGAAGACATGTTCAACTCTCGAGATCGGGTCTGGATGATCTGGTTCTGGGCCCTGGTGGCTAATCTAGGTCTGGTCGTTGGACCTATCATGGGTACATTTGCCACGACGGATCTCAACTGGTACGCTGGGGATAGGCAGAATTGAAAGAATTGCCCACTCTCTTTGTTCGCTCTTGGAAATCTGTATTGCATGACTAACACTTGAAGCTTCCAGGAGATGGCTCTTCTATATTGCAGCCATCGTGACTGCGGTCTTGACGTTTCTCTTGCTGGGAATCAGCGAATCCCGCCCCGCTCTCTTACTAGAACGAGAGGTAGCCAAGCTTCGAAAGGAAACTGGGTTTGAAACCCTGGAAAGTTTTAACCCGGACAGCGCACCAGACTTCCGCACATTCATGCGTGTTGCCTTGGGCCGTCCGATCCGCCTTTTCTTCACCGAACTTATCGTCTTCAGCGTTTCCGTAATGAGTGCCGTGGCAACGGCCCTGGTATACCTCTTTACCCAAGCCCTACCGCCAATATATGAGAGCTTCGGATTTAGCATCAAACAAGCTTGTTTGCCGTTCATCGCGATTGGAGTCGGGCTGAGTCTAGGCTTGCTAACACGCTATCTGGATATTCACATGATCGAACGACGACGCAAGTGCGGTCGAACCCTCCAACCAGAACACAAATTAACTGGCTTCTGGATCGGGTCTGGAGTGCTCGCCAGCGCGCTTTGGGTATTCGCCTGGACCATTCCCCCGGATGTCAAAAACCTGCATTGGATGGTGTCTGTGCTGGCGTTGGTACTCATCGGATACGCCCTCAATGAGATCGACTATGTGCTGAGTGGATACCTGGCTGACAGCTACTTAAGCTATGCCGCCAGTGGACTTGCGGCCCTCAGTCTCGTCCGAGCACTCTTGTCTGGTATCCTACCTCTTATTTCCGGCCCTATGTTTACGCGTCTTGGGGCCAACGTCGCCGTCTCTGTGTTGGCATCCATAGCCACGCTGTTCTGTTTTGTCCCGCCGTTGTTCTCACGATTTGGTGAAACCATCCGCGCCAGGAGCAAATTCGCCAAGTATAGCCTAAACATGTACCATGAACTCAGTGTGGATGAGGACGGATATTAGGTTAGCTATTTTGGGGGGGTTTGTCCCTTAGGGAGTATTGATTGGTAGACCTGCAGAGCGCCCCCCTGAATACCTAGGTACCTACCTAGGTAGCAGAGGGACTGTCTGCACATTTACCTTGTGTGTCACAGAGTTCACAGGTGACTCGTCAACATTTGTTTTTTTTACTTGGCAGCCTTTGCGCCTTGTTCGCATGGCTCCCTTATTTCCTCGAGTTGTAACCCATCTGAATAGACAAGCGGTAGTAAGCAGTCATTAGTTGCTGCTCTCTCATTCAAAATATCATCAATATTTATATTTAATTATCGTGATTTTGAGACATGATCATTCACGCCTCCGTTGACTGAGGCATTCCCAGCTTAATAAGCCACGCCGCTTCAACCCCCGCCTTTTTCGTATCCCTTGGTTAAAAGCAGCGTCCAGATCCCTTCCTCCACGCCATCTACTACTAAAAGGAACTACTACTTGCTCCTAATCACCATGGACGATGTGGCACTCCGTCCTTTACAGCCATTGCTTTCCTCCGTTGCTGAAAGCGCGTCGAGTCTAGATGCGGTGCAGAAGCACGAGCACGACGCTCACCACCAACAACCTCACCTTGCTCACCGTCATAGCCACCATCATCAACAGCACCTGGAGGTTGACCAAGATGCTCAATCCTTACAACCACTACAATCTGCCGTGGAGGCATTCGATCAATATACACTCCAACAACAGCAACATGGAGCACGGCCGCTTCGACAGGAGGATCCGTACAGCGCCTTGATGGTATGAGCTTTATCCTACCCTGGTCTTTGTTTACTATGTCATTATTCTCTCTATAACTGTAGAATCATATGTACACCACTGGGAAAACTAACATGCACCATCCCCCAGCCTCATGACCAATCTTCTTCACTGCACGCGCACCCTCAGACCCAATCATATAACCCAACCGAGTCCATCTTCTCCTCCAAAGAAAATGGCTACCTCCGTGACATCATGTCAATCCTGGACCCACCAGACCTAGACGCGTGGAGGGAACGTCTATTTCACGTCGACGAGATGATCGTGTTAAGTGAAGAACAGTTCTGTCTCGCCTTACCTACCTTCTCCTCCCTCTATGAATTGAGGTTGACACACCGCTCTCTTAGATTCCGAACCTACTTCCCCCATGTCGACAACGTCTACTCCCACCGATCAACACAACACTACAAGCGCAAGCCCCTTGTCTCGCATTACTGGGACTGCCGTCTCAAGGGCCGCCCCCCGGGGACCCCTAAATCCGACGACCCCAACAAAAAGAAGCGCAAACGAACCGCCCGCCAGCGAGACCTGTGCGATGTCAAGATCAAAATCACGGAGTACTTTCCGGGCTACACGGGCGGTGTCGGCGTTGGCGTCGGCATCGAGCCGTCCGACCAGATCTCCATCCCTATGTCGCCTAGCCTCAGTGGCGCAGGAGGCGGAGCCGATACACCTCTTTCATCGGATTCGTTACCTGGGGTGAGTGCACTGCTTCAGTATCCTGGCGCCGCTGGTGCGGGGATTCTGGTCCCGAGAGAAAACCAGCCATTTGGCGTGTTGACGCCGAATCCGCCGCTGCCGGAGGGCCACCCTGGGGCGAATGGGCACCGGTATTTCACCATCCAGCGTGTCAATGGCAATGGGGCCAATGGGAATGATGGGGTGAGTGGGGGGCATCGACATACCCTTGAGGAGAGTGATCGTGTCAAGAAGAATAGTGTGCAGCGGTATCTGCTGAAGGAGGCGAGGGAGAAGAAGAAGTCGGTATCTGTAAGTCAAGTCATTTTTTTCTCTCCTCTATTTCGTAACCTTGGGCCTTATATGAAGTGAAGGCTTGTTGTTACGTCACGTTATGACCACGCACTTGGCAGCGCCAATTTGAATCTTTCCCCGCTTCTTCTTCTCTCTCCCCTCTTTTGCACACCCCGGAGCTACAACCTCTTGAAAATATCAGGAAGGGATTCTATTCGTATATTGTTCTCTGAATCTAATCAATCCATATAAAAAGTCTAGGATAATGTCGGACCAAAACCCACCCGTTCAAAAAACATACCATACTCAAGCTACTGGTTTGGCTGCCGTGACTGCTCTGAACCACTCCAAGGAATCTGATTTGAAGCTATATGGTAGTTGCTTTTGGTGCGTTCCCGCAGCCAGATTTCTCTCATGCCGCCCGCTAAACCACGGCCAGTCCATTTGTACAGCGTGTCTGGATAACCTTGGAGCTCAAGGGAATTCCATACCAATACATTGAAGTAGATCCGTATCAGAAACCCCAATCGCTGCTTGAGGTGAACCCCAGAGGGCTTGTCCCTGCTCTGCGACACGGTGACTGGGGGTCATATGAGAGTTCCGTCTTGCTTGAATATGTAATGACACCATTTACTTCCCATTTGCCGTGTGACGAAAGTGTATCTGACGGTTATTTTTTTTTTGGTAGCTTGAGGATTTGAACACGAATTCTCCTTTACTTCCACAGGGAGACCCGAAGTTGCGTGCCCACTGCCGGCTGTGGACGGACTATGTGAGCCACCTTTGATCGTCCCTACTACCCTCATTACCTTGGTATATCAAGAATTTCCCCCCTACTAACAGGAGTAGATCAATCGAAATATTGTACCGAGCTT
This sequence comes from Aspergillus panamensis, assembly GCA_027569225.1. Lineage (NCBI taxonomy): Eukaryota > Fungi > Ascomycota > Eurotiomycetes > Eurotiales > Aspergillaceae > Aspergillus > Aspergillus panamensis. The sequence continues at coordinate 424,384 of JAPDER010000012.1, forward strand.
TTACCGTGTTCTCCAGGAACAAAACCAGCAAAAGCAGATCGCGAACGCTCAGGAGCTCCGTGATGCGTTCAATACGCTGGTCGCGGCTGCAGACCCCCAAGGACCGTTCTTCCTGGGCCCTAATATCTCCTTTGTAGATATCCAGGTGGCTCCGTGGATAGTTCGCTTGAGTCTCGTCTTGAAGCCGTATCGCGGCTGGCCGGACCCGGAGCCAGGGAGTCGGTGGGGCGCGTGGGTGGACGCAATTGAGAACAATAAGCAGGTCAAGGCGACGACCAGCACAGATGACCTCTATCTTGACAGTTATGAAAGATATGCCCGTAAGTCACTGTCCCTAAGTTGTCATCGTCATGAGACTCATTGGCTGCCACCAGAGAATCGCCCCAATACATCACAGCTCGCAAACGCAATCAACTCAGGGAGGGGCCTCCCCTGATATTCGGTCGTGGGTTGGCCTCCTTAAGGCTTTTGCATCATCTGAACAAGATTGGCGACATAGGTCAAGCTTGCATACAATGCCACTGAATGCCCGGAATATCTGAGTTTTTGAGAGAAACAGGATTTTTGTGACAGGACGTGACGGAATCAATTGAAATGCTTTTTTGCGTGTAGTCTAGCCTCCTCTCGCGCCTCTATAGCCCGCTCTGAAGCCGCCTCGTCCACTACTGTCGGGACCCCGGGGACTGCGGATCGGTTGTCGCGGCGACTGCGACTGCGACTGTTCGCTCTGGCTCCGATCCTCGCTCTGTGTTCGGTCTCTCCTCTGCATATAAGGTGGGGTTTGTCGAGCGGGGGACGCTGGGTCGTAGAGTTGTCTTGACTTGACCGACGTGGCAGATGTATCGCGCTTGTCTCTGTTACTGTCGCGTCCATTCCCCCGGCCTCTCCCCTTTCCCCGCCCCTCGCTCTGTTTCGGCGGCGTAGCGCTCCGCGGCGATGATGCGCCGGATGTGGTGGCCGAGGGACTCCCAAACAATCTTTCGCGTGCTTCCTCGTACTTGCGTTGCTTCTCCTCTCGGTTCCGCAGCGCGATGGCCTGGCGTTCCTCGGGCGTGGGCTCTGCCCGTTTCGAGTCGTCCGAGTCGTCGTCATCGTTGGCATTTAAATCGAGCCGGGCGAGACCTGTGGCAGCGGCAGCGGCGGCGGACGAGGAGGATGACTGCCGAGTGGCTATTTGTGGATTGCGACTTAGGACGGTCACGGTGGGTTTGAAGTCTTGCTTGAGGGGGACATCAGAATGGGCTTCGAGGAAGTGAAATGTCTGTGGGGCCTCTCTGCATATAGGATTAAATATTAGAAAGACCGAATCAATCAATTTAGATCTAGAGACAGCTCATTGGAGTCGCATACGCTTCAGCCCATAATTGGCGGTTGAATTCGGCCTGCTGGGCTCTACGTTGGGCTTTTGTAACCTTGGAGGACACTTTTTTCTCCGGCGGAGGCGGGGTGGGTTCGGCGGTTAGATTCTGTCAGAAACAAGGGCGTCAGCTAGATTTATTGAGATTGAACGGGCCCTTCTCCTCGGAATAATTCAGATAGTATCAAAGAGGTGGAGAAGAAAAGGCGTACATCAGCTTGACTTTCCCAGTCATCCTCCCAGGCTGCATCCGGACCCATTGTCGGCTTTGTGCTCATCACGGAGTTTTTTTTTTTTTTTTTTTTCTTTCTCCAGGTGTTCAACAAGAGCGGGAAAAATAGAGACGGCAGAATATACAAAAGAGTGGAAGGGGTTGAAAGAAAGTGACGAGGTTATAATATATACGCCAAATGGTAGGCAACTTCTCCAAAGCTGGGGAGTATGAGGCCCTGGACGTGTTCGGTGGGTGAAGGGAGGGGAAAAGAAGACGTTGGTTGACTGAAATCTGAGATTCTCCAGGATGAACTTTTAGTGGTTGCTTAGTTAAGATCCTTCAATAATGGGCTGCCTCTAGGTCTCTGTCAGCTATTCTTATCCGTCTTGTTTCAGTTATTTTAGAGATCTTAAGTTGATTCTTCTGTTCCTGGCTTGGTTCTTTTACTTGGTTCTGAAATTCTATCTACTATTGAAATCCACCAGAATAATAATGGCTACAGGTTCGTCGCCCGCCTTGACTGTCTTAACCTCCCCCCGCATTTCAACTCCCCCCCTCCTCCTTAGGTACCTAGGTAGCTAGGTACATCGCCGCTACTTCCTCCTCACCAATCAATTCTCCTTCTATCCATTATAGAAATAAACTTAACAAATCAACTAAAATGCCCAAAGACCTAGACGGCGACTCCCAAATGGCCTCCTCCCCCGAATCCAGCCTCCCCGCTTCCGACCTCGACGACTGGCAGCAGCAGCAACACGCTGGCACCTGCACTCCCACTCGACCAAGCCAGCTCTCGCAGTTCGCAGGCGTCTCGGAGCTCTCACCCCCAGGCTCGCAGACCCAGACGACGGCCGCCGCGGCCGGTTTGGGCCGGGTTGTCGTCCCGGATATGGGGGAGTTGACGCCCGGAAATCAAATTCCTGTGTTGGAGACAGGGCCGGGGCAGGACCAGCCGGGGGCGTCGTGGATGAGTAAACGGGCGCAGGAGGAGTATCAGAGGGCGTTGGAGAGTGTGGTGGATCAGGACTTTAATTTGGGTGGGTTGCCTTTGCCCTTTGTCTTTCCCTTTAGTTTCTCTCTACATGTTTCTCTCGATATGGTTTTAGTTGATTCTCTTTGCTAACACGAGTGATTTAGATGAGTTTGGGGATCCGTTTGATGAGAGAGATATGAAGGAGAAGTTGTTCTAGAGAGATTCCTACAAGCAGGAATCTGGTGTTTGGTGTTTCTACCTGTCTTTTATGTCGCGAGGACGCTGGACGGACCGGCCATTGAAGAGGATAATACCTATACATGAATTATGAATGACATGCTCTGGCAGTTCTGTGAGCTTCTTGAAGATTCTTCCGTTGAAGCTCTGTTGATAGGGGGTTGCGTGGAGGGTTGAAGCCTGAATTCAAGCCTGAGACCACCACTACAATCCGGCAATGCCGATAAAAATAAACCCGACCATTTCTTAAATTATCGCCATCATCATTGATTTCTCAACCGATGATTTAAACTAAGATTATCTTCAACGGTGGAGAGCAGGTGTCAAAAGGTTGGCACAGCAACCGTCCCGCATCGACGCCAAACCCGACACTAAAAAACAACATCGCCGCGAGCCTGGATTTACTTGGAATCATACATCTTTTACTGACACGCGACCATCGACTTAACCCAGCAGCCCCAGTTCTGCCTTACTCTGTATTTGATCTTCTATCTTTTTAACAGGGGAATGAAATATATCATCTTATCAAAAGAATAACCCACCATTCCTCCCTAACCCATCACATTCATCATACCGGACCTCCTTTCCGCGAACAAAACATTCCTCGCGTCCCCCAAGAATCAAGATGGACCTTGACGATTTGATCGGCCCAGCTCGACTTCCCCCACAAGCATGGTCAGTAATACAGTATACGCTACATTCATCATCTGAAGCATTCCTCTGCGCATCATTTCCTGTCCCCCAGATTACCAAATTACCACTGCTCACTGGCCGTGAATATTCCCGGACCCCTTTTCCATTCCATCCTGCAAGAAACCAAAACACCAAGATTTAAATGTGCTTAAAGTTTTAAAAACTTAAACTGACTAGTGTCGCATCATAGTAAACGCCATCTCGACGACGACAGCAGCGTCCACTTCACCCCCGTCAAACCGTCTGCCGCCGTCGTGCCGCGTGCATGGGAACGCAAACCCTCGACGTCCTTCCTGGCGCGTTCCAAATCGCGTAAAGTGTGGAAGCGCTTCCGCTCGTCGTTTAACAGCATGAAGGCCCTGCAGCAGCTGGTGGGGGCGGAACCGGGCAAGGTCGAGGAGAATGAACTCACGTTGGAGATTAACCTGGGGCGGAATCCGGCGGGTTTGGCGCGCGGCGTCAAGCGACGGTGTCTGGCTGTGCAGGAGGGTACTACGGAAGAGGAGGAGGAGGGGGGGGAGAATAAGATTGGAGAACTGGAATCGCAGCGGGGACGGTCATTTCTGGAAACAAAGTGGGAGTTGGATGTGACGAGGAAGCGACGTGAGTTTTTTTGTACAACTGATTCTTTTTTGGGGGATGGTTTTGGTGGCTTTGGAAAGGGTCCCGCGATAGGGCTAACAATAACTAGGCAAGCTCCCTGCGAGTCAGTGCTTGATGGATGATGATTCCGACGAACCTAAGGGCGCCCTGGATTACCTGCAGCCCGAAGACAACCTTGATGAAGAAATGGTTGAGGACGGGAACGATCCGGTTGCGTCCACGTCAATCGTGGACTGTGCCATGCAACAAGCGCTGGAAACCGACGAATCCTCGGCGCTTACCCCGGGTGTCCCTGCGAGATTGGCTGTGGAGGCAGCCTATCCCCACGTGCAACCTGGCAAACCACACCACCCTCAGGACATCATACGTGGGGTGATTTCGAACATAAAAGCCCTCGACGACACCGACGGCACTGAGATTCGTCAACTACTTACTTCGACTGTGGGTGCAACTACGACCGATCGCGATGCAGCCTTTATGACTACGCCTACGGAGAACGGGGAAGACCCGGCACCCGCAACTACCGCAGATGCCCCGGAATCGAAATTAACTGCAGTACAAGAGTCAACCCTCGTTCGATCGGCACCCCGCACCTCCCTTGGCGCGGATGATACCGAGTTGCTGAACGACTTCCTGTCCAGGGCCAAAGCGAAACGTGAAGCCAAAGCGGCCGAGGCAGCAGCCGCAGCTATGATTGCACAGGATGTAGAGGAGCCGGTGACGTCGGAGGAAGTGAGGATGCCACAGGTCGTTGTCGAGATTCCCACCCCGGATCGCCGCGTGCTAGAGGATCTCGATGCCAACTCACCATCGCCCCTAAAAGCGTTGTTGGTGTCGCCCTCCAAACCGGGAGATGAGACGGACGAAAACGCGCGGGAGAAGGGTTCGGTGGCTGCCAGTCCTGTTGGCCGCCGGAGCACGCGAGCCCGCGCCGCAAAACCGGTGGTGCAGCGACCAACCGCGCCAGCCGCTATTCGGAGCGCGTTCTCTCTGCGCCGACCGAAGGGGACTGAATTCGTCTTTCTCCAGCGGACGGAAGCACAGGAGCTGGCCTTGTTAACTCGACGCAACACCCGGCAGAACAAGGGGGATTCGCTGCTGCCCAAGTTCACACTCCAAGGGTTGGCTCGACGCACACCAGAGATGACAGGCCCGACCGGCATCGACGAGGGTGAGAACAACGGCCGGGAAAACGATGAGAATTCCAAGGCGAAGAAACACGTCTCCTGGAACGACAAGCGGCTGGTCGAATTCGAAGGTGGAGATAATAGCAACGACGAAGGCGTAGCCAACCAGAGCGGGAAAGCCACGACAAAAAGCCCCGAGAAAAGAAAGGCAGCCAGTGGCCGCAGTTCTCGATCCCAAACCTCGTCGAAGACTGGTAGTGATGGGGCTGCAGCTGCAGCGACTACTGCACCGGCCGAGACTACTACTAGTACTACAGCGCCTCGGGCGCGGCGTGTGCGACGGTTGGGCCCATCCAAGCCGGACCCCGCCGCTCTCGCAGCAATCAACGACGACGCCGCGAGCCCTGCGTCATCCCCACCACCACCACCACCAAGCACCAGTGCGACAGCCAGTCCTGCACCAAAGCGCAAAAAACTGACCCCCATGTCCCCTAAAGCGTCGTTACTGCGGACCCCGTCGAAGGTGTCGTCGTCGAGTTCGGGTTCGAGCGGTGATGACAGGTCCTTGCTGGGAGGGAGTCGCTCGGTCAAGACAAGTCTTCTCAAGGTGAATGCTGGATCAACCCCGATGCCCCGACGTGTTCGGTCGCGGACGTGATTGGTTACTTTTTCTTCGCTCTTTGCGGGCTTTTATGTTCTTTTTTCTTTTTTTTTTTCAATTCTTTTCTATACCTCCCTTAGCTATACCGCTCGTGTACAGGGAAGCTCTTCTTTTTTTGTTCTTCTCACTACTCCCAACCCGGTGTTATTGTTATGAACGGGGGAACGGTATGGCAAGGTTGTAAATATTTATTATTCTCTGGACTCGGAGTTCTGATCGGATAGGGTAATCGGTACGATGGCGTTGGAAGAGTCAATCTTGCTTTGAGCTTAGCTTAGCTTTATCTTACTTTTACTTCTCTGGCTATGCGTGTGGCTAGTCTTCATACGAGTCTTTCAATTACTTTTCACCCCAGTCCATTAGCTGTGCACTTCAGTCGAACTATCTAGATACCAAGGAACAACAACCTCAACCCGATGAGGAATAGTTACACGGTCGCGAGAGCAGCTCACATCCTCTCAGAAAACACACACCACTTCCCTTATCTGTATGAGATCAACGTCTTAAAACTGGCGTGATGTGTGTATGTACCTCAACAGGGTACGGACCACAATCCTACATATCTTATGCAGCCAGCAGCGGCCATCACAGGTCAGGGAATGCTCCTTTCTGTGCCGAGTACGAAGTACAGGGTATTTGCAATATTGGGTCTACTACTAGTAGTATTTTGATTTATCTTGTTTTACCTGTAGGGATCTACAGGTACTTTCCTACCAGGACCTTAATAGACGACTCATGTATGTTCAATTAAATTTACCAACTTCTGCAATTAATAAGATGTGCTTAACCTTACCTTTACCTGAGTCTATTATCAATAAGACTGAAGTATCCAGATTCCAGAGGGTGAGAAGACCCTAATTTAACCCCCGGCTGTGGCTGACTTAGTTCTACTCCTCTCTACACCACGTGGACCCTTAAATAGTAAGTGACCATTGCGATTCCTTTCAAATTCAAAACCTATCTTGATATTCTCCTTGATACTGTCATAGTACAGTAGTATCAGCACCTTCCAGTAGGCAGGTCTACTAAGCACCCGAGCGAGCGCGCGTCGATCAGATTCACAAGCCAAGTACTACCTGGGTAACTATCATTTAAGAAGTTAGTACTCCGTACTCCGTACTGAGCAGGGAATAAGGATAATGCATGATGATATCACGTTTTCTTTTTCTTTTTCGTTGTATTTTTTTCATCTGGGGATCTACAGGCTGCTAGTCGAGATGGGCAGTTCCGGAATAAGATTGAACTTTTTGATTTTGACTCTTTCTCGTGGTGTTATGGTATTATTATTGAAGAGGGTAGATAATTATTATAGTAGTAATTATGTTAACCTCAATTGCCGACAATAATAAATAAATCAAGTCAAAAAGAGTTCTAATTAAATGACAAGAACACGTATATCCCTCGCTTCCACCGGAAATTACCCTACATCCAACCATCTTTCTATGCTCCGGCCATTTTAATTGCTTTGAATCATGAAGTTTGAACATTGGTTCAGAACACCACACAAGACCCATCATTAATAGCAACGATACTCCATAATCAATAATAAGTATCGACTTAGTACCAGTACTAGTCTAGTTGGAGTAAGTACTAGACAGTCTACTGAAGTCTAGTTACTAGTACCGTTTCAGGAACCACCATGGCTGCCTTAGGTTTAGGGCTTTTCCGGATTCGCCCACTCGGTGTCGTTTCTTCCGGGTTCTTCCGATGAGGTATTATCTGGTGTTTTATTATGTCACTCTTCAGAGAATCATAATCGTTACATCGTTAGGCAGAGAATATACTTGGTGATGTCTGGCTGGTCGAGATAAATCAGGGAAAAGACAAGGCAAGGTATCTTTTTTATCAAGAAACGAAAATATATATATATATATATATATATAAAAAAGGTCTAGATTGTATTGATCTTCAGATGATAAAAAAATGTTGTCTGCACTGTATGTTAACTTGAATGATAATTGCTACAATGCACTCTACGTCACCCTACATGCTTCCATACAATGCGGGGCCCACATCTTGGAAAGCGCTTTTCGGGGAGGACTGTCCTCCGAGTAATCCATGGCTCCATATAACTTTGTGAATACAGGAACATGAATTGATAGTTAGTAAGTAGAAGGGAATTAGGTAGCAAGATCAACCTCCCTCTCAGCTATCTAAGAGGAGGAACCCACCTAGTATGGTTCAAGCCTCATGTCGCACGTTTCGCGTTACACAGTGATTGGCTGCTTATTTTCTTTAACTTTGTCCCTGTTTTTCCCACCACCCAGGTATGAATAATGTAACCATCTCAATTCGGCCGGAGATGTCTAGTCCAAACCCGGCACATGCTCTCCTGCTAAATTGGTAGACCGAGGGGAAATGAACGGGTGTGGCTGAGATGTAATCTCCATCAGGATACCTTTTTATGACCTGCATAATAGACCCAACAAAAAAAAAAAAAAAAACAAAGGCCGTAAAATAAATGACACTGAAGATGTTTACATGATATCTGTCCTTTCTCAAAGACAAAAAAAAATTAAACAGACAGATTCTTCGCAGACTCCTCGGGCCAAACATCATATCCAAAAGTATCCTTCATATTGACAAACCGGAAGTGACGACCTTCGGCAACCTTATTCACAGCCTCAAAGTCCGCATCCGTCAGGTCAATGCTCTTGAAATTCGACTCAATCCGAGCCGGGTTCGAGCTCTTGGGGAGCACCACGTATCCGCGGCGCAGACCCCAGGCAATGAGCACCTGGGCCAGGGTGTTGCCGCCCTTCTTCGCGATAGCGTTGAGGGTGGCGTTTTCGCTGACGCGCTCGCCGGTGGTGGGCACCTGGTTCTGCGAGCCGAGCGGCGAGTACGCCTCGGGCAGGATGCCGTTCTTGAAGCAGTACTGGATGAGCTCGTCGTTGGGCAGAAAAGGGTGGACTTCGATCTGGTTGACGTGGGGTTTGACCTTCGCGTATTTCGACAGCTTCTCGAGGCCTTCGATGGTCCAGTTGGAGACGCCGATGGAGCGGGCTTTGCCCTCTTCGTAGAGCTTCTCCATTGCGCGCCATGTGGGCTCGGGGTTTTCGGTGAGATCCTTGAGGATCACGTACTTTTCATCTGAGTTAGTTTACATCCAGAAAGCGTAGAAGGAAAAAAGAGTAGTGTACCTTTCCATCGGGACCAATCTTGGGCTTCTCGTAACCGTCCTTCTCCGAGGCGATCGGCCAATGGACCAGGAACAGGTCAATGTAGTCCACTTGCAGGCGCTTCAACGAGCTGTCGACCGACCAGGCGACATCCTCGGGACGGTGTAGGTGGTTCCAGACCTTGGTGGTGATGAAGATGTCTTTGCGGTGGACGGAGGGGTTCGCCTTGAGGAAATCGCGCAGGGCATCGCCAACCTCTTCCTCATTGAGATAGTACCAGGCGCAATCCAGGTGTCGGTATCCAACTTCCAGAGCCTTCGTCACAGCCTTGTAGGTCTCACCTTTTGCACCCTCGTTCGCAAAGGTACCGAACCCCACTCCGGGGATGGTGACGCCATTGCTCAGTGTGAAGGATAATCCGGACGACATGGTGTGCAGATAAGGGAGGGGAATCTAATGATAGATCAATAAATAAAAAATCGACAGTCAATTGATGGGAGGAGGATGGAGAATGATAAGGAGAAAAAGGAAGAGAAACAGAAATATGGCAAACTACAAATAGGCGGTTGACATATGATGAGGGGTAGCTTGGTCGGTTGGTGGGGTGGCCGGAAAGGCGATGATATATCCGTTAGCAGCAAATTGGTCTTTCAGTCGCTACATCTGCCTGATTGAAGCAAATTAAAGTAAATTAATACTCTCTCAAAGCCCCCCTTCTCTATTACTACTAGGTACTTCCTTTCAAACTCCATCTTTTCGGGTGAAGATGTAACTGGCAACAAGAAAACCTCACCGGAGCCAAATAATAATACCTCAAATAATGCCATCCATGACAACATCCAGCAAACCAATTGGTAACAGCCCCACCTAGCCTTGTCTTTGTCTAGAAAAGCTAGCTGTATGCTAAGCTGAGACCTCTCTCCTTCGTCAAATCGAAATAACACCAAGGAAAGTAATAATCGAGAAAAATAGCAAAATAAAATGAGGCACAGCATGGAAGACACAGGAAATGACATCACGGCCCCTCTTGAGTTGCAGCACTGGCTCGAAACGGCGCGAGCGTTTGACCCGCCGCCGCCCGCTCGATCGTCATGGCTCCATCGATCTCATGCTGGTCCTTGGGAGGAAAACTCTTATCATCCAATCAGAGGCCCACAATGGCTCCGCTGGGGCCAGCCCTATCCAATCAACGTGCACGTCGGGTCCATGCTGGCCCGAGAGGATCATTTCTTGGTGGTTCGTGGTAAGAAATGAAACAATGAAATTCCATCTGGTAATCTATCCAATACCGCCCCCGTACCGAGAGTGCACCAAGAAATATCCCAGAAGCCAATCAGGGGACCGGATGCAATTGTGATCCTTCCGCCCCGCCAGCATTGAGTACTTACTACTTAGTGCCTGTGGTAGGGCAGTACTACTACTAGTAGTATCTAGTTCTACTTGGCAGGACGAGGGATTGACTGATATTATAGAGGAGATGAACGGCGACGGGACTAAACTGCGTTCGTGCAGAGGTTACAACTCAGCATTTAGATTAAATATCAGAGACAAGAGAACAGCCAGCGAAAGAAAGAAACATACCCGTCAAGCCTGAAACAGGGTCCATGGTAAAATTACCATTACCAGATCTCCACTGGCACCACCTTTGCCGGACTGCATTACTGTACTTGTGGCCTGGGAGAAAAGCGAGCGACCCGCCTGGGTGGATTTTGGCTGGTGGGTGGCTGTGGATTGGGTTCGCTGGGCTAATAATCAAATACCAGTTAATCATGACGATAATTCCTAGGAATGATGATACGCCTCCCCCCCTTGGAGTGGAGCCTGTCGTGAATAATTCTGGCTGCACGCAGGGAAGTAGTAATACACCTTGGGAAAAAAAAACCATGTTGAGTTCTTTAGTGATTAGACCGCCACTGCCGATGTCTCTCTTGCTTGGTGTGTATTTATATCTATCCAGAGCCCTCTGGTCTCTCCAAAGCTTCTTATTATTCTACGTCTTCTATACCTCTTCTTTTCTCTTCTCCCCGACTCTCCTCCTCGATCATCCTCCTTATCGGACTTCCTGCCACAAGGGAGCTCTTATCTACCTATCGAGTGGTATCATTACTCTTATCAGCCCTTTTCTTAAACTGCTCTCTTCTCATATCCTCTCCTTCCTCTCCCCCGTGAATCTGTCTTATCTTACGCTATCAATTGAACAATAATTCATCATGCCTCGCTTTGATGATGCTGATTTTGGCGTTGAGCCTGCTGCTCCCACGGCCGGTGGCCTCCCCTCTCCCCGCCTCCCTGGAAGCTTCTCTGGTTCCCTCCCTATTCCCAATGATGCTGGTGCCACCATTGAGATCCCCGCGACCAGAAGCTCGATCAGTGATGCTGCTCAATTCATGCACAATCTGAGCATTTCCCCATCCACAAGAGATCGCCGTGGTTCGCGTAACTCCTTTGGCACCTCCCTCCCCATTCCCCGTTCTCCCCGTATCTCTCGGCTGGCCTCCGTCGTCACAGCGGACGGCTCGTCTGTCTCGCGAGACATTCTGGCGTCTCAGGTGCAGGACATGTCCAAGGAGAAGGTCGCCGCGGCCAAGAACATGGCATTCGCCTTCGACATTGACGGTGTGCTCGCCCACGGTAACCATCCCATCGAAGAGGCCAAGGAAGCTCTGCGGATGCTCAATGGTGACAACGAGCTGGGTATCAAGATCCCTTACATCCTTCTGACCAACGGTGGTGGTAAGACCGAGGAAGCCCGCTGCAAGCAGCTCTCCGAAATCCTCGAGGCCCCGATCTCCACCGACCAATTCATCCAGTCACACACCCCAATGCAGGCATTGGCAGAGTACTACGATACCGTCCTGGTCTGTGGTGGTGAGGGCCAGAAGATCCGTGAGGTCGCCGAGAACTACGGTTTCAAGAACGTCGTGCACCCCAAGGACATTCTCGCCTGGGACCCCACCGTGTCGCCCTGGGGGACTTTCACGGAAGAGGAGCGCGTCGAGGCCAAGCCCCGCGACTTCTCCAAGATCAAGTTCGACGCCATCCTGGTCTTCGCCGACTCCCGCGACTACGCCACCGACATGCAGCTCATCATCGACCTCCTCCTGGCTGAGGACGGCAAGATGCTGACCCGCGCCAAGGACCCCGTCTCTACCCGCATCCCCGTCTACTTCTCGCAGGGTGATCTCGTCTTCCCCACCGACCACAAGGGCCCGCCCCGTCTGACGCAGGGTCTTTTCCGTATCTCCATCGAAGCCCAGTACAAGGCCCTGACCGGTGTCGACTTGGAGCGTGTGGTCTACGGTAAGCCCGAGCGTGCCACTTACACCTACGCCGACGAGGTCCTCCGCTCGTGGATGGAGCAGATCCACAACGAGAACCGCCTTCCCCAGAACATCTACATGGTCGGTGACAACCCGGCCTCCGACATCTGCGGTGGTAACATGTACGGCTGGAACACTTGCCTGGTGCAGACCGGTGTGTACCAGGGCGGCCTAGACGAGAACGACGAGAACAACCCGGCCAACTTTGGTGTCTTCAAGAACGTCCTCGAGGCTGTCAAGGCCGCCGTTCGCAAGGAACTTGGTCACGAGTTCAAGATGAAATGGAACCCCAAGGTCAACCCTGTTCTGCACGGTGATAGCTCCTCGGCTGCCATCGAATAAACCTAGAAACGAAAAAAGAAAGGAAAGAAAAGAAAAGAAAAGCAACCTGCAAAAAAACCATGGCGTTCTGGTAACAACATATTTTTTCCAACGTCTTTTCTTCTCTTTTGTTTACTCCATTTACTTGCATTTCCGACGTTAGACGGGTTTTCGCATCTGTTATGGGTTTTTGTTTTGGGGTTTGGACTACTGATATCCATCATCCGTTCGCCATGGCCTACTGGAATCTGTCCATGAGCAAAAAAAGATAAAACGGATTCTGTTTTGTTTTTCTTCTTCCTCTTTTTCGAGAATTTTATGGACTGGGTTATTTTATCTCATGAATGACGGAAAGATGCAAGGTCATCAAAACGACGCTACATCCTGCCTGTGATTAGCTTTTTAACTACTTTTAAGTTCTTACTTTCTAGACTGGTTGTTTTACTGTTCTTGTTATGAAAGGATAGACTATAGACTGGCATCATAGACAATCTCACGATTACTACACCTACTACTCACTATCTATCACTATCTCCATCTCTAATTTCAAGTCATGACGCCATTCATACCCAAACACTGGGACCGTACGTAAACACCTACCTCGCTTCCACCATACCCGTACCCTGTATGGAGCCCGAATAAGATTAAAGTAATAAAACAAACCACACGGCACCATCTTCCAAGGTTTTGAAATTTTCCAATTTAGTTCGTCGGTGGCAAGTCGCTGCCGTGCCACGCTGTGGCTAAAACTTTAAGTAAGGTATACGGAACTTACCGGGGAATGTTTCGAAATCTTCATGGATGCAAGGAAGATACTGAGTGGCTCACCGGGGATCTTGGGATGAAAGAGTTTTATCTGTTTTTTCGCCTCTTACCTGGATGCTTGGCTAGATAGGCTATTAGTAGTAGATTGGAGATCAGATCTGAGGGAGGGGGTGAGTTGCCTCATGGGATTTAATAGTATTTTAGACTAGTATGCTGCGTTAGTATGTACTTGTATTACGATTTCTAATGGAGCAAGCCGACTGAGGTACTAAGTATTTAGTTGATAGGTATGTTTAATTCTCACAGCAACCAATACTAGTACCTCCCGCATGCTTCATCCATCAGAGTCGACATTGTACTACATCTGCTTCCCTGAGATAGTCACACCCACATCTCCTTTCATTTGAAAACTCATTCCTTATACTAAGCCAGGAAATCCCATGACGTCATTATCCAATACAGATTCCATACAGAGTCACAGAATCATAGAATCACAGAGTACTCTTTCCAGTCTAAAATGAGAATCCCCACTGCCCCATGAACCGCCCCGTGAAAGTTGAAACCGACCCCAATATTATTGACTGCTGCCGAAAATACCCGGTCACCGATGTCAGATCCATGCCGATATACCACCCATTGGGCCATTATTCCACTCGGGGAGGCGCAGGTAGATAAGCCGAGACAAGGGAGCCATACATAAACTATGGATTGAAGCGAAAGGGGGGAACTCCGAAGCCCCAGGCCGAACTCGGGTGAAAATCGGGATACGGGAAAAGGCTAAATGGATTGATAGATAGATTGTATGTTTCGTATTATTTGGAGGAGAAGGAAGGGCCACCAAGTTTGAATTTTGAATTATTTACTGACTTTTCTCACCGGGGTCAGCCGTTCGAGATAAGGTTAAAAAGGCAATGTTGATAAGAAATACAGAAAGAAGGATGGAAAAAAATAATCCTCCCCGACAGGGAGTCGAACCCTGGTCTCCCGCGCTCGTTTCTCATTTTGAGAATGACAAGCGGAAATCATGAACCGTTAGACCATCGAGGATGAGATAGGAGCCTTCTCTATATTTAGACATATAAGGTAAGATATACAGTAAATTTAGGATCTGCAAGGGAGGGATACTAGGCCGAATCAATAAATACGAGGGTCAGGGATTCATGACCCACGTAGAGCACGTGCAGGGTCTAGATCATGCAGCTCCTGGGATGTGGATGAACCTCTTGTGTCAGGAACTGCGAATGGGAGATTCTAGACCTGGCTTTCTGTAAAGGACCCAGCACGTGGCTGAGATTGATATCCATTTGACAGGTGCCCGGCGAACTGGATTAAAGAGGGGTGGCTACGTTTCAGAGTAAATTGCATCTTTCGAGAAGCCACTTTCGGAGGAAATATTACCTATTACCTACTTTTACCTACTACTAACATAAATGAACTACCTCCGTCTGCGTTCACTATCACATGACCTTGGCTCAATTGAAGAGGTTTTCCCTGGACGAAGTTCTACATATGGCAAGGGATGTTTATGCTTGATATACTTCATTTACCTATCATGCAGATCCTAAAACTTAAGATGCAATTCTAGCCTGACTTGAATAATAAGTCTATGTAGTGATGAGGGCACTTCTACTCCATTGCCAACTCTGCCAAAGGGAAATATATGTTATACTATCATGAGCATAGAACATTAAATACTGGCCCATTGAAATTACAGAACATCTTAGTATTTTTTTATTTAATTCTAAAAGGACATCCTTTTTGCTTGCCTTTAACTACATTAAAGCAAGGTTAACAGGCAAAAAGTCGCCCCAACAGCAAGTCAACCTGTTTCACCCACGCCTTTTTTCTATTAAAATTATAAGTGGAAATCACAAACTGTAAGACTATCAAGGATGAGAGAGATTCATTTCCAGGAAAATGCCATTTTGTGCTATGTATAGAGTATCTTGGCAAACATTTCAGAGCATGTGCAGGGACGAGAATATACAGATGCTGGCGTGTGAATGAAATATTTTTGGAGTGTTTTGGTGTTGGGGCCAAAATAGTAAACAGATGATATTTAGGCACAGTGAAACATTCTCTAATCATATAGAAAATATTTACCGAATTACGAGCAAAAAGGCCCAAATTGATTGCTTTAAGGCATGCTAGTTCCTCAAGTGGATTATACCTATTCTCTCGCCTAATCAACCATATAGATTTGTCGGGAATGACTTTTGAAAGATTTAAATTGGCTCTTCACAAAATACAAACCACAGATGAGCCCCGAGAGCTTATCCAACTACTTCTGAAACAACCAATGCTGGTTTCAAATCATGAATTAACACAAATACTTCAGATATACGAAGTAACCAAAGAAGAGAACCTTGCTTCGATACGCTGCAACGAGCGGGCACACAGATTTTATATCCGGTCGTGGGTATTCCAGCCATCTCAACTCCTTGTAGTTGTGCGACTTCTCCGGGAGAAGGGATTCATCTCTACAACACTTGGCGAGTGGGAGTTCCAAAGTTGCATTACTATCTATAAAACCCTGACCGTTCGATATGTGGGTATGGTCAAAGGTCGTCGAGATTTTATCCAGCGATCGCAGCTAGACATCAACGAAAAGACGGTGAACAGCCTTTTTGGCGCCTTTCGTGACACATTAAAGGCGATATTCCCCCAGATTCACAACACTCTCGAGATACATGAGCTCCCACAAATGGCGCTGACTTTGTTTGGAGGCAACGAGGCTGTTGGAAACCAACATACTGCCGATGATACTGAGTGCCTCATCATACAATTTCCCATCACAACGAGATGCGACAGGAGTGGATTACAGGATTCTTGGGTCTTCAACAAGGGCAGTCGTACTTTCTAAAGGTTGCCAGCCATCTTCCTCGGCCCGAATACATAACTGCGCTTTCGCAACTTTGCACTTCGAGCGGTCGGCATGAAAAAAGGTTTGATGGAATTACCAGAAAAACAGATTTGAGAAGTGGACTGTGGGTTTCAATCCGGGCGTATCGTGCAGAGCTCTCACCCCGCGTACAGGCCAAAGACCTCCGAGGATTTCCAATTGAGATAAAGCCTAAGAGGGATGCTAAGATTAAATGGCTTACACTAGGGGGGTCGAAAAGGGCCTTGACACTAGACCGGCTTATGTGTGCAATTTCCAGGACTGACCTTCATTGCCGCGCCCTCTCGTTTACAGAGCACGGTATTGACATCGTCGATGCCGACGGGAATTCCTTGCGTCCATGGGAGCCCTGGGAAAAGAAACCGCCACTGGCAACATTACCAAGATGGACATTCAAATCAAAGAATGGCCAGTTGATGCAGGAGCTATGGGAACTGGTCCGTTTTGAGCTTGGACATGAAATACCTACTGACTGCATCCAAGGAATTCCGCCAATGAGAAATGGAGTAGGGCTTGTGCCTTCAAATAGCAAAACGGAAACGCCACGGCAGAACAGGCCCCCGCGGATCAAGGATGCCAATTTCCTCCTTTACAACTTCTTAAACGAGAGGTTCCCTAACGGAGGAGTGTTCCGAACAACACCCCGTTCAAAAGACGAGAGCTCCACAGAAGATCTTCAGGAATTTGTGAGGTTCTGCCAGCGATCAGAAAATCTTGGTCATGCCTACTGTGCCAAATGGCTAGAGATGCTCCATAGGCCACGTCCGTTTATCGCGATATTAGGGCCTAATATGAGAGTATATCGTGCCTGTGAGACGAGAGGAAAAGTAACTAAAGTTAGTAGGGTAATAGGGCGGCCAACCTACAAAAGGCTTCATATTTGGAAGGAAAGGGGGCTTGGGTTCTGGAAAGCTTCTGAAGTAGCTATACGGAAGCATAAAGTTTATGTCTGTAACTTTCCTGATATGCTGATGCTCCACCTCATCGTCGCTGATTTACTATTATTGTATTCATCCTCCTGAGAAAATACGTCATAGAGCAGCGTGGAACTTGGAGAAACAAGAAAACGCCACTGTTCACAGGATAAATCCAAACATAATAATGAAAAAAAAAACTACTTCTTCTACATTAGCTAGCTCCTGCATTAAGATGATTGATGACTTTGAGGATTAAAGGAACAAAAAGAGTCTCCCCGACAGGGAGTCGAACCCTGGTCTCCCGCGCTCGTTTCCTGAGTAGGAATGACAAGCGGAAATCATGAACCGTTAGACCATCGAGGATGAGATCTGATAAGATCTGGAATTCTTCAATACATAACATAAATCCTCAATAAGATCTGCAAAACGTGATTTTCAAGCCCCTTGCTTTTTGAACTGCCACACCACATCTTAAAAAATGGGCTTTCTATAAAAGAACTCCTCCCTCTATAGCTGCTCTGTAAAACAGAGATTGAAAATAGAAAAAAACATCTCCCCGACAGGGAGTCGAACCCTGGTCTCCCGCGCTCGTTTCCTGGGTAGGAATGACAAGCGGAAATCATGAACCGTTAGACCATCGAGGATGAGATCTGATAAGATCTAAAATTCTTAACCATATAAGATCTACAAAACTTAATTTTCGAGCCCCTTGCTTTTTAAACTGTCACACCACATCTTAAAAAATAGGCTTTCTATAAAAGAACTCCTCCCTCTATAGCTGCTCTGTAAAACATAGATTGAAAATAGAAAAAAACATCTCCCCGACAGGGAGTCGAACCCTGGTCTCCCGCGCTCGTTACCTGTTAGGCATGACAAGCGGAAATCATGAACCGTTAGACCATCGAGGATGGAAGATACCGACATACATGATGTTTAGCTATATAAGGGGAAGGCAGACTTCGACTATCTTGGTAGTGACATGGGAGGTGTTTCCAGCATTGAGGATATTTTTACTATGGCAGTCCCGGAATCCAGGAGCTATTACTATGAGTAGGCAGTGATGGCCTAAAGCATGGATATCAGACAGGAAATGATTTCCTTTGTGTGGTGTTTTGGTGGCTGATCTCAGGGTTTGTCATACTTTTGTTAGGGTTGTTTTTTCAATATACCTTTAGTGTAGAGACTTATTATGTTAAACGCATGGCATGATAGGTTGTGAGAATACTAATATGGTACTCTCTTCTTACAGCTTGCATTGATCTACAGAGAAAGTAAGCACAATACTCAGCCTCTAATTAAAAAAAGTTTCCTATAATCGTTTGTTGAAAACAATCGCACCTTACTTGCTTCTGAGGGGGGTTCAGGTTAGAAGAAAAGAAGCGAAAGACTGGTCATGATGCTGCTACTAACATGTATTGTACCACTTTATACTCATATTAGTTATCCCACTCTATATAAAATATACCCTCCTTCATTGCCAATGTCTATAACTTCCCCGTCTTAAAACTTCCCTTCGCACCCACATTCCTTGTCGCATCAACTACCAACCCAACCTGTGATACCACCACAATGATCTCCCCCTCCTCATCCAGAACCTCCACCTGTAGATCTGCCCTACCCCCACGGAGCATCCTCGTCACAACCCTACTATACAACCACTCCACCCCCTCCACCGGAAGCGGCCGTCGCTGATCAAATGTCAACGTCACAGTCGGATACCAAAAGTCCGCCCCCCTTATATTCTCCGCCCCATCAACCCCCTGATTCAACTTCGCCATCGCACCGAGTCTATCCAGTGCCGACGGGAACGCATCAATCAGATACATCAGCGCCTCGTTCGTCCATCGACTTACTTCTCCCCCGGGCCGGAACCGCGCCCATTGCTCGATCGTCCTCGTCCTCACCCCGTCCAACGATTTCCTCGTAGGACTAGGCTCAAAGAGCTCAATATGCTCGTGTGCAGCGAGGGTGATGCGAGGAATATGCCGCGTCCAGTCCCCATCGGACCCAGTACTCGATAGGGCAGTTAAATCAACCGCCCCGTCTGCTTTGGACCCCGGCGTCGAAGCCGGATAGAGAGTCCAGTTGGATTTCGAGGTTGGGCCGTCATCGGCAGCTTCTGGGCTGAGTGTGATGTATCCGGCTACTTTGTCTTCTAGCGGCAGGGATTCACTGGCGGCCTGTTGTTGTCCTGGTTTAGGCTCCTTTGTCTGCGAGAGGGTTATGTGAATAGAGCTTATGCGCGCCCCGAGCTTCGTATCCTGGATGGTTATTATGGCCGGTCCGGCCTTTGTGC
The DNA here is from genome assembly GCA_027569225.1 of Aspergillus panamensis. NCBI lineage: Eukaryota > Fungi > Ascomycota > Eurotiomycetes > Eurotiales > Aspergillaceae > Aspergillus > Aspergillus panamensis. Next base: position 443,892 of record JAPDER010000012.1, read on the forward strand.
GGCGGAGAAAGGAAAGCTGCATGCAGATAGGGAGGATTCGGGAGCTGGGAGGGGACGGGGCGTTTCGGGTGAGATGGGTGGTTGCGATCCGGTGGAGGATGGCGGTTGTGTATCCTCCATGGGGGACTATAATCCGTAAGTATCAGTTCTATTTAACTTGGATGTAGTGTTGATGGAAACGGAGACTTACCAAGTCCAATGCACCAGTCTTTGCATAGATTTACGGAGTAGGTGTGGGAGGTGAGAGGGGTGACTTGAATAGCATTCTCGAATGAATGGGGTGTGGTTGAAGTCATCTTCGAGCTATCGCTGTCGTGGCGAGTCTATTAATGGGCTTGCCTCCAATATTTGAATAAACTGCGTTGCGGTAGTCACTGGCTTCTCTGGCGCGATTGAAGAAGATAGGCTGAAGCTGAAGGAGCCGAGAAAGCAGCCTTCAAGCAACAACTAACCCCGCGTGCCGCGGTATTTCACCATCCCCGTTCCATCAGGACTCGCTTTCACATGAAAATGCATCTATTTATAATTTACAATGACGGACGCATTGGGTGTGCTGACGATTTATAGATCGACTATCTTAATTTTTACGGCCAAGATATTACTAGAGCCAATGCACTGAGATTGGAGAGCTCTACCCAGTATTTCCCCCATCGGCTTAATTCGCCCTGTTTATTCACTGCAGTATATACTTGAACAAGACAGCAAATAAACTGAGGTCGAACTTTTGCTGCAGCTGCCTGTTTAACGTGATGATGATGCTACAGCCAATAGCCATGAAGGCAAGTGGGATCAGGATGAAAGGCATCCACGAGAGAAATTTATGTATTTATCTGATAGACAGGAGAGAATGAAAGTTGATATTGCGCCGGCAATGATTGGGGGAACTTGTCATGACTTGTGCGCATGTGTTGGTATACCCCATTGCCTTGGTTATGATGTCTGGTTCTCTCTGTGAAGCTTTCCACCCTCCTGGATGAATAGTTGAAGCTCCAGGAATCTAATCTCATCCAATTCCAGCCACTTCCTCGGGAGACTTGGCGAGTCAATCAGCAGGAAGAAATATAGGCCGCCCAGAAGGATCGTGGCCGGACACTCAAGAATAAACATCCCCCTCCAGCTTTCGTATCCACCAATTCTGTCCATTTTGGCAATGGAAGGGGCTAATAAACCGGAGAAGGCAATATATAACGCACCGATCACAGGGTATATAGGTAGACTGCACCGAAGAAGCCAGACCTGGTCACTTGTCAGATTTTTGAACTTGATTTATGTTGAAAGGCTGGCCATTCTCGAAAATACCCAAAAACACTTGATTCGTGATCAGGCCTGCAAAGTTCTTCATGATCCCAGTCAAGGTAATGACAATTCCCCATGACAAAATCAAGATCCCTAAATACCCTCTTGAAGCTTTTAGGCAGCATAATGCTGGGTACCTTTCTAGGCTGTTAGTCATATCAACATCTAACCAAAGATATATATTCACCGAGAAGAACATATGGCACAAAAATGCTCAGTGCAATATTCCAAAGGTCGTCTGCTGGAAGTGTGAAATACACAGCAGCACTATAACATGCATAACACAACACTGTGCCGTAAGTATTTACAGCAAGATCTTGCGTGGCCCAAGCTGCTCCAGTCAACGTACCCGCTAGTCTGTACGAAGATGGATCTGACATCGTTCTGGCGAGAGATACGATTGTTGTATATTTGTATAAGACTGGAGTCCGTGAAGGCATATCTCCACAAGGCGGATTTAAATGAGCCTCAGGATGATCCGCCACAACCACCACCCTTGGATATTTCCAATGACAGTGGCTGGATTTCGACTACATTCACAGATACGTGAGGTAATTCTGAAAGAACCCAGGGCGTTAGTTATGAGGTGCCTACTCGCCTCACAATATGGGCTTGTCTTGTGGGGTAAAAGTCTTCGTGTTGATGTAACCAAGTGATTAACAAGCTCATCTTGGTAACACTGACTCCAGCAGTCGAAGGCCTATCATCACGGCTACCGCTAGAGCAAATCGACGCTACTGCACATGGGTGAATGTTATTGGAGTATCTATCCCAAGTCGATTGCGGCAACTAAGGATTGGTGAAGACGTTGAATGAACCTGGAGGCTATACCACCCATGGAATCGATATCGAGTAAAAAGAGATGAAGAAAGAATGAGAAGAAGGTGAAGAAGGGAGGAGTAGAGAAGTGTGTGTTAAAAGATAGTTCTTAAAGATAGAACAAAAAAACAATCCTCCCCGACAGGGAGTCGAACCCTGGTCTCCCGCGCTCGTTTCCTAATTAGGAATGACAAGCGGAAATCATGAACCGTTAGACCATCGAGGATGGGAGTTGATGGAGGTTGCCTTACTTAGCATGATATATCAGTATTAATGGAAATATCAGATCTATTCACCACTCCAACCAAATGGTCCAATGCATTCGACGTGGGTGAGAGTGAACACTGGATTTCCAGTTATTGCAGTGGAAAAGATAGCAAACGGCTAGAGCGGACGGAAAATGGGTTAAAAGCAACATGTCCAATCTCCAGAACTCTATTAGTATAGAAGCCCTATGTACAAATCCCAAAGAATGGCGTCGCCTACAAGCAAAATAAGTGGTTCAGTCAAACCTAGTGCTTGTCTTTTACACGAGGAATAATATTGATATTGATGCATATCAAGTAATAATTCAATATTAAATGCTAGATTCTGGACGCCATATAGTTTGCTAGGACACGATAGCAATTAACTAGGTAGCGACCTTCATCCTACACCCTCCCTTCGCTGTATGCCCACACATTCTCTGCCACGACCTCAGAACTTTTCTGCGGTGATTTTGCGGGCAAAATTTGTAGTACTTCATTGCTTCCTCCCCCCCCCCCCCCCTCCCTGAAAGGCAGCTGGAATCCTTTGCACATCAAAAGGGTCAATGTCCTCATAAAGGCCGTCTTCCTCTGGCATATCTTTCGCGGCACGAGTAGCTGTTTCCCTGCTGCTATGCGCTATCAAAATAATAGTGAAGCCATCTTTCTTTCTCGGCAGGCCCGATATATCGAGGTGGTATTCGGCGTGGGGAAATCTGGTTTTATAGTTCGCATGCTGCCTCATGGGGCCTGGGTATTCCTAACGCCATTCTACTATCGGTCTGGAGAGCAAATAATCATATCTAACAAAATATTCATTATCCAGAACCTGGAATGTACTCTCCATAATCATGCCCTTGCCGCCACCTAGCCCAATTCGTAGTACGAGACAGTAGGACCAATTTGATAGTGTAATCACAAGTGACGCATGTGTCATATCTTTGTCACACCATCCTCTTTAACTTTGCTTGTAAGGAACGGTGTTACGGGGCTTTTCTTTTCTGATCATGATTGTGCTTGGAGAGATTATTATAGTCGTCGAAGTCTTTGGCAAGAAATAGTTTTCTAAATGTAGGGAAAGTAAAATGAGAATAGCATCTCCAATCCTCGATGGTCTAACGGTTCATGATTTCCGCTTGTCATACCTAACAGGTAACGAGCGCGGGAGACCAGGGTTCGACTCCCTGTCGGGGAGATTTTTTTGTATATTTTTATTGCTTTTTTTTTTGTAGGTGGCTGTATAAGTTTTTGGAGGTTGGTGATGATAAAGAGCTTGCTTGGTCAAGTGTATGAGTGAAACAGACCCCTTCTGCATCCATAGCCGAGTGTCCGTGATATTTTCTACCAGTACGGAGTGCTTATGGAAGTATTCACTCTTTTTGTTAAATGAGAGCTAGGGTTGAGAGTGAAGATATGAAAAGAAAGGTACCCCTCGGCTTTCAAGGATATATATAATGTTCGGGACGTACCTAGTCCTTATTTAGCTGAGCCCTAATTGGACGGTGACGTATACCGCAGCTTTCATCTATGAATATGGTTGAAGTATTAGGCATGCCCCAAACAAAGCTTCTCAGATGTATATAGTGTACTAAGGGAATACGCGGGGTAGCTAGGGGAAATTAATTGCGACATTTGAGGAGGAATGCAGCTTTGGTGTTGTTTTGATATTGTAAATATTCAGATTTTGGTAGAGTTAAGTTTGACGTTAACTTCAACCCCCTCAAAAAGATGGAAGGGTATGTGTATATAGTGGCGAGACAGAAAATAAGTTTCAGGCCCAGTACTCTAGGATTCTCTATAAATCGGCACTCACCAATCCCATCCCTAACGGATGCAAGGAAGGCCCTAAAGCTTCAACTCAAACCCAATTCAAACTCTCCTTCCTCCTCGACCCCTAACACTCCTCTTATTCACATTCTTCTTCGGCCCGAAATCAGGCTGCCCACCTAGAGTCCCCCATATATCCCCAATATAGTTCGGTGGTGCAATCCCCTTAGCAAACTTCGTTTTCCATCCATGCAAAATTCCCTCGACCACCTTGACCCCTGCCAGATACAGATTCTGCACGGCCGGCTCAAACGCCCCCTGATCTGAGTACAATAGATTATCGATCGCCGACTGGCCCGGATACTGTCGGTCAAAGTCAGATGCCGTACGCATAATGATGATCCGCGAGAAGTCCGTGAGTCCCCGGAGCGATGTACGTAACAGAGCCTCTAGTGTTGCGTTGTCCTCCTGCTGTGTGCTGCAGTACTGACCCTTTCCGTTTGTGAAGAGGGTGGTTGTGTTTTCGAATGCTTCACCGAGTATGTTGCCGCTGAAGTAGACATCGCTGGTGGCGACGTCGCATTCCACCACGGACGGGGGTTGGGTGCCGGCTGCGTAGGTGTTGTTGGGGGAGGCATAGTGACTGCGATACTTCTTTGCGGCGCTGGAGTCTGCGAGCTCGGCTGTGCGTGCGAACGAGGCTGCGATGGAGCGAAGCGCGGAGTTCACCTCGAAGACTTCTGTGCCGTAGATGTCGCCCGGATACTGGTCGGGCTTCTGTGATCCTTGGGGAATGTAGCCGGTGGAGAAGCCTTGGGGCAGCTCGCGGATGTCGATCTCGTACTGCAAAGCGACCTGAACGGCGAACCGGGCGAAAGTGACACTGCAGATGGTCGCGACCTTGGGGTTGATTCCAGCAATGCCAGCGACGAGGAAATATGTATGTCTGAGGTCGAAGAAGGGCGAGAGGGCTACAGAGGCCACGGTGACGGCGGCATTGATCTCGCCTTCCCCGGTGACAAGCTGGCAGACCCTGTAGTCGGCGGTGCAGTGCACATCAGGAAATAAGGGGGATGCGCCGGGCACAGTGATGTTATGGGCCAGCAAATCGAATTCAGGGATCCCCCACCAGACCTCAGCTTCGGGCGCAAACTGATGGTAGATTATCGGTTAACACCCTGGAGGATGACTATACTATCCTAATTGGATGAATGAACGGAACACACACCATCGACACGATAAACACCTGAGGGGCAATTTTCTCCAAAGGAGGAGTGAATGCATCCACCCCCAGCTTCCCCAAGGTGCTGGCAACCAGCAAGCCGGTGGAAAACAAATCGAAAACCCGCATGATGTCTGCGTACCTTCGTAGTTGTGCAGAGCCAGACTTTTCTTTCTTTCATTCTCCCTTCCTGCTGTCCTTTCGCCATTTTATAACCCTCCCTTTGTCTTTGATCGTCACTTCAATTTTGCCGTGAAGATCGACAACGACCCACTCCCAAACAAGCAATTCGATGCCGAAAGCACGCCTTATCTACCTAGGTATATAAGTATCTAATTCCAGCCACCAGAGAGCAACCGCTGCTTAACTTCCAATTACCCCAACTTCTTTCCCTATCTATCCATCTCGACCGGGCCAGTAGTGGAGTCATCGACCAGCCGTTGCGGAAATTAAACTAAACGCCATGAAAAGACACAATCACCTCATTTTCCTAGAATGCCTCTTCGCCGCCTCCTTATTAGCAAACGGAAACCCAGCCGTCCGCTTATCTGCCCCGGTCTTCCGACTAATTCTTCCATTACTGCTCGCAAAGAGCACACACCACAGACCCACCGCGACAAGCCAAGAGGATCCGGCCACCCCAAGCGCAAACCCGCCCTGGCCTGTCGTCAGGTATCGTGTGTAGGCATAGCAGGCGGACACGGCATGAAATACGCTTGTCACAATTAATGTGGGTATGGCGTATGGAGCTTTTTCGTCGGAGTCCTCCGTCGATACTGGTTCGGAGATTGTCGATGTGAGTGGGATGGAACCTGTTAGCATAACTGTTAGGACGGCGATGGTGAGGAGGCCGAAGCCAAGAGTGCGGGCGAAGTAGATTTCGATTGCTGTAGAGATGACAATTGATTAGAGGCATGAATATTTAATAGATTGAGTTGGTGTAGAAGGCGAGAACTTACAGGTAGCAGAGCGGGTTTCATCGAGGAGCAGGCTTGTGATTAATTTGGGGACGGAGATGAGGGCGATGCTCTGGAGGGAGAGCCATCCTGCGGTGGAGTAAGTGTAGGTGTAGAAGACCTGGATTTTGCGTTAGCTGATTGTTGGAGAAAAGGGCTAGAGGGATTGTATGCGTACATCCATGATATTTGATTTGCTCTCTAGAGGAAATAAACGGTGAAGAGTTGGGGAGGAAGATGGTTGATGGGGGAGAAATGGGGTGATGTCATCATCAGCGTCGTAGACAAGTTCCCGATTTAGGCTGCCATGTGCTTCTACTCAGCAGGAAAGTCGTTGATAGTATCAAAACTTTGAATTGAGCTGCGTATTTAACAATATGTTCGGAATACTTTCCCTTTCTCATGTCACATTGCACTATGTATAATTGTCCAGAAATGGCAGAACTACAAACGCCCCATAACACCAAAATGTGCAACTACAAATGAAATAGTCATAGTTCACAACTTTACCGGTTGATATTGCTCGAACGCAGATATCTCGCAAAACTCAAGTCCTGATCGGATAGTGCACCGGTCGAATCTTCAAGAGCTTCTCGGTACCGCTGGCTAAGACCTTCACTGTCCCCAGCAGGAGGAACATCCAACTCGTCATCGCTGTCATCTGGTTCCGATTCCGGCTCACCTATTTCTTTTGTCTTCGCTTTCTCTTCTTCTTCCGCGTCGCTGACTGTCTCGGCATCTACCCCCTCGTCTTTCTTCGGTTGCGAGCCGGAGACATTCATGTCCTTCATTAGTTTACCGAGTTCTAGCTCCCGCTGCGCAGCCTTGTTCTCCTCGCGCTCCTTATTCTTGCGCTCTAACTCCGGCTTGTAGTCGCGCTCGAACTCCTGGCGCTTCTCCTCGACTGCCTGGAAGAATTCATCGATACCATCACCTGTCATCGCACTCACCCCCACGACGCTCAGATGGCGGTAAAACTCTTCCAGCATCAGACTCATGCTATTGAGTAGAGAGCCCATATATCCGCTTCCAGAACCGAAACCTCCCGCTCCACCCTCAGCCCCAAACGCGCCTGATTCCTCTTCCCCGCGCAGAGCCTGCTGGAAGGCATCAAAATCGGTCATCCATTCCTTGGCAAACTCGGCATCCTGAACGTCGGTTTTGTTAAAGACAAGGATCATCGGAAGCTTTGTCTTGTACAGAATACTGCAGGCGTAGAGCATATTACTCATGAAGGTACTCGTCGAGCTAGTGCGGGGGGTGTCGATAATATAGGCAATAACAGTAGGGAAGGATGAGGCTAGGGTCTCGAGCAGAATGCTGCCGGATGCACTCCATACAAAGACTTCGATTTGACCGGGGGTGTCGACCAAGATGTGGTTAATTGGTTTGGCAGAAGGGTTGGAGGGGTTCGGAGCAGTACGTTTCTCGAGTAAAGAGATAATTTGATCCACTTTGGTTGCGAAAAGGTTAAGCGACGTTAAGATACCTCCGTTGGGACCTAGGTTGTATTGTTTCATGACTTCTTTGTAGTTGATGGAGTCACGGATATCGATGTTGCTCTCAAACGGAACGGAATGCACTGCGGGATCAAGGTTGAGAACATAAGGAGGCTGTTTCTTCGAGTGGAGATGCGAGTTAATTCGCTGCATGAATGTGGTTTTTCCCGAGCCTATATATTTACAAACGATATCTAGTTAATAAAGTCGATGCATTAAAAATCGATAGATTATGACAAACCTGCCATGCCAACGCAGACGACGGCCACGGGAGATTGAGTTGCCGCCATGGTGGAATAGAAGGCAGGGTCCTCTGTTCTAAAACACGGGGTCTCAAAAATTCAAGAGGCTTCTTGATATAGGACTAACGAGATAGTCTCCTATACAAAAGTAATAGGCGAAAGATAAGTGGGGAAGACGGCGACTTTTTTTGTCAAAAATATGAGGGGAAATTGTTGGAAGGCGGTGAGAAGAAAGGCCTGGGCCTTGAGTTCAGACGTCATTTATTCTCACTGTATCTGCCCCATTCCCCCTATCCCAATCCATTCCTGTCTCACTCGAGAAGATGACGCTCGAGGACTTTGAAAAATCCCTAGCGGAGGAGCGGGATCGCGAGAAAAGAAGTGGGAGGAGTGATAGGGAGAAACATCGCCATCGCGACCGCAACCGTGACCGCAGCCGAGAACGCTCACGATATCACCATCATCACCACTCGCACCGTCGCCTTACGTCAAGATCTCGAGAGCGTGGATCTGATAGGCACCGGGAGTCACGACATGGGGATGATGACGGACACCGACATAAAAGGTCGCGTCACTCGACTGAGCACGGCGATGATCGGGACCACAAACGCCGACACCGAGGTGAAAGCAAGGATGACGAGGGACAGGAAAACACACCAGCGGCGGAAACCGTCCAGAAAGAGGAACCGACTGTTTTGAAAAGGGATGCCTGGATGGAGGGGCCTTCTAGACTTGATATCGACTATATCCATCGACGCGACACCACACGATTGGAGGAGGAACCGAAACCTCGTATGCTCCAAGCCGACTTTGATCTAAAGATCCACAGTAGGGAATTAAATACCCATCTGCGTGATTTGAAAGATGGTAAAGCGCTGGAGGAAATCGAAGAGGAACCCGCACAGCATGAAGTCGATTACACCTTTGGTGACGCTGGGTCGAAGTGGAGAATGACGAAACTCAGGGCGGTATATAGGGAATCAGAGGAAAAAGGTCGTTCTGTGGAGGAAATTGCCATTGAGCGTTTCGGAGACCTCCGCTCGTTTGACGATGCCCGTGAGGAGGAAGCTGAGCTGGATCGTCGCGAGAGATACGGTGAGGGTTATGTCGGGAAAGAAAAGCCTTCTGGAGAGCTCTTCCAGGAGAGGAAGCTCAAGGAGAATGTTCACAGAAACCCACATGAGCATGTTCGAAATGCCGGGCAGGCCGACGAAGCGCCCGGCCAGGGTCAACCGATGGATACCGAGCCACCCACACAGACCACTCAACATCTTGACCTCACTGCACTGAATAAACTCAAAGCGCAAATGATGAAAGCCAAGCTCCGACGCGCACCGGAGGCAGCTGAACTCGAGGAGCGCTACAATGCGGCCGCCGCAGCGATGGCTAACCGTAAGGGATCCGACGTGGTCGTGCTTGGTGTCATGGAAAATAGGATGTTGGCTGGAAAGCGAAATGAAGTCAAAGCAGTTGAGACGCGACGAGGCCGGGAAAGAGGTAAAGTGGAGGAAAATGAGGATATGACAATTGAGGACATGGTGCAAGAGGAGCGGCGGACCCGCGGCCAGTTTGCCGGCGAAGGCGGACGACTAGCGGAGAGGATAGCAAAGGACGCCAAGTTTGAAGTGAGTTTCGGCTCTAAATGTTTATGATTATATGGAGCTTCTAACATCATGCCCAGAATGATTTGGAATACATGGACGACAACGCCTCCAAGTTGGCCCGCCGGGTGCACCGATCGGAGCTTGACATAAAGAACGCCACAATCAATGAAATACAAAAGATGAACAAGATCCTGGATAATTGCCCTCTGTGCCATCACGAGGATACGAACACACCCCCAATCGCACCTGTAGTGTCTCTCGCTACGCGGACCTACTTGACTCTTCCCACGGAACCCGAGATCAGCCCGGGAAGCGCCACCATTGTGCCGATCCAGCATCGATCCAACCTCCTTGAGTGTGATGAAGATGAATGGGAGGAGATCCGGAATTTTATGAAGAGTCTCACCCGCATGTACCATGATCAAGGTCGCGATGTGATCTTCTACGAGAATGCAGCCCACCCCCACCGTAAGCGACATGCATCTATGGAAGCCGTTCCTCTACCCTATAGCCTCGGGGAGACTTCCCCCGCCTTCTTCAAGGAAGCCATTCTCTCCTCGGACTCGGAATGGAGCCAACACCGAAAGCTGATCGATACACTGGCCAAGGCTAAGCAAGGGATGGGCCGAAGCGCTTTCCGCAGAACCCTTGCCAAGGAAATGCCCTACTTCCATGTGTGGTTCGAACTCGACGGGGGGCTGGGACACGTGGTTGAGGACGAGAACCGGTGGCCGCGGGGTGATCTCTTTGCGCGTGAGGTTATTGGAGGGATGCTGGATGTGGCCCCCGAGGTAATTAAGCGGCAGGGACGCTGGAATCGGGGAGGTGACCGACGAGTTGGTGGGTTCCAAAGTAGATGGCGAAAGTTCGATTGGACTCGGATTTTGGTGGAGGGCTGACATCACATCTGAAACGATCATCATGTATACTATCGTATATTCGACACCTGGAAGAATCCCCAGGAATTCGGATAATAGACCCAAACATACCCCGAGCATAATCAGGCGCGAAAAAAGCCCATCATCGCTGTCGGCGTTATTCCGATGTCTACCATTATATTGCCCCTCTTCGCCTGGACCGATGTATATCCGGGTTCCTCCTGGCTGAGTCACAAAGTAAATAACGAGCTAATTGGCGTTTTTGAGAGTGGAACCCGCCCCGAGTGAAGCATGCGGAGATGCCAGGAATTGAAGGGAAATTGATGCCCGGATCGGGAAGAAGAAGCAGCCCCTTCGGAGGAATTCATTGCGAGATTTGATGATAACCGGTGGGGCACGTGGGGGGGTTCAACTTTCTCTCTTCTACACCTTTTCTTCCTTTCCTCCTCTTTAATACTACTTTACTTACTTTCAATATAAGTGTCTTTGACTCTCCATTCCCACATCGCATCTACTGTAGACTTTATCCAGGAGCAATTGCGCCCGAATCACAACCCCGCCATTATCACTCCCCAAGGTACGCACATCCCCCAGGAGTCTACCTATAGTGACTCACTCCATTCAATATTCTCAAGCATCTTTAACCCCATGATAGGATACAAGAAGGACAAGACAATGTCTCCCAAACCCAAAGCCCTCCTCCTAGGAAAGCTAGACCAGTACGTCCCCTCCACCCCACACCCTCCTCTCCACCCATGTCCAAGACTAACTATACCAGTGCCCAGAAAACATGGGAAGCCCTCAGCGAAATCGCCGAGCTCGTCACCCCCACCGCCACAAACCGCGCAGAATTCATCCAAGAATGCCAATCCGGTAAACTCGACGGCGTTGTCGCCGCCTTCCGCACCTTCGACTCCGTCGCTATCACCGGTCTGATAGACGACGAACTGGTGAATGCTCTTCCGAGTTCTCTTACGTACCTTGCTCATTGCGGTAGCGCTCCCCCTTCCCAATGCCTTTTCAATGAGAACGAAAAGAATATTAATATATCAAAAAGGAGCCGGCTACGACCAAGTCGACGTCCACGCCTGCAGCGCCCGCTCCCCACCCATCCGCGTCTCCAACGTCCCCACCGCCGTCGACGATGCCACCGCAGACGTAAACATGTTCCTGATCATCGGAGCCCTGCGCAATTTCAACACGAGCATGCAGGCTCTCCGCGAGGGCAAATGGAAGGGTTCCCCTGCTCCTGCCCTAGGCCGTGACCCCGAGGGCAAAGTCCTAGGGATCCTGGGAATGGGTGGCATCGGACGCAATCTGAAGAAGAAGGCCGAGGCCTTCGGTATGAAGGTCATCTATCACAACCGCAGAAAACTCAGTGAGGAGTTGTCCGCGGGGGCTGAATATGTCTCGTTTGATGATTTGTTAGCGACGAGTGATGTGATTAGTTTGAATTTGCCGCTGAATGTAAGTCACCTCTTACTATTCCCCCCTACGCCTCTTTTGTTGTGGGTTGTTTTGGAATCGGATGTATGTGGTTGTGTGTGATTGCTAACGAAAGATTGTGGTGGCCGATGTGAAGAAAAACACCCGGCATATCATCAGCAAGCCCGAATTCGAGAAGATGAAGACTGGCGTCGTGATTGTGAATACTGCCCGCGGGGCCGTGATGGATGAGGATGCTCTCGTCCAGGCTCTCGATAGCGGCAAGGTTTACTCGGCCGGACTTGATGTCTTCGAGGAGGAGCCAAAGGTTCACCCGGGCCTTATCCGTAACCCCAATGTATTGCTTGTGCCCCATATGGGCACGTGGACCATTGAGGTAAGAACTATCCCCGAAATACTCTCACATGTATTATTCTCCTTGACCTGCAGACTAATATGTACTAAAAAAGACCCAAACCGCAATGGAGGAGTGGGCCATCCAAAACGTACGGTTGGCGCTCGAAACCGGGAAGCTGAAGAGTCCGGTCCCTGAACAAGCGGATTTATAGAATAGATGACCAGATATCATTTACAACTTATAATAAAGAAAGCATGTCAGATAGAGATATTAGATGTTGATGAATGTGGCATGTGGATATGTACATAGAATTCCCTTCATTCAGTTGCCAAAATAGCATCGGATTCGCCTGTCCTCCGTCAAGATAGCTTTTCCAACAAACACACGAGACAAACCACCGCATGGCTATAAAACGAAGATAGAATATGTGAATAGAAATGGAATGAATGAATTTTGATAGAATTTGCCGCCGGAACGCCATGATGCTGTCATATCCAGCTAGCTGCAGAAAGAACTGGATCACCAACAAAACTCCGGGGCCATGGAAATCTCCCCATAACAGATAGCCAAGACAAGTGAAAAATTGATAAAAGTAAGTTATAGAGAAATGGGAAAAGAGCACCCCCAGAATCATTCATAGGAGGGAGAAAAGAGAAGACAGAGGGAAGAAGAATAGAGGAAAGCAGACATAGTCTAGTTAAAACATCATAAACCGGCAGAAATATCGCCAAGACGATTTTTTTTCTCAAATTACAGTACGAAAAAGGGACATCATTGAAGGGGTATGTAAAAAAAGAAGTAGGAAAAAAAAAAAAAAAAAAAAACCAGGGACCGCTGCTTACTCCCGTGAAACGAACCAGGATCGGACAACCATGCCGCATATCCGCTTGATCACCTGCGTGGTGCCTTTGCCGCCAGCTTCTTGTTCCAGGAATTTCTGCGCAACGTAAAGTTTGGCCCCGGCATCCTTCTCATTCGTCGTAATAGGTTGGGGGAAGCTATGTGGGAAATCGGCCCATCGTTGGCCGAGATGACGCGCAATCGCGATTGAATATATAACATCCCGATTTTCATATGTATCGAGTAGTGTCCGGCAACGGCCCAAGGTGTCGTCAATTTCCTTCGCTGAGCTAGCCTCATTGTCATGCAGGGTCAAGAAGTACCCAACGGCGCTCCAGAAATCCAATGTCCGCTGCATCAGTTGGTCCGGCAAGGTAGGAGGGTTGGCAGCAGGCTCTCGGGTTGGGAATTGAGCTAGAGGGTTCGAGTCCACGTGCTCGCCGGTAATTAAAGCTTCAATTACGTCGAGCCGCTTGGTAGAAGCTAGCAGATCATAGTCTTGTCCATGGTTTCCATTCGACACATTCATCACATGGCGACAGAGTGTCATGGTGCTCCAGACCACAGACGCTTCGAAGCTTTCTAATCGCGCAACAACATTGGGATCGGTGAGGTTCCTGTCGTTGAAAGCCTCTATCAGTGCGGAGTATTCGGCCATTAATTGCGCGTTCGCCAAAAGATGGCTCAGAGCCTTTTCTGAGAACCAGCGAGTTTCAAAAAATTTGTCGATGGCAGGAGCGTAGGTGGCTAGGAAAACAGCTTGGATTTCTTCGAGGCGATTGGGTGGGAGAGCAGTGATAGGGTGGGGAGGCGGAGGAGGGATGCCTCGAAGGGCGAGAAGATCGCTAATCCGGACTTGTTTCACTAGAAGAAAGAAAAGGTAAGCAAGGGGTTCCACAAAGCAAGTGCGGCTCAGGACATACTTCTGAAACTGGCCGGCTCAGTCAGGTTGTTACTATGAGTCGTTGATGCTGGGTTGACCGTTGGTTGCAATGCCCCCTCGGTGATATTCTGGATGCTGGCCATATTCGACGAATTATTTCCGTTGAGGGAAGGGTCAATGGACCCGCCGTAGTCGTAGCGATGCTCGGTAGAAGCAGGGGGCGACTGTGACGGGGCAAAGGGCTGAGATGAAGCAGGGACGTAACCCGGGGGAGCTTGGGGATATGAAGGCTGGGAATGTGCGGGTTCTTGAGGGTTGACCACTAGCGATGGGTGAGGATTAGGAGCAGGCTGTATAGCGGAAGGCGTCGGTTGCTTGAACACCGGGTCGTAACCTAAGCATTCACGTTTACTCTTGACACAGTTTCGACAGACGGGGTGACCTTCGTCACACTAGTGAGGGGACATCACTGGGTCAGCAAGGCAAAGCGGGAAAGAGGAACGAGAAGATGGGGAGCATGAAAGGAGAAACAGCGAGAGCCCAAGGCAGGAGAGCGAAGCTAAGTAACTAGAAAGGGAGAAAGCAAAAGAAGTCGATTGGACTGCAGGAAGTGGGCACGACAAACAAGCGACACTGGAAATGGCGGGGTTGTTTCTGCTGCGGCGGCGGTGGGCTGGACGCGAGCCGAAGATTTTGGCGACACAAGCGAAGCGACACAACCAAAACCTCCCCTCTCCAAACCCACCCCGCGCACTCATTCAAAACGACATAAACCCCAATAAAAAAATACTCGTATGATAAACATGGTCCAGAGGTGATGGAGTTTTTCAAATCGCAGTGGAATTGCCCACTCTGTTTACATACCTTGATCCGTCGCTTTCGACACGTTAAGCAGCCTGTTTTCGTCCGGCGCTTCACTTCCTTCTTATGTCTTCCGCCCGATAGCATTTTATTGGGATCCCCCGGAAGCTGGTAGCGCATTTGTGAATTCGAGTTCATTCCCATTTGCGACACATTACTCGGATACCCGGCCATATACTGGCCGACCGAAGCCATCGGGGGCATATTCGAGGGCATCGGTGACCCGATGGGAGCTTGCGGGATATGTGAGGGTTGTCCCTGCATTGATGGATTGTGCGAAGAGCTCCCCGAATGGTTGTGATACAGGTCAGGCGCTTGTTGCGACTGTTGATTTCCTTGCGACGGGCCTTGCTGGTGCTGGTAGTGCTGTTGTTGCGGCTGTGCTGACGTATGCTGCTGGGTAGGGGAATAATGCTGCTGCTGATAATGAGGCGTTGAATACTGCTGTGTTGGCGGCTGCAAAGCCGTGCCATTTGAGTGTGCTGGGGGCTGAGACGCGGGTGTGGGAGAATGATGTGGGTGTCCAATAATCTCGTTCCCAGCCATCGGTGGTGCGGAGCCAGTAGCGTCATTGGTAGGCTCGTCATTAGTCGTATCGGGGAACGTGAAGCTCGTCTCCGTAGGGTGTCGACTATCCGGGGCTGGTAATGTAGTATCTAATGGCGGTAATGAGGTATCTATCGGGGGTAGTGACGGTATCGTGGAGTCAATCGGCGGTAGTGTGGACTCTATACTCGGAAGAGTTGTGTCGCCGGCTGGCAAGGTCTTGTCGATTGGGGGTAAGGTGGTGTCTATGTGAGGAAGCGTCGTATCGAACAGATCTGTCTTGCTAGGCTCCTCGACATGGATATTCCCCAAATCGACAGCCTGCTTTGGCGGTTCACCAGACGGGTCGACTAGTTCTGCAGTGTCCGCCATCACGGTCGATAATGACCTGGAACTGGAGGGAAGCGCGCAGGAAACGTAGTGAGGCGAACTCGGGCTTCTTTGCGGGAGCCCTCAATGCGCAAATCGGTTGACGATATGAGTATACTCGACGACAAGAATGTTCGTATTCCCCGGGGCTCTACACCGGTGTAGTAATGGCCGTAGGGATTCTATATTCTGCGTCGACTCAAAAAGACCAAGTTAGTGACGGGTGTCCAGCCTGAAACATCCACAAAAAACTACAGCACGCGTGCATGTGTGATTCCCAAGCCAGAAGGAAACGGAAATTAGAAGAGCCCGATGGATCCCCTCGCTGTGGCGCTGTCGGAGTCGCGCCTGCAAGACTGGAGCAGAATTGTGAAAGGTAAGGCTGAACGGTGATTAGCGCATCACGGTTGGCGCGTAGACCAAGGTGCTGTCACTATTGACAGATAAAGTCGAAAAGAAAAAGGCTTTCCCTCTGTTTAAGCCCACAATTCCATCCATTCAAAGCCAAGGCGGTCTTCACATGCATCCGATTCAGGGCGATTTTGAACGCGACCGTCTGAACCCTCTATCCGTCTCCCGCGAAACACGATGCCACCACAGCGCAGATCGAAATGCAGCCTCCGTTTGGGACATCTTGACAGACCTCTTCCGAAAATCTTTTCCTTTTGTAGTCGGGTGGCTGGCAGCGCCGTCCAGCTAAGCGAAGGCAAAGGGAGGGGGTAGAGGCGGGCGTTTCTCGGAAAGCCAGAGGGATCGGGGGGGAAAGCAATGAAGAACGTTCGAGGCTCTGTTACTCACCATGCACTGGTCCAGATAAGCGAAAAGAAGCGAGCCGAATACTATTCCACCAGAACTCTCGATTCGGCACCAAATAATCTCCGCATTTGGTTGGGAGGGGGGATGGGGGAGTTGCGACGAAAAGTTGTTGCGCGACGAGTAAGAAGAGAGAGAAAGAGAAGAGGAAGAGAGAGAGTTAAGTTCGTTCTTCATCGGCCCCGAAAGCTCCCCGGAATTGGAAAAAAAAAAGGAAAAATTCATAGTGGCACCCAGAATGGAGTCCCTTTCTCAAAAGCTTCATTCAAGTAATTTTACCTCTTTCTACACTGTGTTCTATTGAAGAAATATAATATATGTAAGATCCTAAAAGCATTAAATCGATGAATTACTTTGCATTTGCCAGGTCTCTCGCAACCCATTTTCCCCCCATTCTTTTCTTTTTTCCAAGCCATGTCTAGGATAACATTTATCAGTCTCTCGACATAAATATCTCCGAAAAAAAGAAACGTGACTGGTCAATCTCTGGAGATACAACATTGAGATCAAAACGTGGCCCCTCAATACCCAGAACTGCATATATGCAACAGTGAGGGGTAGAACGAAGCCAACGAAGCTGTCTCTAGCTGTCTAGAACCAAGCCTCTTGTGCTGGGCTCTCTGGGATAGTACTGGCTGTTTGATTGGTTCTGTCAGTCCCCATGTTCTTTAAAGGTCAGATAGATCGTCGGTCCACAAGATATCTGGGATATACCCGGCACGACGGTTGCACCAGGCCAACTACTGTATTTTGCCCCTTGTAGTCGTAAAAAAAAATCGCCCGCATTATTGTCGTTCGCGCAGTAGCTTTTAAACTCGACGACCAATTTCGTTCAAGAGATGAAGATGAAGCCCATGATATCCCGGGATATTCTGATCTTTACCATAGCAATAGCCATGTGTACTCGTCCACAAAGCGAGCGCCGTCAGTGCAGCGCAAACTGTGAGAAAGAACGCAAGCGCAGCCTCCAAAGGCCAGCCAGAGCGACCGTCTACTTCCTCATCACCTTGGGCTTGCGCTTTTTGAAAACAACGCCTCCGGAAGCCTCGTCTGACTCGGTTTTGACCGCGGGCGTAGAAACAGTTTCGGCCTCAACTGGGGCTTCTGCCTTAACAGGGGCTGCGGGTTCATTTGACTCCTGTGCTGGTATCTCGTCTTCTGCTTTGATGGGCATAAAACTGCTCTTTGTACCTTCTTCGCTGGGCGGGACTTCTT
Source organism: Aspergillus panamensis (assembly GCA_027569225.1). Taxonomy (NCBI): domain Eukaryota; kingdom Fungi; phylum Ascomycota; class Eurotiomycetes; order Eurotiales; family Aspergillaceae; genus Aspergillus; species Aspergillus panamensis. The sequence continues at coordinate 461,730 of JAPDER010000012.1, forward strand.
CTATCGTCTCTGGAGCCTTTTTCTTCTTAACATCCCTCGTAGAATCAAGAAGTACGTCTAGATCCGTATCATCCTGGGCGCCAGGGTATTGCCTGGTCCTGGAGCCCCAAGCTTTGCTAACGAACCGCTCCGCCTCCCGTTTCGCCTCCTCCTCCTCCTCATCCACTTCAAGTTTGCGTTTGCGCACGCCAAGTGAAGGCCCAGTGTCGTCGGATCCGTCCTCTGACCGTATCACTTTTTCGGAGACCGTCTCCCATTGTCCCGCCAGAGCCATGTCGCCTCGATATTGCTCCGGTATCACAACGCCCATTTCCGCTAGTTGCGCCATCTGCTTTTTCCTTTCTTCTATTGACACCGATTTAGCCGGAGGCGCCGGGCCAGAGGCAGCAGCGGACGAGGTACGCTTCCACGGACGTTGGTCATCGTCTTTCTCTCCAGCGGGCCCTGAAATCGTTTGCCGTAGCCGTTCAACCTCATTCTTAGCTCTCTGCGAGTCTCGCTGCTGGCGCTCGTTGTCGCGGTGGATATCCCGTAAAAATCGCTTGAGATTTGACTGATGCTTCCCGGTCGCTTCGTGTTGGGTCTTCTCGAACGCGGTGTCGCGAATGAATATTTTGCACTGTTTACACCAGTACTTGGGCTAGGAATTGTTAGTAGATGGAACCAACGACGTGCAGTCTTTTGAAGATTGGTCATTGGGGGAAGAAATACTCACTGCTGATTTCCAGTACTCGGCCATTTCGAGGCACTTGGTCTCCAACTGCCTGGAGAGCTCTGTGATGCTCCTAGTTGCTCATAAATAGTATTGTAGGGGATAGCAAGTCTCCTTGACCCGTGACCGGCGTCTATTAGATATTTGCTCCGACCTCACTGAGTTTCTGTTCCTGACGAGCTGCAAGAAGAGGACGAGTGACGATGGGAAATCTATTCACGTGACCCGCTGTTGCGACTGACCCGTCTAAACCGCACCCAGACGGACCCCATATACTCTCGTCTCGCCTCGTCTCGTCTCAAGTAGTGATACTCTGGGAGTCGCTCAAGAAAAGAACTTTGGCTTCGAATAGTATTACAAGGTTTTTGGCTTGTTTGAAGACATGTCACTGCTGCTGCCTGCTTCTCCCGTCTCCGTTACGGTAGCCTAAATTATCTTCCTCAGATTCCTATAAACTCACACTCTCTCATTCATTACCCTTCCTTCAAGTGTATACTGCTCCCTCAAACTCAATTACTCTTCAAAATGGGTGACTTTTACTGTGCAATATGTAGCCCGACCTTTAGCAGCTGTAGATTGTGAGGATATCGATGAAGACGCATATAGTATGGCAGCCATTGGCAACGAGGAGGACCTGGAATGGCTGGACAGTCTCCAAGCATTAGGGATCAATCCTAATGCACCTGGGAGGAATAAGTCTGCTACCTCGTCTTTTCATGACTCTCCGCCCCGTTGACTAATGTATATAGGTCTTTTCTCACCGGTCCAGGGTACCATGAGGATCTTGTAAGATAATCTCGCAACCTTCATCATAGCTTGCGGATAACATACTTGCTGACTTCTTTAGGGATTTATCCATGTCGCTCCTGGAGAGGGTTCGTTTCCAGTCTCGGTTGATTCAGTCGTTAATCGACTCAAGCTTCATGTCTAACACCGCATTGGATTAGATCCTAATTTGCCTCCTCACGACGTGGGCCTGCAACTTGTTTCGTATGTTTTGACCCTCACCCGTACCATCACTCTCCTAATTTTTACGTATAGATACCATGACTGGAGTGACCTTGGCCAGACCCCCGTTTTCCCTTTCCATTACGATTGCTACCAGGAGATACTGCTTAGATGTATCCCCCCGAATGAAAATGAGGAGCTCAATGGTGATATACTCTACTCCGTTTTCAATAGTCTGCAAATATCACCTTATATCAGACTGCAGCTGGATTACGGCCAGCCGAACCCGGACTTAACACAGGCTTGGAAATGCCGGAGAGGCGAAGAGGTGCGTGCTGCTATTCACGCCCTCTATCTCGATCTTCTTCTTGGATATGCTCTCTGTGGAAATGAGCTAAATTTAACTACCACAGGTCCTCGTGATGGACCCAGTCCATATCCCCCAACTACTCCCTTACCTAGACTCAATCAAAGACCTCATCAAAAAAGATACCACCGACTCTGAAAGTCACCTGAACCATCCAAATCCCAAGGATCAATTCAGTAAACTCCCACTGGAGCTCCGACATGAGTTATTCAAGCTTCTCCCCGCTGCCTCAATACTAGCAGTCAGAGCAGCATCCTGGACAATGCATACTACAGCCCTTCCTGAAAATCTTTGGACCAAGACACTACAAGCCGAAGCGCCTTGGTTGTGGGAAATTCATGATTTTGATCCATTCCAATCCCGAGAGTTAGAAGCGGCACTTTCCAAAATACTGCAGGTCGTTGATGCTCAGAGCCAATTCAAGAAAGGGACTTTTGATTATTTTGGTGGGCTCGTCAACCGACGGAGAATCTAGGGAGTATGTAAGCAGATTAAAGAACTGTACTTGAAGAAGTTGAAGGAACTAGCGGATTAATACCGCGAGATTTTGTGATGCAAAGCTAAATACCTACAATAAAGCATTTATACACAGATAAAAATCATCATAATTCATTAATCCGGATTTCAATCATCATATCATGACCGCGAAGTAACCTCCACCCTAATCCGCACCTCAGTTAAATCCGGCTGAAACCAAAACCCAATATCCTTTGTCGTATCAACAAGCTCAACCTCTCGTTTAACAAACTTCGTCTCATCTCTCGGATCCCCCCTAGTTTGCAAAGCCCCCTCGTCTTCACTATCCCACTCATCCTCAATATCAATATTCTCCTTACTAACCGGATCCAACTCGTCCGTCTCCCAGATCAACCTGAATTCAAACGGAGTGAGGCCAAAAAGGCGCGAAACAATTGCCTTGATCTGGTAGGTATCAAACGACCGAGGAATCTCTTTCACTTCCATTCTCGTACCTCCCCGTTCCAATGGCGTCTCCCCCCCCTCAGCATCGGCGATATGGAACACCATCCTCACTAACCGCGCCGCAACAGACCGCGGGTTCACAGCAGTCCCGGTTTCCTGCGACGCCCTCTTGATGGTAGGTTCGCCGTAGGTGGCGCAAAGATCCCGGTACCGGGGATGGTCCGCGAGAATCTCCCGCTCTGCAGTCTCCGGGGAAGCAGAAAGCGCCTTTCCGATTAGAGAGAGGTAGTAGAGTTCGCCGTTACTTCGGTCCTTGGCGGCGACGGCACTGTAGTTGAGTACCTGGAGTGTCGAAAGCCGTGAGAGAGTCAGCATGTAGGCCTCATCGACCGTCATGGGCCTTTCGGGCATGCCGGTGACGACTGTTGGGCCGACGGATTGGTTGAAGAGGGGGTTTCCGGATATTCGGAGGCTTTGGAGGCCCGGGAAGAGCTGTGAGAGGCTGTTGATGAATTTCCATGAGTTGATTCGGTTTCGGGACAGGTCTATGGAGCGGAGCGCGGGTGAGAATTGGAAGGGGTTGCTGTCTGTAGTGGATTCGGATATGGAGTCGATACAATTTCCTCGAAGAGACAGATGTTGGAGTTTGTCTAGGGATGTTAGGAACTTTATCGAGGAGATTGTGGAGATTTCGTTGTTTTCGAGCATCAATGTCGTGAGGGTGCTTGAGAGGGGGGTTGATATTATGGAGAGCTGGTTCGCGGATGCTGAAAGGCCAGTAAGTGATGGGAATTGAGAGGCCAAGCCGGATATCTGTGCTAGTCAGTGGGAAAGAATCCATAAGAAGGAAGGGGATTTGCCCACCTGATCCCAAGGAAGCAAAGTATCGTCTACATGAAGCTCTTCGATCCACTCGAATTTCAAGCCATCCACACGAGGACCAAATCGATTCGAACTGGATGGGAGAGTTAGTCTGTTTGGCTCATCTTCACCCACCCGGTTCAACCACTCACTTCAACTTCAAAAGCTTCAGGCGTTTGAGCTGGCCACATATATCAAGAACCTCCGTCCAAGACGTCAGCAAATTCCGACTCAGATCGAGATCCGTGATCCTTGGACAAGTCTTCCCGATATCCGCTCGCGCTTTCTCACTCTCCTCCGGCCCCCCTCCCTGACCAAGAACACCGGCCAGTGATAGGCCATCCAGAAGCACAATCCTCAACTCCTCGAGCTCAGCCTGCTGCTTTCGAATCTTATCGAAGCCAACCTCCTCAACAACCTTGCTGCTGATCTTGATCAACCGCTCAGGCTCATGGCTGCCACCCTGTGCCTGCCTAGCCAGGGATTGCTCAAAATCCGAGGCATACTTCTCACGTAGTGCCTCAAGAAAACCACGCGGTTTATCTGCTGCTCGCGATGGCCGCACAAATGACCCAGCTGTGGGGTGTTTTCTTGCACCTATCGATAAGATGAGCAGGGATCCATATTGTAGAAACTCCATGATCAAATCAAACAGAGTAGCAGAATTTTAAAATGCATACATGTAAAATACCTCACTCCTTTATGCTCTCCAGAATGCTTCCCCCGCGTCGGATCATCCCATTCAACGCCCAGCCAGTCCCCAGTGGTGCCCTCGACTTTGCCCACGTAGCGGACGGTGCACAAATCCCCATTGTAGCATCGTCGTTGATTGACCCAAGATTGGGAGGCCATGATATAGCCAATTTAACAATTCAACCGAACCCACCTTTCTTCTCCTTCTCAACTTTTTCTTTACACCCGATTTCATCAAGTTTCGTTGTTGATTCAAAAAGAAGCCCCAATCGCAGCCCAGTCCGCAACGCTTATGTAATCGCCAACTCGAATTTCCAGACCCTATCAGATCAAGCTTTAACTTTCTTCGTCCCCTTCTCTCCAACGACAAAATCACAGCCCCAGCTCGCTCAAGATGGATTACCAGGTGGGTCAGCCCCCCAGAGCCAGTACCCCAACATCCCAAGCATCCCCTAACAACGATCCTAGAACCGAGCCGGCTCCAAATTCGGCGGCGGAGGTGTCGCCTCGCACTCCGCCACGAACGCCGACCGACGCGAACGACTCCGCAAGCTCGCCCTCGAAACCATCGACCTGGACAAAGATCCCTACTTCTTCAAAAACCACGTCGGCAGCTTCGAGTGCCGTCTCTGCTTAACCGTCCATCAGAATGATGGCTCCTACCTCGCCCACACCCAGGGTCGCAAGCACCAGACGAACCTCGCCCGTCGCGCAGCCCGTGAACAGCGCGAGGGAAAGAACCAGGACCCGTCTTCCCTCCCCGGGGCGATGGGCGTGCAGGTCAAGAAGCAGACGATCAAGATCGGTAGGCCCGGTTATAAGATCACGAAGATCCGGGACCCGTTGACGAGACAGCTTGGGTTGCTGTTCCAGTTACAATATCAGGAGATTACGCCGGGGGTGCAGCCGCGCGTGCGGTTCATGTCTGCGTTCGAGCAGAAGGTAGAGGAGCCGCCCGACAAGAACTTCCAGTATTTGGTCGTGGCGGCGGAGCCGTATCAGACTTGTGGGTTTAAGATCCAGGCCAGGGAGATTGATCGGAGGGAGGGGAGGTATTGGACTTGGTTTGATGAGGATAGTAAGGAGTTTTGGGTCCAGATTATGTTCAAGACGGAGCGTGAGGAGCGGTTTAGTGGTGTGCCTGGGTTGGCGCCGATGGGAGGTGCCTAGACAGCTGAGGTCTTCTTTCTTTCGCGCTTGTATTCTCCGACATTGGTGTTTTGCGCTTATGGGCAAAAGGGGGTTTTACTTTGTTAGGCGTTCTACGGATTCAACCTCGGAGCAAATATTTTGTGTCTTATCATTTATTCGTGGAATCGCCAAAATCAAACTATTATGACTTCAGACTATATCACACTAGATACCGTATAGTGGAGGATTCAATATCAATTCCTAATTTCCATAAAAGCTTCGTACGAGCTTGCCGTCCAAACAAAATAGCCGGCCACTCAATGACATGCATATGTGGACGTATCATACGCTGATCCTCCAATCTCCAAGGCACTCATAAGATAGTACTTCGACGCTAGATACAAATGTGCAGCTAGCACGTGTCGTCTCGCGACAAGGATGCAAAGATATAAGGAGGGGAATGAAGAGAAAAGACAAATAAATAAAAAAGATGCTCATGTGCCCAATAACATGAAGATGTGATAGATGCGCTATATGCTTGATGAAAAACCAATGAACAGGGTCTATACCGAGGCTAGAACCTGGATGAACCACTGAAAAGCCATTAAACGCAAGCCCGCCCGCTTTCAAACTTTCCAAAGCCATTCATCATCGGCTCAATAAGAAAAATGTAAGACGCTAGATCTATATTCAAGTCGCCTGGAAGGCATTGAAGGCTTTGTACGTGTATCCGATGAACGGAAGGCTCATCTCCGCCTCCTGCTCCTCCGGCATGGCACGAGCCTGAGCGCGGTGAATAGCACTGGTATCTTCCTGAGGAATCTCGTCAATAGGGAAATATGACACGTCGATGTTCGAGCTCAGTCTCGGCTCGAACGGAGCCCGGATACTCCGAAGCTGTTCCCAAACCACTCCGCGGAAGAACGGATGATTCTTGATCTGGTTTGCACCTCCATACTGGCCGCCCTCACTTCCAATACGGTGCTCGGCATCGCACAAGAAGCTATGAAAATAGTTAAATCGCGATGTTTGAAGAAAACAGAGGAAGAAACTCACTTTCGGATCATAGACTCAGAGTCGCGTGATAGAGTTAATTCCTCCGGGAAATAGAGGCATTCCCTCCAGTTCACGATCTTACGGTAGGTATCGGTTGTGTCCTCAGCACAGAATGGAGGCCAGCCCACAAGACATTCGAACATGATGGCTCCTACTGACCACCAATCGCAAAGATAGGTGTACCCTTGGCCATTGAAAATCTCGGGAGCGATGTAGTCGGGTGTTCCAACAGTCGAATAAGCCATAGCGCGGCGGGACTTCCTCCAGGTGTTGATCTGTCCACGGTTTGACACCGTTAGGTTGATCGCATCGCTGAAATATCCTGAGTTGCGGTTCTTGTCCTTGGAGGTGGAGTTCTTCAAGAGGTTCTGATAGTATGAGTTGTCATGTGTCTTCTTTCCTCCCGTGGACAGACCGAAATCGGTAAGCTTAACGTGACCACCACGATCAAGGAGAATGTTATCAGGCTTAATATCTCTAGAAGTTAGATATGAATTAGCGCCATCCTTGAACATTTAAGCATCCTCCGCCAAAAATACAGATCTTCCCCCCCCCAAAAAAGAGAGAGAGAAAGCTAGCTAGCTAACTCACCGGTGAAGGAAGCCAAGTTTATGGACTGCCTCGATCGCCATCACAATTTCTGCCATGTAAAACCGAGTAATATCCTCGGAGAAAATTTCGTACTTGATAAGCATGGTCATCAAATCACCACCAGGCAAGAACTCCATGAGAAGGTACAGGTATGCGTTGTCTTGGAAGGAAGCGTGCAGCTTCACAAGCCATGGGTTGTCCTTGGAATCTGCCAGAATATCACGCTCTGCACGTACGTGGGCGAGTTGGTCCTTCTTGAACATCTCGCTCTTGATCAAAGATTTGAGAGCATAAATCTTGCCGTCCGTCTTTCTTTGCACAAGCTTGACCTCACCAAAAGCACCCTTTCCGATAATCTTGATGGTTTGGAAATTCGATGGGGTCTCCCGAGTCCGAAGGAACCGAAGGAAGATCGATTCTTTCTTCGCAACCACCTCTGCCTCCTTAAGCTTTGCGTCTGTTGAAATGCTTGGTTCGCGAATCATCTTGTCCAGCTCAGCAGAACTATTTCAATCATCTTAATGTCAGCCCGATCTATATCGATGTCACAGCCATTGTCTCGACCAAAACTCACCGCATGTTGCGATCGCGCGCCCGCTCAATGTTCTCGTTGAAGAAGACATTGACCAATTCCTTCGCGGCCTTGCCACGCTTATGAACATTCTCCGAGAAACGCTCTGGGTAACGTTGCAGCTCTTCGTTCTCAGCCGGCGTCCGGGGGCTGCGAGGCATGGGAGGGGCTAGGTGTCCGGGCTGCTGTTGCGGTTGTCCTCCCGAAGCGGGGGAGCCAGCAGTACGAGGTCTCTGGCCCGGGGAGGCAGAGCGACCGAAAAAACCGGTTCGATTCGAATTGAGATCCTGGTTAGAGAACTGCTGGATAAGGCCATTCGTGCCATCGTTGGCATTATAGCCCATGCGAGATTGGTAGGCGGGTTGAGGTGACTGCAAGTTGGGCTGGCCGTAATGTTGTTGGGCGTACGCCGCCTGCGGGGGGTACTGATTTGCCATGAAATATCCTTGGTCATAAGCACCGTTCTGAGCGTTCATGTAATCCTGAGGTCCTTGGTTTTGGTAGATCGGCTGGGGAAACGCGGAGGGAGTGGTTGGGTACGCGCGATTGTTTGCCGCCGCATTATTGAAGCCACGATCGTTGTACCCGAAATTCAGGTGGAGACGATTTTGATTAGGATCCATCGTGAAACAATGCCCTCCCAACTACCGAAATTAGATGGATGGGGGGGATGGGAGATGTCGTGGAATGAGGAGTTAGAAAGGGGGGAGAGAGAAAGGAGAGATTCGAAACGAGAAGGGGGAGGGGAAGGTTTCGACGAAAGAAGCGGTGGCTCAGGAGACGAAGGAGTGGTGCTGCGGTGGTTTGAGGGGGAAGGGAGTGAGCGAGCGAGTGGATTCCTAGTGGAGAGTACAGTACTAGGTAGGAGGAGGGAGGCTCCGACTTGACGGTCAGAGGACAACTAAAGCACGAGACGTCCCCTTAGCTACGAACTAGCCGCTGGAATGGAGATCAATGATCAATTAGAAGCAGATATCTGAGCCTATTGAGGGGGCTACAATGGTAGCAAGGCAAAGCAAGAGGGAGGGGTGATAAGGAGCCGAAAAAAGAAAGCCAGCACAGGGAAAAGCAAAAATCGCCAGAGTCGTCGAGTTAAGAGTCCAGACTCCCCAAGTCTGGTTGTTTGTTGGCCGCTGGTAACATTCGTAACGTAATTTTGATAGAGGCGAGAAGTCAGTGCCACCAGTGCCAAACAGGGGCTAGCAGCCTGACAGCTTAACAGTAAGGTATGGTAACCAACAACTGTTACTAACGGTCCCTGGTTTGATTTCAGGCACCGAATTGCTCCCCTCGTATTATTACCGACAAATACCAGTCGTCCCTTTCGGAAGAATCATCCCCTCACGCTCACTCCACTCCTTTTGGTCTCTCCAACTTCCCTTCGTCATGCAGAAGTACGAAGCTCTTCAAGACCTCGTATGATAGTCCCCAAGAGCAGATCCTGTTGGCTCTTCGAAAAACTGTGGGTTGGGCCAACAAGAAAACGAATCGCTGCCGGATTCCCCAAACATGAGATCGTCAATCAGATTAGCTTTCGAGGCAGCACTCGAGCAGCTTAGGCTTCCATGGTACAATGCAGCTGTTTGATATCTAATAATGAAAGCTACCTAAACTCTGTGTTTATACACCCACCGTTTCTAGCTAACAATACTAGGTACAGATCGACAGAGGCAAGACTAAACCCGTTGGAAAACCGTTACTTCACTGCCCTGCGTCTCGAGAAGTTCCCCCCGGTCTGTATTGATCTCTTATCTACCAAGGTTGCACCTGCTCTGAAATGACTCCGAGACTGGTGAATCTATCATTCCCCTGTTATGACCTAATCAGCATTTCTCTATGCGACAATGAGTAGCCGAGAAATCCTTACCTGAGTTACATAAAGTCCAGTGGGAATCGAACCAGGAGAAGTTTCGATGCATTTATACCCCTGTGTGTGTAGAGTGCGTTTAAAGTCAGGAGCATAGCTTCTACCCCAACTGGTTGATACCTGTGGAATCGGAAGAGAGAAATTAGCTATGCATGGTGCAATAAGAGAAAGAGAAAATCGAGCTGACCCAGATATTCCCCAGGCGAAGTGAACCCAAAACTTCTATTCTTTCAATAAACTCTCCACCCTTCCCGTCGATAGAGAAGTCAGAATGCCACGAGCCATCAAGGGTAATGTAGGAAGAGAATAATCGACAGCTCCTAGTGATATTCCCCCTTCTATAAATGAATTCAAGACCTGCCATGCCTCTGTCTTTCATCGAAAACCGGATTCTCTCAAGATACCGAAGAAGAAATCCTCCCGCGCCCCCAAAATATACCCAAAATAACGGTTCAACCTTTTCCAATTGCCGTTCAGGAAGAAAGGATACTTGATGTAGGTGTGACTTAAGATCTGGGACATTAGGAAACCATAAACGACGACTAAGCGCCAAATCACGGTATGGTTGCGGCAATGATATCAAGTCCCTTGTTGCCCACGCTGTCAAAATTACCATCTTATATCCCTGTAGCATATATCAGCACAAGACCTTCTAAGATGAACGGAGAAGGGAGTATCTTGAGTACATCAAATCCAGCTGATACAATCTCTAGCCTCTCGTTGAAGATCAGCCGGCGTGTTTTACAACCCCTCTCCGGACAGCCTATCCACGGGGAGAGACCGCCATTGTGATGGTTGATAATTTGCAGTGCATGAAAACCTCTTGCTCCGACTGATATCATAAAGCCCCTCACAGAAAGTACATCAATAAAGGTTGTTATTCTCGGTGCCGTATAGCCCAAACGGATGACGTTGCCCTGCTCGCCGTACGTGAACTGAAGGCCCACTACATGAGTCGTTGGACCATCGTGGAGTATTGAGACACCGACTCGCGAAACATCAGACGGCAACACCGTCTCCTGCATTTCTGTCTGCTTGTAAAATACGTCCCCCGGCTCGGCACCCAACATATTTACAGCGACTTCCTCCATACTCCATTCTGGGGGGCGTCGGGTAACTGGGATGCACTTTGATGGATACACCAGCTCGAGAGAAAGTTTCTCCAAGAGCAGCCATACCAACTCCCAAATCTGTCTCCGGTTCTGTATAGCAGGATAGTCTCTCGTGAGAATAACTGCAACACGACACAAAAGGAGCCAATTCTGTGGCTTTGTCAACCCCCTTACTTCAAAAAGAAAATCATACTCCCCACCAGCCCGAAACCTCGATTCCCAGAAAGCTTGGAAGTGAAACACCGGAGTAAATGTTCGCGATATTGACCGAAGCCTTAGAAAAAGCAGTTGTCGGCAGATACATCGCTACTTCTAGTACTAGCTCCATGGGTAATCGGGCAAAAATATCCTCACAGCGCCAGAGTAAGTTGCTTCCTCCAACAATATCGAAATTCGGGGATGATGTAAAATAAAGCCTGGATAAGTCCGCACTGGCAGACGGGCAGAAAGGATCTTCGTTCGCAATTTGTGATGCCATTGAACAATAGTTCCGGAGCCAACCATTTTCGTCCCAAGGGGGGTGAGTCCAGTTCGAGAAGCTCAGCAGACCTCCGTACCCATGTTCCCAAAGATAGAAAATCTCCCTTGGCGTGCGGTTGTCGGGGAATACAATATCACCATACAGATCCACTGGAATGGAGTCGAAGACCTCAAATAACCTGACGAAAGAGGTTGATGTGCCAAGTGCTCTTTGCTCAAGAAGCAGCCAACAACTGTCATGAAAAACAAACCCGCATCCATAACCTTCCTCCGCGAGCACAGGAATATGTATCCACCGTGTTTTCTTTTCATTGTTGATATTGTATGTCGGATTGGGAACCCTATAGACCAAGGTTTCGTCACTCGGTTTTCGTACACCCACATCGGAAAGATGAATCCACTCCCTTTCTCCTTCGAGATAGACTGGTTCGAAATGAGTTAGAGATTTTTTTGCGCTGCAATTACAGGCACGGGAGAAGACTTACCCACACGGTATTTCTGAAGCCAAGAGGGTGAATCTTGGCTATACTTATCGAAATCTTGTATCTCTGCACCGCAGATAATGCAGTGAAGCACAACTCGCTCTGACCACACATCCCCCATTCTGAGGGGTGGAATAATGCAATGTGATGTTTGTAGGCTTGGAAAAGGAAAGCACTTCCCTTAAGAGTGTAGAGGCAGGCTAGGGCTACGGATGTCATAGTGAGGTACATGACCATATTCAGCAATGCTTAGGGCATGAAAGCTTCCCCTGAATTCTTGGGGCTCCAAAAACATAGCCCTTACGCAGATATTGGAATATATCTTTTTATGTCCCCATATATAACATGTTTACTCATTACTGCTTATCATTTACCTAAGCAATAACGAAGGCATTGTGAAATGGCTAGATCTTGGAAAAGTTAGAGCATGGGAAATTTCCAAGTAATTGGCTGCTTTTGTCTCCATTCTTGAAGCATCGAAACCACTCAGGGTCTTACCTTCTTTATATCAGAGACTTAGGAGTGCATACTACTAAGTTATTGTACCAGAATATGTGAAACAATGTCTAGAGATGGTGGTGGAACACACCTTCCCAAACTTCTCTTTGGGAGAGCAGAAGCGAAAAGAAACTTCCATATATGGAAGGGGCATAGAACGTGGTAGCAATGGATTTTCTACGACTAATGTACCTAGGTACTAGGTAGTTTGACTCTCCTCCAGATATGAAGAATCATTGGCATAGGAGTTTAGGGCAAGCCCACCAGATTCCACGGCCCTACAATCTCATTATTATTCCTATTATTCAATCCACTTCTTTGGCAAGTACGATCCACTAACTAAATACGCGGAAGGGAGACAATTCTACATTGAGTACGGAATCCACGGATAAATCCCCGTCATTCTACAGGCCTGGGACAAATTCTCCAGATTGTTTCCCCGCGACGTCGTCTCCACTCACCTCCACTGATTGGCCAAATGAGAGCCGAATGTTGGTTAGACACTATGTGAAACTATTATAGGATGAGCAATCTAATCACTTCTAATTAGCTATGAGCTCATTCTAGCTTTGTTTGGAAAGCTATTCGCAATGGGGAGATCTTCTTCCCATCCCATGAATGCGGAGGCTGGAGCGTTCAGCCCTGATTCCGAGTTGTGAATGTATAAAGATTCAAAAGATGCAGGCCAACAGAAAGTCTCGAGTCTCTGGGTTTAAATCATTGTCTCGAAATTCCGCACGGATTTATTGACAAAATGCAGATCTTCACCCGTCTTTCTTTATTCTTAAGTGCTTCTGCAACTATCCTGCAGAACGGACAGATTCAAGAGAATCCGTATCCTGGTCAAGCCCACCTAGTCTCGCTAGATAGCCGCGAATGGAAGACATATGCGCCGGATGCACCTCAGATCTCTTATAAGGGGAGATGGGATGAGCAACATATTTCTTGTAGGTTCACTAATGCCCCCAGGTCTCATGTACCGAGTGAACTGATGCACAGCCGATAGGGTGGTCGTAGGTGACTTGTTGAAGCCAATATAGGTGTATTCTAAACACTTGGTGTAGAGCTCCTGGAATCAAGTTCGCATTCACTGGATAGAAGGTCACTTATCAACTCCAAAGCCTTTATCTTAATGTACTAAATTTCAAATAGCACAGCTAGCTTTAAGCTTTGGGCAATGGACTGATAACGGAGTTCTCGTCGCATACCGGTTTGATTCCGTTTTTTTTCCCATGTCAAATGACTTGGTCTTCCAGTAATCAATTGGGCAATTAATGACATAGTTTAGGCTTGGAGGGCTCGAATGGCAATTCTCCAACGTCACAGCCAACGCAAACTACCAGTTTATTGGACTGTGGACCACTGGGGTGAACTATACTGATTCAGGTGAAGCAAAGGAATTTTAATTGCGAGGTAAATAGTTTCAGCAAGCTGGTTGGCACAAAGACAGGAGGCTAACGGTCGTAGTGACAAACTGGTCTTTGGGATACGTTTTCTCTCTCCTCGGGATTCCCACTCTAAGCTGATAAACACATACGGTTCAGCTAGCGGGTGTTTCGGTTGATTCTGGTGCCAAAATTTCCAAGGTAAAAGAGTATGCAAAGATGGTTGAGATCATTGGAGACCCGTAAGTCAGCATTCGGGTGACCTTGAACAATCCTTAACAGTAGATAGCTTGAGCGCTGGGCAATATGCTTCGTATGAGGCGCTATCCTCGTGGTCATATGCCTTTGCCGCTGGCCTTGGAAACGTCGAGTACACGATTTCGGTCAGTGTTCATTCCTCTTTTCGCGATATTCATTAACCCTATGACAACAGGCGTACCCTGGTATCTGCCTCCACGATCGAGATTGTTGGGGGAATGCGCACGGCCAGGTACAACACCAGGATCATTTCAAGGAATGGCAAGACCTCTAACAAGGATGCAGACATACCAATGGTGGCGAACAAGCGACGTCTCTTACCGTTCCACGGTCATTTACGGCGACAACCCGCCGAAATGGAATTTCAAGGCCCATTGACCAGCCGATTTAGTCATGATTAACATTGGAACCAACGACTCCAATCAACAGTTCAACGTAACAAGCGAGGTGTATATCAAGGACTACATCAATTTCGTCAACGGGGTCCATCGCGTCTACCCGAAAGCGCAGATTGTCTTGATGGTATGCCACACCACGCCTCCACCCCCTTTACAGTAGAGATTGTGCTGACAGGATATAATCCACAAATAGTCACTCTGGGGCGGCTGGGGCCTCTCAGGCAACACTTACGTCCAGGGACCAACATGGCCCGAGGAAATCAAAACTGTGTATAACCATTTCAGGAAACGGGGGAACTTTGTCCACTACTTCGACACGACGGGGATCCTCCAGGTCAACGATATTGCACCCCTTTGGCATCTTACTGATGTCGGGCACATCAAGCTCGCAAGCCATCTGATGCAGTGGGTGAAGATCAAATTTGGATGGGATCTTAGAGCTCTGGGGCCTGAAGTGCTCCATGGAACGTTGTATTGGAATGATCAGTCCAGTTACTAGGGGTCGGAACTAGCTTTCAAAGATCTAGTCACGTGTGTGCAACTCGAAAACAATGAAGCTGGAAATTTCAATCTCCAGAATTTCTAGAAGCCTGGAATAGTTCGTAGACGATTTTAAGATTGATGATGTTTTGGCCTGATTTATATGGTACCCACCGGAGAAACGCAGGCCCGAGGTAGTTTGGATTCCGAACTTTTTTCAATTGTATCTCGATTCCGCATCTTAGTCCAGCCAGGAAGAGCTGTTCTGCCTTTCTGTGTGTATTTTTATTCTTTTTCACTCCTATATTTCTTTTTCCTCTCCTAGCCTTAATTGAAACCTTTCTCTATTAATTCCTCCCTGAAATCCAAACATGGCGGAATCATCAACCTCCGCGACGGCTTCAAGCCAGCCGCAATCTACTGCGCCGAAGAGCGCCCCCAAACCGCAAAACCCAGCAATGAAAATGATGGGTAAGAGATCCCTCCACCACTGCCCAACAAGAATGAGACATTCTGACTCGAAAACTTGGCTCCAGGTTTGCCCAACATCCGTTTCAGACTCCCCTCCCGGAACTGGATGATTTTTCTCACCATCACCGGCTCCTTTACCGGCGCCATAATCTACGACCGCAGGGAGAAGAAACGCGCACAAAAGAAATGGTGTGACCTGGTCGCTCATTTATCGAAAGAGTCCCTCCCCGTCGAGGAGACACGGCGAAAATTGACCGTGTTCCTGGCCGCTCCTCCCGGCGACGGACTCCGGGTCGCCCGCGAGCATTTCAAGGAATACGTGAAGCCGATCCTGGTTGCGGCTGCGCTGGATTACAATGTCATTGAGGGCAGACGGGAGGGAGACATCAGGGCCATCTTTGCTGAGCAGATTCGCAAACAGCGCAGGAGAGCCGGTGAGCCGAGTACCGTGGTGGAAGAAACGAACGTGGAGTATGTTGTGGCCCAGGCAAGGAAGAGTATCGGTGTCACGGAGGAGCCCGGTCCAAAGGGTGACCTAGTGATCGGTCGTCATACTTGGAAGGAGTATATCCGTGGTCTACATGAGGGGTGGCTTGGTCCGCTTGACCCACCACCCCCGGCGCCTGTCGAGGCTGTGGAAGTGCCTCCGGTAGAGCCCGCTGCATCACCATCTCCCGATGCCCCAGAGCAACCAGAGGAAAAGAAGGAAGACGCCGCAGCAGAGCAGAAAAAGAAGGAAGAGGAAGAAAAGAAGAAGAAACAACCCAAGCTCCCCACCCCCGCATATCTAGCCCCTGTCGACTACTCCTCACAACCTCTCCCATCGTCCCTACCGCAAACACTTGAAGGCTCCGTTCCCATCTCTTTCCCTCACATCCTCGGCTTCCTGAACACACCTATCCGCCTCTACCGATACCTGAACCAGCGCCACGTCGCCGACAGCGTCGGACGCGAAGTAGCCGGTCTAGTACTGGCCTCTTACACCCGACCCTACACAGACGGAATCTTCATCGGCTCCGACTCCGATGTCTCCCCAATCGGTGCCGTCTCTGGTACCTACGAACAGCAGTCCCAGTTAGAAGAGGAAGAAAAAGAATGGCACAAGTCCGTACACAAGAAGGATGAGGCCAACCCCGACAAAGAGCGCGAGTGGCTAGATGATATCGTCCTCGACCCACGCATCGCAAGCCGAATGCAGCGCTATATTCTCTCCC
Organism: Aspergillus panamensis; assembly: GCA_027569225.1. NCBI lineage: Eukaryota > Fungi > Ascomycota > Eurotiomycetes > Eurotiales > Aspergillaceae > Aspergillus > Aspergillus panamensis. The sequence continues at coordinate 478,226 of JAPDER010000012.1, forward strand.
CAGTGGAAGAGGCCCGATCGCAGCGCATCAAGGACGGAGTGGAGTATATCATCGGCGAGGAGCGCCCCGAGCCTATTGCCTTCTGGCAGCGAATGTGGATCAAGTATGGATACGGCGAGGATCCTGAGGTGGCGAAGAGAAAGCCCATCCTAGGCAATTTCGACGGAGAGAATGGCGAGTAAAATGATTGCAAACTTGAAATTCAAGAAAGGGAGGCCTGATGACGAGGGTTAGATTTTCTTGCAGCGATTTTCTTTTAATGATAAGGGTTATCGATAGATAGATTTCTTTCTTTTCTTGGCTGCATTTTTCTTTTGGAAGTTGAAAGAGCAGTTTATGTACTATAGTCACAAACTCCTATATATTGTATATTACTTCATATATCTTGTTCTGTAGCAGTCGATCCTGTTGTTGCTGGTAATTCTTAGGTGACTCATTGGCCAGGCTTGCCATGTTGCGTCTCCATGAGAAGCCGTCCTAAGGTAGGTAGGGAAAAAATTCGAACGGTAGTTAAGATTGAGTTACTATTACAGGAGGTATACCGGAACTATTCTAAGAGGAATACATCTATATAGTCAACACCATAATATCAAGAAAAATTTTTTCCTCTGGAGGCGAGTTATAGAAAAGGATTTATTTGAAGTATAAGTAATAGAGGGGCTATGAGCGCGACCACACCATTAAAATCTAGTGATTATCTCACGTATAGTAAATAACGACAAGGATGAAAGATCATGGGGTGTGTTGAAATTCATCACGGATGGGATCAAACGGTCCCAGATCATAAGAAGGATATCCCATTCCCGTAGTGGGGAGTATGGTAGACTGACCCGTGAAATAAGATTCGGGTCCTGACGCGTACATGGCAGGAGACATCATTTGTCCCTGTACTGATGCTGAGATCCGTTGAAAGTCATTCAGCAAGGCATGAACTTGCCACTTTTTTACTCCATATTGTAGGAGATCATCCACTTCAGTAAGACACCCAATCGCTCGTGAATAACAATCTAAACAGTCTTCGCAATCCAGAAAGGGCGGCTGGGGGCAGTCATCAGGAACTTGTGGTAATGCAGGGACACATTGACTCATGAGAAGGTCAAAATCCTCGCTCAGTACGTCAATGAGGCGTTGGCTAACTTGGTATACTCGTTGGAGATCGAGATATGTTAGGTTAGGTTGCCAGTTCGAGTTTTCCAATACCTGGTGAAGGAGGTGGACGTATTTGATGCAGTGATTGAACAGAAGGAATTTGCTATAATCGCACGCCGAAGAGAGACGACCGGAGGGTGATAGAATAATGATAGTGGTGTACAAAAACTCTAGTCTGTACAAGGTAGGAAAATATTGAGGCGCATTCTTCGGGATATTGTTGAACCAATCATTTGCCTGTGCACATAAGGTCCATGTTGATGTTGGAACATGGGAGCATGATTGATGGCCATCAAAGTACTTTCTTTGGTAGGCTGCCGATAAGATTTGTCTAATTTTAACCAGACTCCAAGCCGGCTCAGAGCTGCGGAAGAATATATTGCCTTGATCTGCTAAAACAGAGCCTGGTGGCGTGGAGGACGGTAAGGCCACAATGACGGAGGCATCAGAGAGGGAGAAAGTCCTCTCCAGCGCAGTGCTCGTGCTTCTATTTAAGTTTAGTAATCCGTCATAGCAATATTATTCTAACAAGGTCACCTACCTATCCAAAGAATAGAGGCAATGGAATACACGACGGCGAAGATCTTGCTTTTCAACGCTAGGCTGGCCTTCCTGGTGAGAAGTTTGATGCAACCCGAGATCCAGCATTGCTCGGATAGCCATTCCCACCAAAAACCAGCTGCGAAAATGGCTAGGATCAACCAAGGAGTATTGGGCGAGAAGCATGATCGCTTGAATACCGGCCACAGATCCTGGACGGAGAACATCTTCAGCGTAGTGGAGAGCTTCTGCAACAAGAGCCAGAGCCTTCTGTTGGCTCCTATCACCGGAGGTATTAGACATAGATGCATAAGCAGTGGCTAGCACCAGTCGCAGAGCCCAGTGATCGTAAGGCCTGGCAAAGCGGCCTTCGTTTTGATAAACAGCATCGACAGAGGTCCAGAAGCCAGTTTCAACAAAAAAAGGGAGCTGTGAATAGAAGATATCAAAATAATGTTCGATGATGGGAGTAATCTCATGACGAGGTGGGATTGGCTGAGAAGGCAATTTGGGAACTGGTTCCGCAACGCATAGTGACAGGAGAAGATTCGCAAATGATGTGCTTGACGTAATTCCATGGAAGTCTCTAGATGTAGCATTTACAGAGCTAGTGAGGACGATGTTAGTGTAAAGATATTCACTCGCTTAAGAAAATTCAGCGTACAGAAAGCCAAAGTCGCCAACAAGGTCGTCTATATCCGAAACTTCACGGCGGTGAGATTGCGAGACAGCGCCTGTACTCGAGGCCGACGTTATTGAGCTCTCATGGACGATGGCTTTTTTGTCAAGGGCCAGTGAGTCTTTACGATCACGAAGATCCTGGATCCTTTTTTCTAGTCGTTCGCAATACGCCTCTAAGGAGGCAACATAGCTTCTTTCTTTTCCTCGGGCGAACTCATCGCTAGCTCCAGAGCACGTACTTGCCTTCCCTACTCTCTCACATGCGGAGCAAGCAGGCAGCTTTCCGTCGCATTTAATTTTTGCCGTTCGACATCTTGAGCATGCGGCAACTGGCCGACTGACTTTGAGCAGCGGCTTGTCCAGAAATAAAGCAGTTGACATCCTAGTTGGGCATATTCCCTGCAGGAAGGGTGTGTTATTAGAAAGGGCGTCAATAAGTGCAAAGATAATTATGGGTATTCCTGAAGTGTGCGTGTGTTGGAGGTAGGTATCCGTAGTATGGTCATTATTCCACATTCAAGATAAGCGGAGAAGGGGATGGGGATGGTGGTGCGCAAGGGGTGTCTATCTATTCTGAGGGCCATCGCGTTGGTGTTGAGAGATCCAAACCCCGACGGAAGAAAAAGAGATAATTAAATATGCGACATGAAAACTCACCGCACATAAAAGAAGCTTCAAACCCACGAGAAATGGGCACAGTGAAACACCTGGAAAGTGTGCAAGGATCGGACGAGGGAGTTGGATATTTCTTGAAGATTGAAGGATCAAGAAACAGAGCCGCTATCAAGAAGGACGAAAGCAAGGTGCCATCGCAGATCAATTATTAGCGATTCTGTGGCTAGATGGGTATTAGCTAGGTTCTCGGAGGCAGCTAGTAGTTTGGTTGGAGCTGTGGGCGTAGGGGACGGCGTTCACGAGGTCGACTAGACCAAAGAGTGACTGACGAAAGAACTTGGTGGGGGGGGGGGGGAAAGGGATGAGAGGTGGGCAGGGGCACTAACAGCAAAGGCCAGAAATGGGGGTGCGTGTCAGAAGCTGGCACGTCGGTAGGGAGCATGAATCAATAATAAGAATAAGATTAAGAATAAGAATAATAAGGAGGGGCAATGATGATGATCATGGAGGGGGTACTTTGTCTTAACTGCCCAAAGGATAATAATCAGAGAAATGCCCATTGAAAGTTTGCCAGCAGCAGCTTTCAAAAAAAACAGGGTTCATAAAATTAATAATAACAGCAATAAATTCCAATTCAAGAAAATGTATGTCAAAAGCCCCGCGGATTCAAGCCTGGCACTAATCCCAATGAAGCTGGTCACGGGTGTCGAGTCGCTCGCACGTGATTGCGCGTCTTGACACTCAGGCAACTTGGGAAATTCCTAGCGACAATTCGAGGTTTGTTTAGACTAGGAATATGGCGGCGACCTCAAAGACGCCACGGATCTCCGTGGAATTGTAGGTACCGTTGACCTATCTAGACTGCATTACTCTTCCAAAATCGCCTCCCACGGTTCTTCAGTCAACCAAGATTCGAATCTGACTGAACCCCGCCACCCCACATCCAACAACGCTCTGGCCTGCCTGGTCTGGTCTCCCTTTAAGCTTGTAGATATGTGAATCGTGGGAATTTTGCATCGAGGCCAAAGAAGGGGCAACAGTTCTTCAAGGTTGTCAATTGATCTAGATTTTCAAATCGCAGACTTTCGTACTCCGTAGTAGTCTTCTCTTTTTTGCTTCTTTCTTATTTCTTTCGCTACCCGCCTTTTGCATCGGGCTTGATACATCGCAGACTCAACAGAACATACAAAAAAAATGGCTCAGAACCCCCCTACCTCTCGGGAATATTTTATCCGAGCCCCCCTTTCCCTCTTCTGAAAAGCAAGAAGCAACGTAGACTCAAGTCGCGATAGATGAATGACTGTTGGCAATTTGTTCTATAGAGGTCACTGCGGTCTTCCGTACAATTGTCGATCTAAACGGCGGCTAAGTGGGCCGAGGCTGCCCCCCGTCTCTCTTCCTAAGCACCTCGTTCCTGAAACGTACGATAAAAGCGACACCGGAGAGCGCCTGATTGAATTTGATCAAACGGGGGCAGGCCATAACTCTGTCCAACATTCCAGTCTGTGCGACATTTATGATTTTCTACACCTGCTACCGCCTCCGCCCTTCAACCCGCTCACGCTGAGGGAGAACCCTGAATATGTCGAAATCGCCGTTTCGCCAAGTGTGCAGTCACCAATTTCCAGTCACGCGCATTTGAGGACGCCATAGGATCAATAAAAACGCCCCCGATAAATAAGAAGGAACCTTGGCCAGCCAATTGCATGGAAGGTTGATATGGTAATATTTGCCCCTCGATACCAACTTATCGTATCTACGTAATCCACGAAGACCAAGCATGGCGACGCCGTTCGACCCTTCGAGTTTACGACCACACTTCACAAATCCGTGGAGAAAGCCGTCAGTCAAGCCACCTGAGCAGCCAAACCACGCCCCCGATGGCCGAATTGCGCATACATTAACGGCGTGTACAAGGTGTCGGCAGGTATGCGTTGCCCTCCCTTCCTAGCCTCTCCCCGTCTGTCTTGACTTGGCCAGGGCTGATTTGTCATTGATCTGTATAGCGCAAGTCCAGATGCGATCCCGGAATTCCGAAATGTGCGCCCTGCGAACGCAGTAACGCCAAATGTGTATACTACGATTCTGCCCGGAAATGTACCATTTCAAGAACATACATCGTCTCACTTCGCGAGAAAGCCCGCATGCTGGAGAAAGTACTTGACGAAGCGGAGAATGAATTTCAACAAGCTGCAGATGCAGAATTAATGGTGCGCGGTGCTGGTCGTATTCGGTTTAAAGAAAACGACGAGACTCGCTATCTGGGGCCCTCGAGTGGCATCGCAATCACCCGATTAGTCATGGAGATGGCCAAGCTCAATACGGATTCTAAAACTATCAAAGCTGTGGTTCCTGAATACACAGCGCAGGAAATCAAGGAGGCATTTGAGCAAGAGAGCTCAAAACCAACGTCGAAAATTTACCCTATGATCAGCTCGCTTCCTCAGCCTATGCTCCCTTTAAAACATGTAACCTACAGACTTATTGATGTGTTTGTTGTCAAAGGTATGTTGCTAATCCTTTTTATTTATGGATACAATCATGTTTTTTTCCCCTGGCTAATTTGCTGTTCAGCGCAAGCCATGCTTCCAACGTTGCATATACCTACGTTCCGACAGGAGGTTGAGGAGGTGTTTGATGGCTCCGAAGACCCTTGCCAGAACTTTCAATTACGAATGGTGATTGCGATTAGTATGCAGAAAATGAGTACGAGTTATGCGGGGCTGGCCGACAGTTACTACCTTGCCGCGTTGCCATATCTTGAAGGGTCTCTAAAGCGAATGGATTTGAGGTCTTTGCAGTGCTTGGCCCTGATCGCCCAATACTCCATGTTGACCCCAACCAGAACCGCTGCATACTGGGTGGTCGGAATGGCTGTCAAGTTATGCCAAGATCTGGGCCTCTCAGAAGAAATCACGATTACCAAATCACCTACCGGCAAGCCCCTAGACACGCTTGAGATTGATATGCGGAGGAGGCTGTTTTGGATCGTCACATCCATGGAGTTCGGTCTTTCCCATAGCCTGGGACGCCCTAGTTTCTACTCCGTCAACCATGATTATATCAACGTCAAGTTCTTTGAGCCTGTAGACGACAAATATATTACACCAGACGGCATACTTCCCGAGGCAACACGAATATTGCCCAAGTGTATCGCGATCCATTTTTTCAAGATGCGGCTCCTGCAGTTGGAGATACGGCGGACCCTCTATTTGAACAAACGCGAGACGCCGCAAGATGACCAAGACCCGTGGTTCACGCAGATGCTTAACAAACTTGATAATTGGGTAAATATGTGTCCTAGGCATGATGGAGGTAGTGGCCTAAGTGAGAAATGGTGAGGATGTCCTTTGATATCCAAGTTATATTCCAAAATGCTTATGAGAGCTTTACATATAGGTTCCAGGGTAGGCTAAATACAATGATCGTGTTCATGTATCGGCCATCTCCTCAGATACCAGAGCCGTCTATCGAGGCAGCCCGGAAATGCTATGAAGCATCTGTGTTTAATGTTGCCATGCACAGAGAACAGATCGCGACAAGCTCGGTTGATTTGACCTGGATGTTCACTCAATCGCTTTTCATGGCGTTAAACACCATTCTCTGGTCACTCTCCTACCCTGATATCAGGCGAGAGCACCCAATAGAAGAAATCTCCACCCACCTCAGCATTGCCTTGGAAGCCATCACACTTGCCGCGCAAAGGTGGCCGGGTGTCGAGTCCGCCCTCCTTCTTTACCGGAGTCTCATTTCCGCATGCCTGAGAGCATACAATACTGAGGAATCATTCGTCGTCCAGTCTCCTTCCAACCATGCAACTCCCTCATCCTCACAGGATGTCACGACACCGCCGTCGATGGCTAGTCCTGCCAGTACGACGACATCACTCCAGTCGCAAAACGTCCGAGCAGGCAACTCTTCAGTACCTGACAGCATTTCAGCTGGCACGTTCTCCAGAGGACCATCGGCAGATCCGACCTTCCCGTTCTCCACACCAACTACTACGGTTCCGTCATCAAGTAAAATCACTGAGCCGGTCAAACCACTGCAGTCGAGCCTCTGGGGTACTGATATCCCACCACATGCTACATCCACCACCTCTCACGCTCCATTCGATGTCCCATCTCTTGAATCTACCCCTGTCCCCAGCTCGGATTTGTCCTTTGACCCAGCAACCCCCTTCAACCCCTTTCCTTCAGTTGTTCCCGGATTACCAGGTTGGGATCCCAATTACTCTCTGGCTTCTACAACAGCCGGCCATCTAGCTTATTCCGATGCCTTCGTCGATCCGATGCGTTGGATGGATACGATTGGTGATCAATATTCGCAGTATTTCAATGGCGAATACCCTACCGGCCCGTGGCGAGGAAGGACCCTGAGTCAGCAAGAGCAAATCGAGTTAATGGAGGATTTACTGGATCATATCCCCGACGTCACTCCCCAGCTTGCTATGCAGGCATCAACAGCGTACTACCAATCATGAGCCTAAAAATTTCTTCATCAGAGGTAAACTCTATCTGTGGGATTCAAGGTTGCGGGTCTTCTAAGGTTTGCCATTCATTTGCCCATGGTACTAATATGGAGCTATTACCTTTTATCTTATATATACCACTTTGTTAGGAAGGAGCTGACGGAACCTTTGGATGTGTTTGTTATTTTTTCATTAGAGCAGTTTTGCAATAGCTGGCTGGTGTTTGGGGAGATTCAGTATTTCCGCGCATGCTCATGAATCTAAGTCAATTAAAAAAAAAACTAGACAAAAACTATCTATTTTTTCATTAACAAACTGAATACTTTTGCCCTCACGAACTAGAGACCTCAACCTGTGTGTTATACTTGCTGAGAGCGATTTTATTGGACGAACCCGCCGTTACCAGCCACGCCACTGAGTGAAAATAATGAGCTGCTGAAATGAAAATGACGGTAAGTTACAAGCGCGGGCGACACCTCCCGAAAGGGTCTTATCACGTGTTCCGGCCTCTTGCCGTCATCCAACATCTTCTTCTCAAGTCTGTTCCACTCTAATACTACGGATCCAAAGGCCATCAATCTCTCAACACCCCCAACCCGTCAGCCTTCAGCTCTCCACTCTTTTGGTTTACTCGCCGTCCTGCCACCTCTCCGACACTCTGCTGGGACTCAGAGTCAACTCTTTGGAATGTGTGACTTTTAGACGGTCGTCCAACGTCGCTTGAGCGAACCTCGACCGGCTTTTCACCCCCCTCCTCTTGTGGTCCAAGCCTGCCGTAATTCGCCCTTGAGTTGAAGATCCTCGATCGAGATCTCAGTTTAGGGCTTCCAGGACCAGGATTTTGAGGCTTTTCCGCCACCCTCCCCCTCTCTCGCCGTCTCACCTGGACCTCCATGTCTGATCGCGCCTCCTCGGCGTCATTCCGAGCAGGGCCACCATCACCATCATCTCCCGTCGCTTTCTCTCAAAAAGAGAATCCTACTTCGGCTGCAACCACTACATCCGATCATATTCCACAGACCCCGACATCGCCTCCGTTGATGTCGGTAAGCGCTTCGAACAATGCCTCCGATTTCGCATCCTTGCAAGCACCACCCAGTCAGGCGATATACCAAGCTGCCAATATCTCCTCTCCACCTTCGTCAGCACCAATGTCTACTCAAGCCTCTCAACAGCCGACAGTAGGGATAACGAATTCCTTTCCTACCCCCGCGAGCAGTGTTGATCCCGACCATACCGAGAAGTCATTTGGAGCCGGAACATCAGAAGTGGCAGGAATATCCATTACCGGAATAAATTCAGCATCCCTACATTATTCAGGGCACAGGCGGACGGATCATGACCGGGATTTGGATGGATTACATGCGGGAACAGGGGTTCGCGATTTTGCCAACGTGGGCAACCCAATCTTGCCAAACCATGGTGATGCCATGGATGTTGATACAGAGGCACCAGCCCCATCTAACCCTAATTGGCCCAGTTTAGATTCCTTGCAGAAGGACTTTTCGTCAGCCTTCCATCTTTGCAAAAGCTGTAAGAGTCTCCCTAAGCCCTTGCTAGGGGCATTCCTTTTCTTTTATTTTTCCACCTAGGGATCATGCCCGTACCTTTGGATTGAGAAATATTTGTTAACACTCTCGCCTTTACAACTTAACAGCCCATATTGCGACTGGCCCAGACCCCACACTAGACCTTATCTCGTTGTATGGGTTAGGACCGGTGGCAAAATCAGTTGCAAGGATGGATCCAGTGACAGGGGAGAAGATTAATCGGCTCCGGAAGTCGTACGAGGGCAAACTGAAGGGACTTGGGCTTGCTGGCAGAAACAAACCGGTAAAGGATTCTACGACGCCTGGTGGGCTAAGGCAGATGACTTTATGGCCGGATGAGGAATGGCAGAACCAGAAGGTTTATGGCAAGGAAATCAAGATTGCTGATATGGAATCGGCATTGCACAACCTCCAGATGAAGGCTATGAAAATGGAGCCCGGTACGGTACCCAACAGCGATTATTGGGAGGACGTTTTGGGTCATGAAAAGCCATCGAAGCATACGAGCAATGGCGATACGGGTAAAAAGGTCGCTGTACCACCACCAAATGGTACCCGAATATCTGGCCAACCAAATGGAATGTCTACCGCTGCGGAAGCAGAACGAATTCGCCCCAGTCGAGGACGCAAGAGGCATTATGATGATAACAGTTTTGTTGGATACGGCGAAGGCTATGCCGATGATGATGACGATGGCGCATTCTATTCAAATAGTGAAGGAGTCGGGAAGAAGAAGCGAAAGAAGGTAGGAAACTCTCGTCGTTGATTTTCCGGTGTAATAATGCTGACTTGTTGGGGTCTTGCAGGACCACGTTTCGAAAATTTCTACACCATTACCAGAGCGCGGCGGAAGCTATGGAGTAGGAATGTTTGGAATCGGGGCTAGATGAGCGAAGAGTTCATGAAATCTCAGCCTTTTGTTTTTTTTTTTTTTTTTTTACTATGCTTCGTGCATAGATTTGTTACAGAACTAAAACGAGAAGCCTCGATAATCGCCCTGGCTTGGTTGTGAGCATACTCGACAGGCCACCAGAACGATGGAGACTCATCTCGATCTAACCACATATTCTCCGTACATTTTTGCATCACGGTGCTGGATATACCCGGCTTTCTCAATCGGACGGCGTTTGGGGGGAAACAATGAATCATTTACGGAAAGGAATTGTTATTTTTATTTTTATTTTTTATCGTTGAAATTTGTCTGCCTCTTTTTCCATGGTAAAGACAACAGATGCTGTAATGTGGTGCTGGTCCTCTTCCTTTTTCCCCCTCCTTTTTCTGTGTTATTTTTTGTGGTCTTTCGAATCCGACATGAGGATTTTATTTTACTTTGTTTTCATTTTTTTCTTCGTTCTCTGATAGCAAGGGACTATGTATTTCAAGGGTCTATAGGGCCGACTAACATGCAGTACAAAATTACGTGCACTAGATATTCAACTTCCCATGTAAGTTTGATTTGGTCATTGGCCGTGCTGCGTACTCCTAGGTCTATAGAAGGCTTTTCCTCGAGGGCTCCTCGGACTTTTTCGACCCCTCTTATTCGGCAGCTTCTTTATCAGGTAATGAAGACGTCCTTCCAGGCTGCCTGTAAGTAATATGATCGTATAAACAGCGGAGATGAGCGACATAGGCTGCCCTCGTCCACCAACAACGACAGCCTCTAGTCCAACAGTTTATACAACTCACAAAGAAGATGTTAGGTGAGATTATACTCAATTGGTATGGGGGTACTTCTCCAGGGCCAGTATCAAGAGAGAAATTCTTAGGAAGGAATAGCTATTAGACAGCCAACCCGGTAAGAGTTCTTTTCTAGTTGACGGACTCTGATCTAGAGAATTGAAGGGTCACATCTATGGCGAAATTAGCCCCCATAATTAATGGCACCAAATTTCTTTTAATAGATGAGCAGTAATGAGCTTGACACCTGCAGTCTTCTCCCCGATGGAAATCATACGATCCCAAAAGACCGATCACCTATACTTTTAATACGGTTAAGTTAGGGTTTTGGGCAATATATTTCCACTGCAATCTCTACTTATTTCCAATACACTAGCCCTGGTATCGTTGGGGGGTAGGGTCCCCCCGATGTCCCTAAAGGGGATCGAACCCCCCGTAATGACAGGCAAGATTAACCATGAAAATCAAAAGGCGGCAGTGGCAATAAATTGGAGCGGTCCAACGAGGGTTCAAATACGGCATAGCAACTTCCCAAAACGTACCTAGCCGTATATGTAGGGAATTAGTGGGGTTTATCACCACCAGTGGAGCTCCAAAATATCGACCAATCTCGCATACTATATTTTCAACCTTACCTTATGAGCACCTCTGCCCTCCAGCTATATAATCCTCCTCTACCCTTCTACTAAATATACTGCTATACTTCAAAAATCGAACCCTCCCCCCTCCAATTCAATTCCACTCCCAATCAACCATCCAAAATGACAACCTCCGAACAATTCACCAAAGCCCTCTCCCTAATCGACGCCGCCCACGCCCAAGATCCCCGCCAAGTCAACCCCTCCTCCTCCCCCTCCCCAATCGCCTACGAACTCCATTACGCCACCAAAATGACCAAATACCTAAACCTGCACACCCCCTCCGCCTCCGAAGCCCTCCAACTCGCCGTGCGCGCGCAGCACCTCAAACGCTGGGAAGTGCCCCGCACAGACTACCCCGCCACGAAAGCCGGGTACTATGCATGGCGGACGCACCTCGGGAAGCGCCAGGCGGCGCTGGCGGAGGCGATGTGTGTGGAGGCTGGCTATGAGGCGGAATTTGCGGAGCGGGTGGGACGGTTGATTCGGAAGGAGGGTTTGAAGGGTGGGGAGGATGAGGAGACGCAGGCGCTGGAGGATGTGGCGTGTTTGGTTTTTCTGGATGATCAGTTGGAGGAGTTCCAGGGAGGGTATGAGGAGGAGAAGGTCGTGGCGATTCTGAGGAAGACGTGGGGGAAGATGGGGGAGAGGGGGAAGGAATTGGCGTTGGAAATGGAGTTGGGAGGGAAAGCGGGGGAGTTGGTTGGGAAGGCTCTTTCTTAGGATTTTTTTTTAAGGAAAAAAAAATATGGCTATTTGGGTACGAGTGTTCTGAATATTTGATGATGATGGCGTATATTCGCTATTGTACATGGAACGAGAATTTTATGTTATATGTAGGTAGTCATCAGGTCATTAAGAAAGATAATAAAAAATCTAGGTATCCCCATCAATCAACCGGACCAATCCGATTGCCGCCCCCGCCGCTACACCTCCCACAAAAACCATCTGGATTCCTCCCCTGATACCAGCCAGGATATTATCGCAGCCAGCCCAGCCACGAACGACCCCGGTCTTGATATACCCAAACACCAGCAGCGTAACGGCCATGACCGCAACGCTCGCGTACAGCGCCACCATCACCTCCGAGGCAATGAAGTAAGGGATCAACGGGATGAACCCGCCGACGAAGTAGCCCAGGCCGAGCGTGATGGCAGAAATCCACGCCTGGTTGCAGTCCGGCCGGGACTCCTTATGGTGGAAACTGATGAGGAACTCGCGGAGACGGTCCGGGGAGGCATGCAGCGAGGCGTTGATGACATCGATGGCATCTTCAGGGACCCCGTGGGAGGCGAAGATGTCGGAGACGATGGATGATGTTTCAGCTGGGGATGTTTCGATGAGGAGTGTTGTTTCACGGACTGTAGTTTCGTACGATTCACTATTGTCCAGCCATGTTAGTTCCCTATCTTGTTTCGGAGGGGGAAAAGAAAAAGAATGTAGAGACTTACGCTTCACTCTTTGCTCCGACGTATCCTCCCAGTCCCATGGAAATAGCACCCGCTGCCAACTCCGCCAGTCCACCAAGCACGACAACCTTGGTGTTTCCTAGCGCCGAGAGGCCGGCACTCAACGCAAAGGGCACTGTGAGGCCATCGGAGAGACCGAGGATTGCATCTGACACGATGCGAGGGTTGATGCGCGACCGCGTGGTGCTGCTGCCTGTGCTTTCTACATCGGTGGTTGAGCTGGGGGAGGGAGATCGGAATGTTGAGTAAGATCGTTGGGCTTCCACATCCTGGTCGATCGTGTGGCTAGAGCTAGAATCTTCTTCTGGAGCGAGGAGTGGTTTTCCTAGTAATTGTTAGTTAGCTGGTGTTATAGACCCAGACGAACAGGGTAGACGAACTGTAGCTGGAGGAATTCCTCGTCGTATTAGGAAAGAGTTTCTGTTTGAGGAATAGCAAAGCCATTGTGCCTTCTATATTTTTTTTTAAAGTCGACAACTGTTCCAGACGGCGTCCAATGCATGTAAATATAGCAAATGCTCTAAAATATGCGACTGACGTCAGAGTCCGGATCGAGAAGCGGACACTAAAAAAGGCGTAGATCTGGATCGAGATTCACGACCCCAGTGAAGAAGAAGGTAATAGAACGGATTATTGAGTTTGCCAGAGTGTCTGATGAGGTTGAGCAGAAGCATTAGCTTTAACTACTTATACTCTCCCTCCCCTTTCACCATTTTCCACCGAATTCTTGTTTCCTGCGCAAAAAGTTCCTCAAACCCACAGCTGCGGACCCGCTCCCCGTCCAATCATCGTTGCGCTAAAGGTCAGCATCATTGATCGTCTTTCTTTGAACCAGAATAGCATTCCATGCAAAGTGATTGGTCGCACATACGTTATGCTTACCATTGTCTGCCAGTTGAATGGTTAGATTTCAGGGAACAGAGCTTCGACCTGCTCGGATTATGCAGCTTGATTACACCTGGAAAATTCTGCTCTTCTCCGAGACGCCGGGATTCGGTCGGTAGAGGCAACCTGGTTATCTCCGAACCCGGGCTTGGCTCGGGTTGTGTCAACATGTATGGATATTATTGATTCAAGATGTCAAATTGTTGCCACAGACTAGGCAGAAGAACATATTGTTGGCCTCTCTTTTTCCAGAATACTCGCTAAACAATTAAATCCGGTGACATCTGAATCCCGATTATCCGACGACAAGCCCGTGTTCTGAAATGAGCGTCGCCATATCTATCCTCCAGCCTGGTTTCTAACATTTTACCGCCACCATCCTCAAGAAGATGCCAGAAATACGCATAGTCAAGTCGCCTTGCAAAAGAGCTTTCTCTTGAACTAATCTCAGGCCATCGCCTGAGTCAGCAACTGACTGACTGATCTGATCCACAGACGCTGGAGATCTTTGTCCGATTATCCGATATTTTCACTATTCAAGAAGATTCAGCAGACCATTTACTCAGACATTCCTATGATGGGATGCTAAATACTCTACCCAACGGATCAGATCACGTAACATCACGTAGATGACTGCTTTAGACATCGTACCTTTGTTGCCCTATAAGGCTGCAAGCAACTATTTTGTGGGGTTCACGGTTTGTGCTACTTATTCCGAATTTATACATGTCCATTACGAGCTTCTGGCGGGCCAACCCAGTAATAACCAATCAATTACCTGATATCTTAGAGCCCCAAGCATCTATTACGTTGATTTTATCTATTTTAAATGGATGTCATTTTAGTCCTTGTGTTCTATTCAAATAAGAGTGATAGCATTTCCTTGTCCTACCTCCTAATAATACCCCTGCAGGAAAGTCCAATGTCCTATATTACTAGAAAACCCTAACATAAGATTCATGAGAAGGTTTATTCTTAGCAGTGAAGAAGTTTGCATTAGGAGGTCAAATCAAATCATTATATTCCGAACGGTCGTATATAACAAAGCACAAGATGAGAGCCAACTTGAGAGAGACAGAGAAGGATGGTTATAGGAGAACGAATCAAAATGAAAACAAGTATTCATCCCGAGTCCAAAGCTAAGAAAGAACAATCGCTTTCAAAGCTTTACAGCGCCAGAGAAAGACCCAGGATACCAGCCGCAGCAGCAACGCTAATCATGACAGAGGCACCCAGAGAGACACCAGCGTCAGGGACATCACCACCAGACACGGGACCATTGCCACCGGCAGATGAAGTGGGCCTGGAGGTTGGCACGGCAGTGTCAGTGGTGTCGTCGAAGCCGCTGCTGGACTCGCTGGAAGAGCCGCTGGTGCCCGTGGGAAAGCTGGCGGTATCGGTCTCGGAGCCAGCGGTAGGCAGATCTGTAGCTTCGCTACTGTAGTCGGTGGCGGTATCGGTGAGGTAGTCAGTGTAGTCACTGGTGTCTGTGGGCAAATCAGTGAAGTAATCAGAATAGTCACTGAGATCCGTAGGCACATCGGTGAAGTAATCAGAGTAGTCGCTGAGGTCAGTAGGTATATCGGTGAGGTAGTCAGTGAAGTCGCCGAGGTCAGTGGGTAAATCGGTGAAGTAGTCGCTGTAGCTACCGAGTTCATCGGTGTAGTAGCTCATGCTGTTCTGACGATCAGTCTTGGATCTTTCCTTTTTTTTCTTTTTTGGTCAGGAGGGATAAAGCGGCCTTGTCGGAACTTACATGTCATCGTAGTCTGTCGCGCTCAAGCTGGTCAAGGTTAACCATGGGTCAAGCTCATAATCATCGATTCTATCACGTACATGTTGTTGAGGTCATCCAGGGCAGAGGAGTAATCATCGCCCAAGTCGAGGTCATCAAGGAAGTCCGAGTAATCATCAGACCCAGACTGGGCCAGGCCCAGAGCAGAGATGGAGAGAAGAGCAAGGAGTTTGACATGCATTCTGAGAGGGGTAAAGAGAAATGACTTATGTCAAAGAATGAAAAAAAAAATTGGGTATTAAACTGTAGATACTTCTGATTTTCTCTGAATACAGAGGCTCTTGCGTCGGCTATTATATAGAGGAATAGCCCACGGGAGAAGGGAAAGAAAGGAAGGAGATGCCGAAGAAATAGGAGCAAATTGAGCCTCAACCCGACAAGAATAGATTTAAATATGCCTTGCCCAGAACCCTTGCAACTCAATAAGAAAATCATCCTCAGCCCCAGCCTTTCTTTTTCCGCCTGATGCTACCATTAATCAGACGCCCGAAGTTAAACTGGCAGATCTACGAACCAGATGAATGCAAATTTCCCAGGCCTGTATTGAGGTACCCCAGTCGGGGTGCACCAGAGGGTCTGCTAACATTGGATAGATGGCGAACATTGCACTAAGGAACGCCTGGTGGGGACAATCAGTATACGAGGGACCAGCATGGCTGTGATGAATTCTTCCTTCAGAGTCTAGACAAAGGAAAACTCATCAACTAGTGGCATCTGCATGCTGGGCTAATCTCGTGTTGACATGACTTTGGTGGCTTGAGCACTGCCTAGGTAGGACTGAGGAGAGTTTCCACGATTGATGTCCGATATCAATTTTAGGGTTTAAATCTCGAGCTTCCTCCCGGTATCAAAACGAGTAACTAGTATTCAAGATCTTCAAGCCCGTCCATAGGGAATATCCTGATATTCAGTCCAAGTCTTTGATATGCATGGTTTTTTTTGGGCCTCAATGTGCTTATCCTCAAAAGCCCGACTCAGGAGAACAGGGAAACTCTGGCGATCAAATCATCAACTGTCGTCCATGGTGTTTCTTCAGGGTCCCAAAGTCTTGGCAGGACTGTCCAGCGCAGAGGAAATACGAGGTCGACTCCTTCAGCCTCACCATTTCACGTTTGGAAGGAGGGAGGGCTAGTCACATCTCACCAATTGCTTATTCTCCTTTTTTCCTTGGCTTTTTTTCCTTTTTTTTTTCTTGTCTGTGTGACTGGTCACTGTGCCCAAGTTTCCTCCTCTTGCTTTTTTTTGATCTTCTTCTGGTCTTCGGCTCTTCTATTCGCTCGTCTGATATTCCCACAGCAGTCGGAAGTCGTGGAAGGCTGCACAGCCGAAAGGCCAAGACTCCCTTGGCTCCTATCTAAATTCCGCTCAGGGATCACGGACGAAGATCGAATGGAGCCATCAAAACAGGCTCATGCAGGTCTCGTATCCATTTCTTGAAGCTAGTCCCGATGTCAACACGGTTGAATCTTCAGCCGCACGGGAGCCTGTTGAGAGCCAGCTTTTCCAATAAAGGAGATTCTCACCTTTCCAAGCAAGCATGTTCACGTTTTCAGCTTGACGATAATGATGATGGTGGTGTCATAGCTAGGGTAGCATAACAACAGTCTTTAGTAGTTTTGATGTTCTCTCACCGCCCTCAGAGCCTCGCTTAGCCAACCAATAAAACACCCCATTCTGCTAACCATCTTCCTATATAATTCATGTTTAAGTCTCTCCTCTCGCCCTTTGGGCATTTGGTCAATTTGAAACGATACAGAGAAGATTAGCATGGCCCCTGCACTAAGGATGACACGCTCAATCAAAGAGAAGCTACCAGTTTTTTTTCACTTACAGATCAATATTGGAGGTGCGATGTTTTCGTCCAGGCCGTCGCGACCAGATTATCTATTAAGCCACGGGTTCGAAACGGGGCGTCGTCTACCTCTTTTACCTTTTTATTTCTTTTTGACCTCTCCGCGCTCAACACAGTTCAACCTTATTTCATCGAGAAGACGACCACAACAACCCAATAATATTTGGCATTTCTCATAAATTTGCACTATACATATAATTTCCATAGCTCAATCCATAATATAATCCATTGTCTCCGTAGTTGCTCAGCCTAAGCTCCCCCCTCTCTCTTCGCATACTCCTCCTCCATGCGCTCCTCGTACAATCGATCAGCTTCTTCCCTGCTCAGAGGTTGACCATCTTGGCTCAGTGAAGACTGGAATCTATATGAACCGGTAGGGCCAGAGCTGATGCCTGCGGCCTGGCCAGTGTTGGTGTTTTGAGAGGTAGCGGTGGTTTCGGCAGGTCGAGATTCGTTGGGTTTGTCTGAATCTTGGGTAGACTCTGTATAAATTGGGATAGGCATTTTGGTAGTAGTATCGGGTATTCTTCGGATACGGATGGTAAGGTAGGATGGGTTAATATGGAAGTAAATCGAGTGAAATGAAGTATTTCAAGGTGAAGTGGCAGAACATGATATATTTGCGTCATAGGTAAGTGGGAGATGGTTGCCGCTCATACGGGGTCAGGTGATATTAGCTACGGTAGGGCAGAACACTTTGGTAATCTCGAGGCTATCTCAATTCACCTGGTGGATGGCAAATTATCAAATTTAATGAGGAGCGCTGGAGACGTTATAGGTCACGGTGTGTTTATTGTGGGGTTGTTGCCACCATCGTGTACATACTCCCGGAAGTCGTTCTAGATATCTCGTACAAAGTCATCAAGGAAACCAGAAATATACCTTGAACACTGCCAGTGACTGCCTAAAGTCCACTCATGATACGATCATAATAGTAACAAAAAAAAGATACTTAATGCAAGCTGTATCTAATCCTCATACTCCGGGTCACCATTATGCTCCTTGTACCCATTACAAAATCTCAAGAGCTTCACAATCTCTAGAATAAGGAACAAATCCTCGAAATCAGCATCTGCCCCAGACACTCCTCAAACGCCCAATCCCTCTACTATTCTAAGCTCTCCCCATAGTAATAATATGTCGCATAATCCTGCGGCTTTCCGCGATCCTTCTTCGTATAGTTGCCTACGGCTCGACAGTGTTACCTGAACACGAATGAGAGAAGTCAACTTCAACGGAAAGCCTAATATGACAGACAGCCTTGGGGCATTGGAAAGAATAAAATCTTCGTGTTATGCAAGGTAGCTTCGGTAAACATCGCCTGGGTATTAGGGGTCCATCAATCCCTAAATTCGAAACCGACCGACCAACAAAAGTAGAATAGCAGCACTTTTTTTCGTTGTTTGACAAGCATTCATCCCGAACTTGAAGCGTCCGGTGTCGCTCTGATTCTATCTTCGAAGAACCGCTTTCCACATCTCAATCTAGCAGAAACTAACTACCAGAGTCTCACCTCTTCTCCACCCTCAAGCATATAGCCCAAGATCTGATGAAAAGGGGTCTCTCGATGAGAGGAAAATGCCAAAGAATACGCCTGTCAATGACCCGCAGGCCGTTGAACGGATTATTCCGCCGCGCTGTGCAATGCAGGGACCAATCCGTGGTGGACCGCATTCTTGATCGCAGCCACCCAAACAAGGTAAGTATGAAGAAAGAAAGAAGAAAAAATATCTAAAGGATGATCGGGGGGACGAGGACTTTATAGGGGTAGAGGCAGGAGAGCCAAGGCGCTAGTGGTAAGCGAGGAAGAGACTATCATGTGATTTCCAGTATAGGATTGGGGAATATCATGTGATAAGTAAGTCCTATCAAGGTATGACTTTATTATATACTTTTCGAGGAATTTCGCGAGGTTCCTGGCCATGATAGTTCATAGGTATGATGGAAGTTGAGTGTATTATGTACTATTAAATATTACTTAAGGCTTTAGCTCTTGAAGATAGATCTCCAGCAGGAGCCAAAACTCATCAGCCAGTCTTATATGCAAGTTCACTCCAAATAGGACAAGAAGCTACAAGAGAAAGTTCGCCTGTATAGAAGGTGGAAGAAAGAAAAAGATCAATGACCATTAATAATCCCGCTAATCTAACATTACTGAAGCGACTCATAAGTTCACTCCCCTCCACTTAACGCGAGACATGCGTCCACAGCTAGACCAACCCTGAAAAAGCATGTCAAATTAGAAGCCACTTCAACGATATTTGAAGGATGGGAATCAAAACTTACCTCCCCTCTTTCATCTTGACTACATCGTCAATCACATCGCGGTCTAAATTCGGGAACATGTTCGACAGGGTCTCCACGACGGTGCTATGTTCCGCGCGTTGTATCCGTCGCGCTTCTGCTTCCTCAGCACTGGCCTGGCGGGCAGCCGCATCCTGAGCATCGGCTGTTCTTGACGGTGAGGGTTGTGGCTTAGTCCGGCCTCTGTCGGCTGATCGTGCCCTCTCGTTTGAACGTTGCTCTTCGCCGCTGGCACGAGGGGGCTGATATACATTTGGAGATAAGCGTGAGGGCGGGGCTGGAGGTTGTGGTGTAGTCGCAGGATGTGCTGGCCGCTCCTGTGGCGAATCTGAATCGTCAGAGAACATCCTCCCTATAGTTGACAATGGCTTCTGGATGGTCCGTAGTAGTCCTGCCACTGGGGCGCTATCCTCCTCGTTTCCCTGGGGAGCTTCTTTCCGTATGGGATTCCGTGGTATATCGGCGGACTTCCGCGATGGACCCTGTGAGCCTTCAGAAGGGGCTTTTCTTTCCAATGTTTCAGATGCACGATTCTGTTCAGCTATCGCTGAAACGGCAGCCTCCACATTCCGCTCAAACTCCTCGTCACCCACAGTCAGGCTTGTTCGATCTAGTGTTTCTATGAACTGAATGGCTCCGGACTAGAAAATATCTACGATTAGCCCGCTTCTTCCAATAGAACTGTCTCATTTGATAGGCTCGTGTGGTGCTGACTTACCAATGAAGACAAGTAATAGCCTGCCTCGCCTCCGAGTTTATCCTGATTACGGAATCGAAGGATATATTGGATATTGGAGACTAGATGGTCTGGATTGGCTTGGAGGACCACATAGATCAGGAGTGGTATGAATGAATCTGCCGAGGTATCGGACTTCTTCGCGTTCCTCAACAGCCCTTCAGAGAAGCTTTTCTCAGTGCAAGTTCTGATATAGTCGCGAGAAAAGCAACCGTTACTCACCAAAAATCACCTTGCAACAATTCAAAATACATATAACCTTATCACGAGGTGCTCGGTAACCGTTGATCTTTAGAAGCTCTGGAGACTGTCAGGGTATGAAACAGCAGACAACCATATGGTATTTACTTACCTTGCTGTGCAAGGATTAGGAACCGACGACCGTGAGAGTTAACTGGAGCAATATCTAGATGCTCCTCCTTCACCCAACTATATATCCGCATCTTCTGCGCCAACACGTCGTCCCGCTCAATGTCCTCCTGATGCTGGCCCCTTCTCCAAGGCCCATGCAGTCTCTCCATTTCACGTCGCTTGCTCCGGCTCGTGCTTCTAGGGATCGATGGGGGCCCAGGGATCGCAGGCGAGAAAGTTTGCGAGTAGAGCCTGTTCATGACTAATTTTTCCATTCCCTCTTTCGCGTTATCGAATTCGCTATCCGACACGTCTCGCCAAATCTCGCAGAGAGCCATTTTATTCGTTATGAAAGCCAAGAAGTCACTGATAATCTTGACCTGTTCGTGCACCATCCACTGTCTCTTTCCGAACTCGTTGAGGAATGAGCGTAGAAACTTGGCAACAGGGTCAGCAGTGCGATGCCGTAGTTGCTCCAAAAAGCGATGGAAATCAAAGGGCTGATCAGGCTCGGGTTCAGGAGGTGGGGGAATGGTCGATGTAGATGCACGTCGAGCCAATTTCACCTCATCAGGTATGGAGCTTTTGTGGATGCTCTCGGCTATGGTGGCAGGTTGTTTTTCGAGAGAAGATGGCGACACTTTGGCAGGAGGGCTAGGATTCTGTGGAGTGTCCGCAGAAGCTTTTCCCTGATCTAGGCTCGAATGACGCGGTGGAAAATGGCCCTGCCCACCGAGAAACTGCTCGGCCAGCTCCATTCGAGGAGACTTGATCTGATCTTGAGCGGTGGTCCCGGTTGAGTCCTGAAATTGCTCCATGATACTTTGGATTTCTGTTTGGGATTCATCGTCTCTGATACCGTCGTCCTTGCTTCGGCTCTTCCCTTTCCCCTCCCCGTTAGGAACCTCAGGCAGCTCTTTTTCGCTCCATTCGGAATTTGTGTTATTGATGTAGGCTCCGTCCTTCTCTGGAGGGGTGGGAGGCTTATTGGCATCGGGCGAGGGTGTTCGGTTCGTGGGATCGGTGGATAATGAAAGCTCTCCGATTTGTTGAGAGAGCGGTGATTCTGACTTGGGACTTGGAGTGAGGGATGAATCGGCCGGTGGCAAGGTAGGTGGATCCTGTCCACCTGGGACTCCGTCTTTCATGTTGCTTAACTGAACGCTTTGGCTTTCTTTGGGATCGGTTGGGGGGACATTCTGTGTGTGGGATGCTGATTCGAGACTGGCCGACGTCACTTGCCGCTCAGTTTCATTCCCCACATTGGGCGTGTGTTGTTGAATCTCCCCTGATCCGCTGGGAGTGGGGAGATCCGAGGTGCCTGGGGTAGACATAAGACACCTGCATGTACGTTGTAATCTCAAAGAGAGGGAAGGTAAAGATTCGTGCGGTGGAGGAGGCTCAAGCAGAAATACGGAGCATGATGAGGGGAACTATCCAGAGAGACGAATGGGCTGCCACAGAACAGCTCATGAATGTCTGGACAGCGAGTCGATCCAAAATAGGCCACTAGAAATTATAAGAGAAACAAGAGGGGGTTTCAAACCCGGATCCCAGCGGAAATGCACCTGTGCAGTTGCTGAGAACTCCTGAAATGAAGTGTTGAGCATCACAATAATAAAGACCAACAACAGCCCGCATTAATCGGCCCGGGATCATTGTTCTTCCGAATTCCGTTGATAATTTGTCTGCTCGAACATGTCCACGATCTACTTCTTTGCCTTCTTCCTTCCTTCTTAGCAGGTCGTTGGCTCGCCGCCAGAGTCTCCCAGGATACAATGTGCGGGATTTTCTTCTCGCTCAGCGCATCCGGTCCTGTGCTTCCCAACGAGGATACTTGCGACTTGCTACGGAACCGCGGACCGGATAGCTTTCGAGTCCACTCCGTCCAGCAAGATGGGAACACCGGCGGCCCTGTTCATCTGACATTTGCGTCTACTGTTTTATCGATGAGAGGTGATGGTGTTGTCCCTCAGCCACTCGTGGATTCCGCCACTCAGTCAGTGCTGTGCTGGAACGGGGATGCCTGGAAGATATCAGGAGAGCCTATCCAAGGGAACGACACAGAGCTGATTTTTGATTTACTCCTGCAGGCTGTGAAGCAGTCTTCAGTGGATAGAGATGCGGAATCTAACGACTCCGTGCAGAATGTTGCAGGGGTTATAAGTAGAATCTCTGGTCCTTTTGCCTTTGTGTTTTTCGACGCGGTCAATTCCAGAGTCTACTTCAGTAGAGATTGCCTTGGAAGGCGATCTTTGCTTCGAGGACTTGACCAGTCAGGGGCCTTGAAAATATGTAGTCTCTGCGACGGCACGCGCTCCACTCACTTTGAGGAAGTCGAAGTAGATGGAGTGTATTTGATTGACCTAAAGCGTTGTACTGGCTCTATTTTCGATATAACAGGGATCCAAAGTTTACCATGGAGCCATGAAGATCTGTCAATACCTCATCTTGTGCGCTCTCAAACCATTTGTCGCTTGCATATTTGCTTCTGAAATCGCTAATGGATTGCTAGAAAAGTCCCATCCCCCCGATGAACAGGGCTATCCCCCAAGGGACACCCCCACCACTAACCACTACTTCTACCTGCGTCAAAAAGCTAGAACAAAGACTCCGCCAGTCACTCACACTGAGGATTCAAAACGTACGACAACCTCCCCCCACTGGCATAGATAGCAATGTGAAAATTGGTGTGCTATTCTCGGGAGGCCTCGACTGCACTCTGCTAGCCAGACTCTCTCATGACATTTTAACACAAGGAGAGACAATTGACCTGTTGAATGTCGCATTTGAAAACCCTCGAGTGGTGGCAGCAGCAGCAGCCTCTAAAGAAGGAACAACATCTTCCGCGTACGAAAGCTGCCCGGACCGCATCACCGGACGAGCAGCCTTCGCAGAACTGCAACGCGTGTGCCCTAGCCGCAACTGGCGATTCGTCGCAATCGATATCCCATACGTGGAGACCGTCGCGCATCGAGATACAGTGAAGCGCCTAATGCGACCGCACAACACCGAGATGGATCTGTCCATCGCATGCGCCTTGTATTTCGCCTCTCGCGGGCAAGGGACTGCGCTCGAGAGCCAGCACCCACACGCCCAGCCAATCCCCTATACAACCTCCGCGAGGGTGCTCCTCTCCGGCCTCGGCGCCGACGAACTCTTCGCAGGATACGGAAGACACGGGATCTCGTTCTCCCGAAACAGATTCGACGGCCTCATCGACGAGATCAACCTCGACGTGAGTCGCCTCGGCAAGCGGAACCTCGGCCGCGATAACCGCGTGCTTGCACACTGGGGCCGCGAAGCCCGATACCCATTCCTCGATGAAGACTTTGTCTCCTGGGTGCTTCAAGCCCCCGTCTGGGAGAAATGCGGGTTTGGGGTTCCCGCATCGTCACTCCCACAAGAAGAAGAACAAGTCACTGGGCTTGACCCCGAAAAGAAAGCCCTGCGCCTCGTCGCGCTCAATCTAGGTATGTTGAGTGTCGCCCGCGAGAAGAAACGAGCCATCCAGTTCGGATCTCGGACGGCAAAGATGGAAAAAGGTAGAGTTAAAGGTACAGATGCATTAAGCTAGTACAATCTCAAACCTTCACACATATACAAACCCTTCCTTTCCCGCTCTTGGACTTTTTCATCCATCCATCCATGCAGTCCAGATCAAAATAGAGTATACCTAGTACACTCTACCCCCTCTCCGAAACCCATCTAGACAAACACTCTTACTCAGCAATGATGACAACACATGGATCAGATACTTCCGAGAACCACCCCCCTCCACCCCTTCTTTCTCTTTCCCCCCCCATTCAACCTCCTATCTCCGAACGGACTACCCTCCCCAACATTCTCTACCGGAGAAAAACATACACATAGCATAAAACCCTCCTTCTCTTTCCAAAAACATCATCGCTCTATTCTCCCCAGATGGCGAAACGCAACCGCCTTCTCCTTACAAAGGGATGAAGAAGCTGGTACTTTCCCTACTCTAGTTGTGGGTGGATGTGATGGGTGTTGAGGATATCAGAAGCACGACGGTGTGGTTTTATTTTGGATGTGTTTGGGAATGGGGGAAATGTTTGGCGGATAATGATTGGACTGGGGGAGAGAAGAAGAAAAAGAAGGGGGCGTGGGATGGGGTCAGTGAGGTATAATCATGAAAGGCAAGTCTGAGCTGTGGTTATGTTCTAGCTGTATATAGGGAGCCAATTTTATACACATTTACTTGAGCTGTGCACTTGATAATCTCCATCATTCAGCCAATGGGTTTAGTGCGAGGTATTCCATATGCCATCAACATATCTTGGGCTTCATGGTTTGATCTGCAATTACTTTCAGGAAGAAGATTAGCGAGTGAATACTGATTGATTCAACGACAAGACATGTTGCACAATTAGAGTAGCACATAAACAACGGGCCACGAGTCAATCCCATTTTGGGAGACATCAGAACCGGCCATAGCAATAATTAAAAACAAGTCACAAAAACTCATCATGTGAAATGCATGAGTGGATAAGAAAAGAAAGAAGACAAGATTAAAAAAACAGATTGGTGATTTACCACCATTTGACACACACACACACACATAAAGAAACTTTTATCCTTGTCGAGAAGCGTCATCATCAGGTAATCCAATTCCAGGAACACTGACTGGTACTTCAGACCGCGAGGCTCCGAGGCTCCTCGCCCCCGCCCACCGCAAAAGCCCACTGGGACTACTGTTTTGGCAAACAAGAAAAAGAAAAATAGAGACGGCAGAATAACAGTAACCAGAAGGGAATACACAAGTCGCACACGTAGATGGATGAGGTCATGACACAAAAACCAATAAACTTTTTCTCTTTTTTTTTATGCCCTGTTTTGGGCAAGCGACTTCCAGTATTGCTCACGTTGCTCAGATTCCTCAAGCATCTTCTCGAGCTCGGCAATACGACGCTCCATCTCCCCTTGACGTTCCAATTTGCGAGCACGAGACTTACGAGCAGCCTCGGTATTTCGGGCACGCTTAGTTGCGGCAGGGTCAGTGGAGTCAAACTTGATTGGAGGGAGAGGCTTGCGCTGACGAGCGCTGACACCCGAGACAGTGGAATGCTTGGTTTCGCTTCGAGAGGAGGCATTGGGCGACGAAGGAGAAAGAGCTTCCTGCATGAGAGGCGAGGAAGGAGCGACCTCGGCCTCGATTTTTTCAAGAGAAGTTGCGATATCAAGGGCTGTGGCGTCGAAAGGCATGGACATGCCGTCCTGAGGGAAGAGCGAATCCCATTCCTCGTGGCCAGGAGCCAAATCGAGGTCGGTCGCGAACATGGGCGACGCATCAGTGCTGAAATAGCCAGGCGACTCGAACGAAGGCGTGCTGAGGTCTGTGAACGAGGTCGAAGGAGGAGCAGATGCATCCATCATCAGATCCTTGGGCGAGATGGTGCCCGAGGGCACACCTGCCAGAGGATCCTTGGAGCCCATGAGACCGGTAGGGATCAGGTTGGGAGAGAGCAGGGTGGGTTCGGTGACGTGCTCGAACTCGTCACCGAAGTGGTCAACAGAGAAATCGAACATATTGGCGGTGTCTTTGCGGATGTCAGTATTCATCGTAAAGAACGACGTTTGTTGCAGTGAAATCTCACCTTGAGCAATGTTGGGGGTAGACATCATTCGACGGTGGCTAATAATCGGTTGTGTGAATTGGTTCTGGTTTGGAGAATTGGCGGGACTGTTATTGAATAGTGGGACAGGTGGGCGATTAAGATAAGTTGAATTCAGAGCTGCAGGAGCGGAATTCGATGCTGCGTAAAGGCGCAGGAGGTGCTTCCGATTTGAAGGACTAGACCGAAAAGTAGAAGACAACGGATACCCGGTGGACTGCGAAGCTAGTCGAGAGACACGAGGAACCTGATGGACTGGGGAACCTGCAAGCTGTTGGTGCTGCTGCAAGGTAACAGAGTGACGACGAGGAAGGTGCCTGGATCGGACCAGAGGTCGATGAGAGTAGGCAGATGGTCTAGGGGCAGTACTCGGGAGTGCTGGCACACGCAAGTCCCTGGATTGAGACGGAGCGGGATAGAGAACAAAGTCCTCGTGTAGAGAGCTGGGACTGTTGTTGCTGTTGTTGGAATCCGAATTCAGATGCTGAGCCGTAGCTTTCGGTGGCGGGGGCGTTGGGAGCCATGATTGCTGATGGTTATCCGTGGTGAACGACGTAAAGTCGAACGTGGTGAAGGTGTTGGGAGAAGAACTTGAGCTACGCGATGCGAGGCTAAAGTTCAGAGGTCCTGAAACAGGGAACTCTGAAGGGATGTTGTGAGAGGAGATGTTGAGAAACGAGGTCCGTTGAGGATCTATGTTGTCTGTCTCAGGCGAGAAAGACGAGCTTAAGCCGGGGGAGGCGTTTAACAGTCCATTTTGAAATGGACGATATTGAAATTCTTGATTAAGCTGGGATTGTATGGTGGCGAGGGGGGAGAAAAATCAGAAAACGATTCTTGTACTCAGTATCCAATGGAAGTTACGTTGTGTCAAGATAAAAGAAAGGAGGATGAATCGAGGAAGAGAAGAGAAAGGAAGAGAGAAAAAACCGCCAGGCAACGACGGGGGGGCATCAGGCACTTTTTAAGCGGGTGTGTGCGTCGTGTGCCGGGCGGCTCAGCCAATCAGCACGCGCTGCAGCTCCGCCTGATAGGCTAGCCGAATCCAGAATAGGCTGATTTATGCGGTCAGCAGGTGTGAGTCATAGGACAAGATTGCGCTGTCATTGGTGGTCATCGGTCGGGTGTGGAGCTCCGCGCAGCCCCAGGCACCAAACCGCCGCTTGTTCCCTCCGCCCTTTGCCTGTGAAATCCATGATTACAAACCACGCATCGGTATTTAGTGCCTGGGGCTCGTACTCGGTTCCAACCGCTCCACGTCGCGGATTGGACGGTTTACATTTTTCAATCTAACAGGGAAAAATCGTTGACGTTGGTTCTCCTCGCATTGGCCAACCAGAGCCTAAGAGGCGGCCATCTAGGCATCTCTATCTTGTTGCACTGCTAGAGTTTTCTCTCACAGCCCCACCCAACTGCGAGAAAAGGGCTGCATCCCGCGAGGCAAAGGCAGCCTGGGGAGGCTGAGCCTCCTGTCTCACTGCACACTCGAAACCAGACCAAATCGGGAGCCCGACCACGAACCATTCTCTCCTTCTTTCCTCAAAGGGTGCCCTCACAATGGCATTTCAATAATAATCATAGAGTAAAATCATAAACAAGAACGCGGTAAAGACTGACAAGAAAAATGGCCAAAGAGAGGGGGGCAAAAAGACTGAAAAAATTCTTCCATGCCAATGTGGAGATCACTTGCCCGATTGATTCCCCGCCATGCAGCGTCTGGACTTTTGGCGCCGCCGAAGGGCGTGCATTTGAAACTCTATCATTTCGTTCCTCTCACTCCCACACCGGCTTGTTCCGTCTGTTCCATATTATTTCATCTCGGCTTTCTCCCATCAGGAAATGGAGACGTTCATCTGACTTGACGGACTGCCAATTGAGTTCGTTTCTTTTATTATTATTATCTTACCCTTCTCTCAGACAGATTATTAAATTAATTCCTCGTTAGAACTTAAGAAGCCAGGAGTCCAGGACGGCACAGAATATGACAAGCAATCTCCCAACTAGGTAGGATCATTACCCTGAGGACGACCGACTGACCAGTGGTCACAGACGTATTCGATACGGAAAGAGTTCAGCCCTCCCCGAAGTTCCAACCAAGTTCCAAGTTCTTGAGCCGGGCCATACCCCATTTCTCCAACAGTCAACCTTTTTTTTTTTTTTTCTATCTGAGGAAAAAATAAGATAAAATTAATGATTCCACAGTCAGAACAAAAGATTATTGGTAATTATAGAAGAGGGTTCAGTTCGCCCCTCGGAAATCCTGCTTCATCATTGAGCGCATTGACCACCTTGATATTCATCATCAATGTCTCGTCTCTGCATATCTATTCCAGGCAACCAACTCACCATTTCGAGACAAGAGAGTCAAAAGAGGAATAAAAAAAATATTATTATGAGACTCCCCCCCGGGTTTTGGTTCAAATGAACAATCCTCCCCTGTCATGCAAAGGAGTTTGAGACCGAGCATCTTTATTTACATAATGAGCCCCGCTTGACTTGTCTGAACTTGATTTCCAAATTCCAAGGGTCAATCAAGCATGTGAAGCTGCAAGATAATTATTTAGTATTATTATTGACAAAGCGGCTGAACGTGCATTGCAATCATCAATGCCGAGACCGGACCAGTTTGGTTACTTGCAGAGTAGGCTAAGCTTAATGATGAATTCAAAATATTGTATTTAATCTTCGAGACTCCAACCCCAGCCATTGGAGTGAAGCTAGAAGGAGTTCTGGATCATGATGTTACCCTCCAAACTTCGGCCTCCCCTTTAAAGGCATACTTCCCCTTTCGACCCCCCTGTCGACTCCCTGGCTTCTACTGGTACTAGCCGTTCATCATCTCAACCAGCACAAAAAGCTGACCCGGTTTGTGGTTTTCGCCGACGCCAACGTACCTACTCCGGAAGGTGGCCTAAAACGGAAAAGAGCGAAAGAAGGTGCTGAGTCTGAGAAAACGAACCAGAAAATTCAACTCGACGACAACCTAACGTTAATAAGTGACATCAAGATGGGATAGGAAATTACAACCAAATAATGCATTGATTCTATTAGCTATTACCGATGTCGCTATGCTCATTGATACATGGCGCCTATCAGCGGACTGTTAAATACCATGTAATCAAAAGCACAGCGCGATTAAACAAAAAGGCGCCAATTTGAGTGGAGTGAGGATCCAACGTATATCACCAGATTCTCATGCCCTTCTAACAGGCAAACAGATCACCCTTCTCCCTGGTAGGGTATCAAGACAAAAGCATCAAACGGCAAACACGACGCAAACAAATAACAGCAAGTGGTATCAATCTAGGACGGCGCACAGCATGATCGCGCAACGTTCAAGTGGGTATCCCGGCGAGAATGGATATCATAAAAGAATGAAATATAGCACCCAATGTTACTAGGAACATCGAGGCGCTCAAATGGCCGTCAAAGCAGCAGAGGGTATCATTGACACTGGCCATGGCATTGACCTCATTCCGAAGAGACAAGGGTACCACGCTGAGTGACAGTGGAGACATTAATTTAAGTAAAAAATCCAAGCAAGTACTATTTTTTTCAGGTTTTTTTGGCTTTCCACGACAAAGATGATTCATCAAGCGGAAGAAGTGCAGGAGAGGGCATAACGTTGATCCCACCATTTCTCAAACTCGACTCTCTGTGACGATCTTCATGCGGCGGCCTGGACAGGGGTGGAGGTGGAGGCGACAACGGGCTTCGACTCTTCGGCGAGGGCAGCGGTCTCCTCGGGCTTGGCGGTCTCCTCAGCGGTCTCCTCGGCGACGGGCTCAGGTTTGACCTCAGTCTCCTCCTTGGGCTCCTCAGCCTTGGGCTTCACGGCCTTGCTGGCAGAGCGGAAAAGGCCACCGAGCTTGTTGCCCTTCTTGGTCTCACCCTCAGCACCCTCGGTGTCAGACTCGCTCTTCTTCTTGAAGTTGAAGAAAGATGAGCGACGCTTGTCCTTGGAAGCCGCAGCGGGGGCCTCAGTAGCAGGGGCCTCGGCAGGAGTCTCCTCCTTCGGGGCCTCAAGCTCAGCAGCGGGAGCAGTCACAGTCTCAGTCTCAGGCTCAATGGGCTTGGCAGCCTCCTCGACAGGGTTGTCGAGCTGAGGAGCGGTGCTAGCAACAGGAGTAGTCTCGGCGGGAGCAGCGGCTTCCTTCTCGGACTTCTCGTGAGAGGGGCTGGTGACCTTCTGGAAGAAGTTTCCGAACAGAGAAGTACGCTTAGACTTGGGGGCTGGAGTAACGGCTTCGGTCTCCTCCTTCTTCTCCTCCTTGGTCTCCTCGGCGGGAGCAGTCGAGGCTGGAATCCGGTTAATTCACGACCAACTTCTAAAACGATTATTGGGTTCACATACTCTCAGCAACAGGCTCAGCGGCGGCGGTGGAGGTCTCAGCGGCAGGGGTCTCGGTTTCGGCAGGCTTGGGTTCTTCAGCCTTGTCCTCTTCCTTGTCCTCCTCCTTCTTCTCCTCGGTCTCTTCCTTCTTTCCAAGGAGGGATCCAAAGATGCTTGCCCTCTTGCGGGAGCGGGAGCGGCTCTTAGCATCGGCCTTGTCCTTGACCTCCTCAGCAGCAGCAGCCTCCTCGCTCTTGGGTTCTTCCTCCTTGGCAGTCTCCTCCTTAGGCTCAGCAGCCTTCTTGACGGGCTCGATGACGATGGGCTTGGCTGTGTAAACGTTAGAATATCCATACACTTCATTCTAGCATCGCTTGTACAGTCCAACTTACTCAGCTTCTCAAGCTCGGCCTTGTAGCTCTCAGAGCTGGTGATGGTCTCCTTCTCAGCCTTGGCCTCAGCAGACTTGGCCTCAAGGGCGACAACCCAGCTGTCGCGCTCAGCAGTGTTGGCAGCCTGGAAAGCGTGCTTCTGGCCGTTAATCTTGAAGTGGAACTCGCTAGATCCATCCTTGCTGATATCGGAGACATCGGCCTGCGCCTCATGTTAGTACTATTCATCGCCACTTCACATAGCTAAATAACTCACCAGGCCCAGGATTCCAGCGGGAGTGGCCTTGTCCTCGGCGCGCTTGGTCACGAAGAGCAGACCCTTGCCGGTCTGGGTAGCCCAGGCGACGATGGGGTTGGCAACAGCGGGCTTCTCGTTGGCGCGGTAGGCGGAGAGCGCCTTAGACTCAACAGCCTCGTCGCTGAAGTACACGAAGCGCTTAGCGAAACGCAGACCCCTGTTCAATGTAATTAGTCACCCTCTTTATCCGAACGTTCCGCGCGCGCGTATAGCAGGGAGGGGTGCTTACTTGACGAGACCAGGGGCCTTGTAGCCCAGGACGCCTTCCGACGCGGGCGTGACCTCCTTTGGTTCCTCCTTGGCCTCCTCAGCGGGGGCATCAGCCTTGGTTTCCTCAGCAGCGGCGGGAGCAGTCTCAGTGGTCTCAGCGGGAGTCTCCTTGGGGGCTTCGGCAGCAGGAGCCTCAGCAGCAGGAGTCTCGGCGACAACGGGAATCTCGGTGGCAGGAGCGGCCGCGGGGACCTCCTCAACAGGTTTCTGGACGTCAGACATGCTGTCGGCGGGTTGATTAGATAGAAATTAGAATAGTATCGATGGGGATTAAATAAGTAGTAAAGAAGCTAGGTAAAAAGCTTCGTAAATGGAACGGGCCGATCGAGCTGGGTATCTCAGGGGTATCTCAACAGAAAGAAACAAAAGCTACTTCAGCGCAAAGCTAGAAGAGCTCGGGTATCACAAGGGAAAGGGGGAGGGGGAGGGAAAAGAAACGAACAAGACGTGTGTTCTGGAAGCAGAGCAGGAATAGAGCGAGAAAAGGAAGAAGAAGAAGAAGAAGAGGAAGGGAAAAAGAAGAAGAGGAGAGAAGAGGGGAGAAAAAGAAGGAGGAGAAGAGCAGGGGCCGCCAGGAGGATGAATGAAAGGGTGTGAGCCCAGAAAGGGAAGTGAGCTGCAGGGCGGCACTAGAGAAGCCCAGCCTAGACTTGGATGGTACTGGTAATGGTCGATACAGTGGGCCGACTAGGCTGCTCCTAGTAGCTCGTAGTGCTTTTTTCAACAGTATTTCATCATGGGAGGAAAATTTTTTATTACTTTTTAGTTTTCTCGCTTCCTTTCTCCTGACTCCTTTCCTTTCAAGCTGGTGGTGGGCTGGTACCTTGGGTTATTACTCTACGGTAACTCTTCCAAGTTCTGTACTCCGCATGAAAGATCCATGGTGTTTATCTTGATGAAACAAGTTACTCAGATACCAAGGTCCACGGTGGAAAGA
Source organism: Aspergillus panamensis (assembly GCA_027569225.1). NCBI lineage: Eukaryota > Fungi > Ascomycota > Eurotiomycetes > Eurotiales > Aspergillaceae > Aspergillus > Aspergillus panamensis. Next base: position 510,805 of record JAPDER010000012.1, read on the forward strand.
AGTCAATAATACCAAACCAGACTAACACTCCTCTGTCTAACCAGAGCTGTTGGCCAGAAAACAGTAAACACAAAACTTGTTACTCCATCTCCAAGGATGTTATTGGGCAGAAGAACCTTTTACTACTGGCAAGAACGGAAGAATTTTTCTCGTTTGACCTTCTCATAGGCTCCTTGATACCAAGAGCCCTCATACCTAGTAATAATAAGGATCCTGCTGATGCTCGGAGCCCATGGCAGCTCGTGACTAGAGTGGCTTGACACAGCTCCCAACCGGCCATGCAGATTAACGGGCTCTAAAAGTTTTTTGACCCTTAAATTCCCCTTAGCTCGGGGTTAATTTGGAAAAAAATTTTCCCTCTCTTCACGGCATTTTACTGGTAATAATTTATATTGCTTGAGGATATTTTTGATGCTGAATAAGAAGATAAATATTATATTCTTCACATTGGAAGGGTTCTATAGAAGCAAAGGGTGATATCATCAGGAATGTTGACTGCCGTCACCTGCTCACCGTGTTTGTGGGACCAGCCACTGGAACTGATTTTGGTTGGGATCCATCAGCTCCATGAGTCTCCTTTTCGGATCCTCCCATGGTTACGCATCCAAGCCTAAGGTTGTTGGTCCGATTCCTATACTGGAGAATTATCCAATATTTTCCATGTAATATGGAGTGCTTGCTCTCACTTGTCGTTTATATATTCAGCTCTTCTCGCCTTCGTTTCTTCTATATTACTATACTACGATTTTATTAATATTGGTAGCTGGAGGTCCCGGTTGACTGGATACGAAGCTCCCAATTTCCTGCTTTCAAGCCGAATCAAGCCATACAAAACTAACTCGCAACTACCGACTGCCGCCCATGGTTCGTAAAGTCCACTTTTATACTCCTTTCAGCGGCTAATGCCGACCAACCATCGGTGATTCTTTCCTTGAAGCGAGAAAAACAACAACAACAACAATAATAATAAGAGCCTTGGGTAACCCCTAATAATTATTCCCCATTAACTAGGATATTTTCGTTCCAGAATGCTCCGTGCCAATATCAAGATTACCATAATTAGATAATCTGTTTCGTCTTCGTCGTCATCACTATCATCATCATCATCATCATCATCATCATCATCATCATCATCATCATCATCATCCAGAAGAATATTAATACCGACATCAACCGTTTTGTCGTCTCATCTCTCGTCCACGCGACTCGACCGTGCCCCATGACTCCCTGCGGTTCAAGGCGTCCAACAGCCAACCAGCAGGAAGAGCCCCCCTCCATCCTGGGATGGTGTCAGATTTGCGCAGCGAACGGCTAGGATGCCGAATATGAATGACTATCATTATTCATAGGACTCATGGTGAGATGCTTATAATAGTTTTTTCAACGCAATCCCGTGAACATGTCTTGTCCAGCCCGTTGAAGATCCACCGTCGACTCTCCGACAACCTCAACCAAGGCAACCACTGCATCACCGCTATCTCCCCCTTTTTTCAAGGAGGATGGTTTTATTTTGAAACAGGAAACGCTGTCTCAAGAGCGGACGAAAAATTAAAATAGCAAAAATAAGAGCAAAAAATCGAGACTATGTTTTAAATAATTAATAATATAATCATATTATTGTGGGTAAAGCACGGTCCAGGAGGGTGCGGACTATACCTAGTTCTGACTATGGAGAGGTGATGCCCCACAGGTGCAGGATGCTAAATTGCTCATAGTCTGATTCTTGCAGGTGCGGTCGAGTGCAGCCCTATACGCGCTCCAGTCTGTACAGAGGTCCCTACCCGGACTCTGGAGTACATATGTCACCACTACTTACATCGAGGAGTAAAACCTGCGCAGATATCCCGTGATGCAGTCCTACCTACCTAACTGTCGAAAAGAGAATCCTCGAATATGTATCCTTATTGTGGTCTGCTCTATGATTGTGATCCTGAAGTTTTAACCCTCCAGTAAAGGAGGATCCACCCACCATCTCCCCCTTTTCAGTCTTCAGTCTTCACCGTTTTGAGGAGCGCTTTCTTGCATCCTCAATGGTGCTGCCCGCCGACCAATCACACCGCCGTCGATCTGATGATCGCTCGCTTGACCCGTGTCCATCACCATTCTATCCTCAATCGATCCTTAGCTTCGCAAGCTATCCATCCAGGTCGGAAATTTTCGTCTTTCTTCCATCTTCGCGACTGTACGGAGGATCCGAATCCTATAATTCTTCTATTATCACGGAGTAGAGCACTTGATTGCGGAGTGTTTTTCTACCTCCTGATATACCTTTCTCGTCAGATATCAGACCCCCAAAAGAGTAACTAAAAAGTACCACTAGGTACTGTATCGAAAATGGAGTCGCACCTCGCAAGACGAGTCAAGTCGCGTCGCACGTTCTCACTCTTATCTCTCGCATGACCCCACGAAGTCCCTTACCTTACCCTACGGAGTACAGACTCCGGAGTACATGAATGGAGAGTCACTCTATATTATTATTATTATTATTATTGTACTAGTACTTACCGACTGCATATTGAACCTTAACTTCAGCAGGTCCCCTAGACGACTTCTAAGTTCTAAGACCGACTTCCAAGTTTTCTACGTACGAAGTCTAGTATCGCTCTCGATATGGAGTACCGTCGTGACTCGTGAGAACTACCGAAGGCGCAAAGATCTGATTCTGATTCTACCCCTCATCAACAGAATTCCTCCACAAATAAGAATAGCCTGACGAGCCGATGGTTATGCATCCGAACTAAAGAAGGAAGAGAGGCATCTGACCTCCATTTCATCTCTTATCACCGCCGATGGTTACCTAGATAGATTCACCCCGTACAGAACTCCCCATTTGCTACTGAGATTTCGCGATCGTCATGTGTTTTTTTTGCAGCCTCGTCGGGGCAAAAAGAAAGATAATTCCAAGTTCCCAAGTAAAAAGGGTTAACTCTCATTATTATCTGGAACTATAAGTGTTTTATAGACTTTCTTTAAGATCCAGTTTACTAGCTAGTTATGGAGTATTCCATGCTGTGTTATTATTAGCTTTATTGAAGTGAGGGAGAACCCTCAATTATTGAAAATATATAATAACCCTAGGTTTTCCACATAACTTTGTTTTTTTTTTTTTCTTTTTTCTTTTATGCTCCCCAAATTTCTAAATTGTGGTAAATTATCATCATCACATATGACGTTCGATATCGAGATCTTAACTATGAATTTTCCAGCCACACACGATAGACGAATAATCGTGTAGCAAGACCATACTCTTTCCAGAGAACATAAGTAATTAAGTCTTCCTCCTTATGAGATACTTAGTAATGCACCGTTTCTCTACGTAGATAGATAGATAGATAGATAGATTAGAGACCCTGGTTTAAAAAAAAAAGAGGTAAAGGATGAGCTAAATCAACCAAGCATGTGCCACTAAACCCGAACTCGCAAATTTGGAGATCGATGATCGAACGAGTCAGGCGCAATGCACGACCCGAGCCATGGCGAAAATCTACTTGGGTATACTCCGTCCTAGGTAAAAAAAAATGGCGTTATCTGACAAAGGAATTGTCATGGTCTGTCTGTCTAGTTGATCCGGGAGTGTCTGAGATGACGTTACTTGTCGTAATTATTTTGCGCCTGAGACTGATCAGACCATATTATGTGGCCTCGTTTGGTGGCGGAGACTGTTTATGAACTTCTTGTTTGTAAATGTGATTATATATGGAGCACTACTCGTACAGTACTATAACAATCGTTACTGCGACTTAGATCATTTTCCTGATGAATACTGGAAATGGATTAGGAGGAAGGAGAACAGAATCCGCCCTTCGGATTAAAGGTTATCTATCCTAAGGAACCAAGGTGACGTAGGGTATATCCTGCGGGAAGTATTCCACAATAACTTCCAAATAGAGAGGCCAAAAAAGCGAAAGGTATATTTGCAAAATTGATCAGTGTCGATGCTGAAAATGTACTCTGTCACAAAACAAGTCTCATCATGCTGCCATCGTAAGGACATAACTAATTAGGTCAGTAAATACGTACCAAACATAAAAGGGTCGAAACATAAAAAGGAACGGAAAACCTACGAAGTAATGCTATCCATTCGTTCAGTCGTCAGCTTCAAACTCACCGTCAACAGCTCCCGGGCAAGCTCCGGTTGCTCCTTCTGCAGTGCTGTCCATTTCTCTGCATTCAAACTCCACGTCACACAGTCTTGCTCCGCCTTAACGGTCGCGGTCCGGCGGGTCTGGCTGAAGAACGGGAGCTCTCCGCAGGGTCGTCCAGCCACAATAAGCTCAAAGTATCGCCCCTGGGGTAGTTCGTACTCGGCCCGCAGCATTCCGGACTCGAGGAGGTAGAATGCGTTTGGTACATCGCCTACTTGAAATAATTCTGTTCCAGCTGCGTACGTCTCGCGAACAAAATAGACGCACACTGGGAACCAGAAGTCCTCGTTCCGAGATGTGAGTCCCTGGAAGGTCTGCAAAAGAAGAGGTAAGGGCTGTCGCATCGCTGACCATGCAGCCGGGATGATCACGGCGTTTTCATCCTCGTGAAGCGTGGTTGTGGCTGCCTGCTGGAGGTATCGGTGACGAGGAGAGCTCACAACGCCTTCTCCTGATTGGGGTTGGTTGTGGGATGTTGGGACCTCCAGGTTTTGGGATGTGCCTTTCTTTTTTAGTAGTGCCTCCCGGTGGCGGTAGAAAACATTCAGGTAGTCATTCTCGCAACATTCAAGGGCCGAGTTAAGGTCCTCAAATATCTGGACTCCGGTCTCTGGCTCGAACAACCCGACGTTTTGGAGGCTTTTTCCGACTTCTCCTTTCACATTGAGCCCGGAAATGGTCATTTGCACATTTCGCTTTTTGAGGATCCGATTGATGCGCGTAAAGGCTTCTGCTGCGGAGAAGTCAATGCCGTAGACCCGGGTAAAGTCTAATATGATGAACCGTATCGGAAGCTTGTTGAACGCTTCTTCTTCGATGAGTCCACGCATAGTATTTTCCACATCCACGATCGTTCCGAAGAATAGGTAACCACCGAGCTTAAGGATCAGGGTTTGTTGTCCTGCTTCCTTCAAGAAGCGGTGCTGAATTGGCGGCCGTCGAACTGTGGAACCGGTGATTTTCCCCGAGTAAGTGGCCCGGATGGCGGATTTCCGTGAGGTCTGAACGACAAAGCTCATACAAGCCAAGATAATACCGACAAGTATACCAGTCACAAAGTCCCAGGCGCCCATAGTCACAACAATGATGACCACCTACAGCAAGTTAGTCCAAGAGCGCGAATTGGAAGCGTAATCTATGCCGCACTTACCGTAACATACTCGTTTCGGTGGAGCGTTCCCCATGTATCAACCAAAGCTTCCTCCATCAATTCGATCCCGAGTAGGAAAATAAGAGCCCCAACAACCATTACTGGAATAAACCCGACAATTACAGGGCCGACAACCATAATTCCTGCGGTTGCAGCCGCGAGCATAATGCCTGCCAACCGGGAATTTCCACCGCTGTCGATGAAAAGCAGACTATTGGTATATACAAGGTAGTTCTATACTCATGTTAGCCAACTAAGCTGATACGATCATGAAGGTGTAGAGCTGTACCTGGATGCTACCCACGAATCCTGAGAGAGCATTGGTGACGCCATGAGCAATAAGCTCCCGGTCAACACTTAAGTTATCCTCGCCGGTAGAAATGCCCAATGCTGGAACGTTGATCGGGACATGAAGAATCCCAAAGAATGTGAGTGCAAACATAGCAGGAATGGTGTCGGCAAACGCGGACCAGTCCACTGCACCAAAATCTAAAAAAGAATTAAATAAATGACCTGAAAGCTGCAGTAGACGCAACATACCATAAAGGGTATAAAAGTGATACCAAGGTTTCGAAGATGAAGGGGCATCAAACACCCATCCACTGCCCCGTAAGGTTGCCATGGGTATATTGGCGCTGAATTTGACAATATAAAACAAGACGGCCACGCCTATAAAATAAATACCAACTAGATAGTTGGACCGTATGAATCGCTTTACAACAAGGAGGCCAGCTGCCAAGAACAAAGGTGTCGTCCACAGAAATACCGTATCCAGTTGGAAGAGCTTCTTGAGTGTTGGCACATCTACCTCAAGAGGCCCCGGTAATCGTGCTGATACCTCAAAACCGGTCTGGATAAGGAAAAAGCCCACACCACCAATACATCCAATTAGAATATGTCTGGGGAAGAAGCCAATGAGGGAACCGATCTTGCATGTTCCCATTATGAAAAATACCAATCCGGTCAGAATGGAGCTGACGGAGAAGGATAGAATTGTCGTGGCGATGACGGATTTTGGATTATCTTCACCAACCCGGCGCAATATCGTGAATGCCATCTGATGAAAGAATGGAACAACCTCGATCATCTCGCTTCCAATTCCTCCGCGGAAAATTGAACCTCCAGATGAAAAGACCAGCTGAGCGATTATTGTGCTGACGTAAAACATCGAAATACCGTCTGACCCTAGGTCCGAAAAGAGCGGCTCACTCAGGGGAAAGAGGATCATGCCGTACGACAGAGCATCCAAAATATTGAGCAACAGCCCTAGAAGCACCGAGGGTATGAGGCTTAAGGGATGGATAACACCCTCTCGCCATACCGCACGTCTATCCCAGGACTTGGGATGGCTAAGCATTCGAAAAAAGTTTGATGTCGTTGAGACAACACCGGAAACGCTGGTAGGTGTCTGTCTCTGTACGAGCGCCTGGCTCTCAACATCACCAGCACTCCCGTAGGCTCTGAACGGCGCCGATGGCGAATCCTTCGGTAACAGGGATGTCTGTTCGTCGCTAGGAGCTTCTTCCTCGCCCCTTGTAGTAGCAGATCGGGTTGAAGTCGTGCTGAAAGCGCGCCCATTCCGACTCTGGATACTGTTTGCTCGGTTCCGATTGGGGCTGTGGTTAGGATTGCGAATCATGGCCGTGAGCACCGACGAACCGGTAGGTGGTACTGCAGATCCAGTCTCTATCACATCTCTCTCCCTGGCTGAAGCCATATCTGATGATGGGTCAACTGAACTATTTGAATCTTGCGGGGGCTGAAAGATATCCAAGGCTGGAGGGATGATGTTGCTAGGTTCTCGGGACAACGCAAGAGAGGCCAACTCAGCGGTCTGCTCTCGGAGGCCATGAGACGAATATGGTGCCGGATCTAGGTGGGCTCAAGGTCAGTATAGGAGCATAGCACGTCACTAGATCTGATCGTTGATTGCCGTACCTGACGAATTATTGACATTTCTATGATAGAATGAACGGCTTGGAGTCCGGTAGCTGGTCGCCCCTGGTACTACCGGTTCGAGCCCTGAGCCATGAGGAGGACTGCCGCTAGGCTCAGTGAGAGAGTCGAATACATCTGAAGTAACGATATGTGCGCTCGAAGAGAACGGTCGAAGAGGGGGCACCTGGGAATCCCTACGGTCTCGGTATCCAAGAACGCCCATCGCGAATGGCAATCAATGAGGAGGGAGGGGGGGGCGATCTATGGACTGTCCGCCACAACAGACAGTCCCTTAGGGAAGGCGTGCGACTTTATCACAGTCCAGAGACTAGAAAATGCAAGCGTGGGATCTTGTTGGCCGGAGCTGGGATACCTATCGATGACGCAAGAGGTGAGGCAATAGCAGCAATTGACATCGCTTTTCTGTTCAGACCATGATTATAGAGCCGGAATTAAAACATCACACAATTATATGAGAGGGGAAGCTAGAAATCGATAGAAATTGAGCAGGGTCAGAATCTGCGAGGGGAGGCGTTGTCTGGAACCTTGCTTTTCGCGATTCTCGGTGTTATCGGGCGGGTTGACTAAAAAAGCCTTATCACGAAAGAGTCGGCCGGCCCACTTGGTTCCGAACCAGAGCACGGGGTTTGCCGTATGGACGAGGATAATAATGGGGGAAGTTTCACCAGCCATTGATGCTTAATTAATTGGGCGGAATGTATTGGAGAGAGGGGTTTGGCGATGGTTCAATGTTTGGAGAGCTTGTCCGTACCACATCTAAAGCTCTGTATAGACAAGCCCAGGGGCGTCGATCACCGTTGGACGCATGCAGCAATTTAGAGTACGTAAAATTTCCTGCAGCCTCCCACTGAATTACGAGAAAATAATGGTAGAAATTCAAGATGGTCTGGGCACTATCTCTTTTTTTAATCATCATTATTGAATTTATTATTATTTTGTCTAATTACATGCAACCGGAAAGACTTGAGGTACGGAGTAATCCTCCGTTACCTATCACAGTCAATAAACCTGACTAAGGTAAATTAGTGAAGGTTATGCCACTAAACAATCCACAAGAGCAGCCACATAATATTAAGTTTCCAACCATCTAACTCCCTTCAAGTTAGGTTCTTCTTATCTACTAGTTCCATGCTGTTTGTTTGTAGTAAATTTACCCTCTGAGAGTTAGAATTCTTGTTTGCGAGGTTTAGCAGAGACTCATATAGAGGAGCATACGATGGGAACGGACTCGGGAAAAGGTGCCTGAATGAGTCGGCAAACATCACGGCTCCTATATAGAGCTTCTTGGTGAGAAAAATAGCCACGACAGGCATCGGATTCTACTGACATGACCGGGAATGGTCTGGAATTACACTATCCATTGGGATGATTGGCATACGAGTGAATAATATCTGGAAGTTATTTTCGAGACTATATATAATGGTAACTGTCATTATCTTCTCAGTCTAATTACCAAATTCACACTCTTTTGTTACTGACTTGCTTAGTCACATTAAATATCTAGGCACCAACATTGATAATTAGATGATGCAAGAGAGTGAAGAAAGCCTACATCACCAGTAAGCAGGTAGAGAAGTTCATTTTGTGAGCCTATAATAGGAACACGAGACAAGAGATTTACGAGTCAGAGTATTCATTTCCTGGACGAGGTGTCAGGAAATTTGGCTCGCTGATTCAATGAGCAAGCCTCAAGGTTTACCTAGGAAAGTACTGGCAATACCCCTGATGGTCTTGGGAAATGTGGCTTGCGTGACGTAGACACGAAGGGCATGGCACTGATTCTATACAGATCAACCAACACTGTGGATTTGAGGAAACTAGCCTCTCTGGGTTCTTCTGCTGCCTAACCATCATACTGAGGAGAACCAAGAAAGAACTCCACCAGCTGAGTACGGTCCACACGGACTTGCCCGATGTGAGTTGAGTGCTTTCCATTGGCCGTACATTCTCAGCCCTGCTTCGAATGGAGTTTAGTGGAGCGCGGGATTATTACCCCATGAAAACAAAAAGGGTTTCCCTCTAGAAGTAGTGAAAGATCGGTCAAGGGCCATATAGTGACAATTGAGACGCAAGTAAAATAGAGAAAGACGAGGCTGATTCTAGAAAATAGAGGCTAGATCTACATTTGAGGACGCCGTACCGTATGGAGTCCTTCTAAATTGTTAGATAATAAGCTACCTGGGTGAAATAGGATCACCGTCTCTGACATCTGTTGTCATGTTATATAGTGAAATAGTGAATTGCCAAGCCACAAATAGCCCTAAGAGTCGAATCGACCTTCCTCTTTGCTCGTATCCCAAGGGATACACACCTTTCTTCTTGGTTTCTTTTTTCTCTTTGATTTCCTGCCTCATTTACTAGACCGACCGAAGTTTACTTGCAAGTTACCGTTCGTTGTGGGTGTTGTGGGTCAAAGCTTGAGCTGAGTGCATTCGAGGCTGTGCAGCATGCAAGGCGCAGTTCTTAGCCTACGGCCGTAAGCATGCCCAGCTGAAGATGGAAAGCTTGGTTAAAAAGCTTAGTTCAAAGCCAATTTGATTAATCATTCTGCCTGATATACTCTGGGTGCATCGATTTACTGTTTTTGCCCTAATATCAAAATGGGTATTATATAAGGAGTAGAGGAGCGTCGGATCTGTTCTTCAACTCACACTTAGCCCACCCACAGACCCGGTAGAACTTGAAGTCGGTAGGAGAGTACTCAAGACGCCGCTTGAATCGGTTGATCAAGCCACCTTTGCGTTTCGTGTCACCTTCAACCATGAACCCCCACGAAATCCTAGCATGCATTGAATTGCAATCTACTGCAGCATCATCGCCCCCACCACCTTCTGTCTAATCCATTACCTCCCCAAGAAGCAAACAGCATGGGTATATCTCACCTTATTCGTACTCGGTATGTTTCCTTCCCTCCCCAATATTTCCCCTATACACCACACAACCCCCCCTTCCTCTAACAAACCCCAGCCAAAATCATCGGCCCAGCAATCCTCATCCACATCTATGAAACCAAATCCACCACCACAGGCCCCCAAGTCGCATCCCAAATCCTCTACCAAATCGCCCTTGGACCTCTCCTCTCCGCAACCCTCTCCTTTGTCAACACCTCCTCCCCCTCCCCCAAATCCCCGAACCCCCCAGCAAACAGCAGCAACAGAATCGCCCTCCTCCTCCGTCTCATCCACCCGATTATCCTCGTCGGTATCATCCTCGGCATCATCGGCGGTACAAACCGCATCCCGGACTCCTCTGGTAAAACCGACCCCCACAATTACGACCAAGGCGCCACATTCTCGAAAGTCTCGTCGGTTTTCTTCATCGTTGCCGTTCTCGCGATTACCGTCGCCGTCATCAGGCTGTGGAGGATCCGGGACTCGCTTACCCTCGTGTCGTATCTCATCGTGAATGGGATGGTTGTCGTTCTGCCTCTCCTGCTGGTGAGAGTGATCTATTCGGCGCTGAATGCGTTTAATCTTGATACGACGGAGGATCGGGGCCATACGACCAAGTTTAATGTGATGACGGGGAGCTGGGTGATTTATCTCTTTCTGGGGCTGGTTACCCAGGCGGTTATTGTGGTGGTTTTTGTGGGCTGTGGGGTGTTGGGGTGGGTTCGAGGACGACCGGGGGGTGGTGAGTCAAGAGGAAATGGGATATGGTTTTAGATGAGATTTGCTTTGTGTTGTCTTGTTCTTTCTTTTCTTTTCTTCTGTTGTGCTGTGGTGATCCGTGTGTAGTAATGTTTTGGGTTTGGGTTCAAGATGGATTGATTTTAGCGATGGACCCGTGCTTCCAAGTTTGAATATAAACATGTAGATGTAAATATGAGATTAATTTTTTTTTTAAAAAAGAAAATATAAACTTCTAAATATGGTTATAATCTAAACCGTCAAATCAACATATAATTGGGTATCACAAACGCATCACAAACATCATCAAGCCGAATTCATCCAGCCCCTAGGTCGGTCCATCAACTCAACTTCTCCAGGAATCCCTGAGCAATCAATCGTTCCACGTCCCCTTGACGCACATACAACTGACTATTCTTCGTCAAATTAATCACCCTGCAACACCAATCTCAGTTAGCATCTCCCTCCACTGCACCTCGGAACGAAAGAAGAAAGAAGAAGAATGTCAAAAACATACCCATACTCCGTCTGAATCTCCCCCGCATCCCTCAAAACCCTCACATCAATAAACAAATCCCTCGGGGGTTCCAAACTCCCCGTCAAGTCAATATCCGTCCATTGCCCCTTATACGTCGCCAGCATATCACTATACTGCCGGAAATACTCTTCTTCCTCGGGACTCAACGAGCTCCCACTTCCTATCCCCATCCCCCCCCCAGATGATCCAGTACCAGCACCAGTTCCGGGTTCCTCCGCAGCCGACGTCGGCAACTGCTGCTCTAGCACGTCCACGCCCGTCCAGCACAGTTCCTCGAGTTTCTCGGTGCGCACGCGGTGGTACGCGAGGAGACAGCGCTTGTTGCGGCGGATGCAGAGGTGGTCGACGAGGAGGGCGCAGGCGATGGCGGGTTCCTGGGAGGGGTTGAAGGCGCCTTCGAAGGGGGCGAGGAGGTGCGCGAGGTGGCGGTCGAGATCGCGGACTTCGCGGGCGACGGTGCGCACGAGTTCGGTTTGGTAGGGGGGAAGGTGCGCGAGGGATTGGGTGCGTTTGGCGTGTTGGACCTGTGTTGGAGCGGGGAGGTTAGGTGGGGGTGTAATTGGCATTGGAATTGTCTTGGGGGGGGGGGGGGTAGTTGGAGGGGAGGAGGGTACCAGTTTGTTTCCTAGCTCGCCGTACATGATGAGGATTAAGAACGCGTTGATGCGGGGCGATTAATTGATGGGTCGGATCAGTTCGATTGTTGGTGGTGGGGGTGGGTTCGGTTGGTGGTTTTAGTGATGTAGATATATCTCAATTAGAATACTAATGGTCAGAAGAGTGCTGTTATGTGTGATGTCTATTTCTTGAATTGAATGGTGATGGTGTAGAAGATGTGGACTGAACGCGTTGCTGCTTTAATGACTTCCCCACGTGATGGACGACAGCACAAAAACCCTATCCCAGTCTCAATTTCTCTTTGTTCCTGGGTAAAATTCGAGAGAAGTTTTTTGATCATTTAAAGATTAACAAGAAGAAATCTCGAACTCGCAATGGACCAGCATTGCTATTCCTGTAACAAAACAACCGACTAAACTAGACTTGCAAGTTCTACATACCAACATCTTGACCGATATTTTTTGAATTGTTGTAGTACAGAAAAGGAGAAAAAAAAGTGTATCCAAAAGCAGACCGCCACCCTTGAGAATAAGAGCAATGAGATTGATTGTAGTTCAAACACACAACCAAAGTGATATATGAAATGAAACAGAAGAAAAGATAACAATCCAATGCGGTATTCTTTAAGAGGTGTGAAGAGAAAAAGAAAAAGAAAAAGAAAGGCACTAGACAAATACCACCAAAATTTCCATCATGCGAGATTCACGATCTTCTGAAATTGAAACTCCAGGTGCGTGAGTCCTTGAGAACAGACGGCCAACCCAAAAATCAAGACAAGACAAGACGGGCATATACGCCACGATTAAGTGGTTTCATTCAACTCATTGCTTTCGTTCACCAGAGCGCGCAAATTCTAGAAGAGAGGGAGGATTGCGGGTTGCTAATAACCAGATGCTTGGTTATTGATCCAGTGGTCAAATTCGCCCCCGACACCGTCCAGCTCTGGGTTCGACTCCCATGCCTCTCGGCCATGCACCAAATGCTGAACGCCAGGTTGGAAGGGGGATCCACTGCTGTAAGGGATAGGGTTGCCGTGAACTAACGGGCTCGCCACGGGGAGATAGCAGTTGTTGGAAGCTGATTCTTGCCACATGGAATAGGGAGAGCTTCCATAGACTTGACTACCGTTGTCCAAGAGCTGAGGGTCCAGCTGGCCACTGCCACAGCTTTCTGTGGTGGGAAATTGTGTCGGAGGTTGAAGGAGATCATGGTGAGCAGCTCCAGGAAGCGCCGCCAGGGTCGACGTGGGGTAAGAAAAGTCTTGGGGCTCAAATTTCCTAAACTGCGTGTCGTCGACATTAAACCCCATGAGGCTGGGATTGGGGGATGGATAGGAATAATGAGACTGTTCAGAGGAAGCCATCACGCTAGACATCGGCCTGCTCGGGTTGCTCGTGGGCCACGAAGAACCGATGTAGCCATCGTTTGGCAACCCATTGTCCATCAAGTCAAAGGGGGTAGAGTGACTGCTCTCGCACCCGGTGCTGTCGACCTCTGATGAGCTGAAGGTATTGGAGTGCAGCAAGGCGGGGCTGGAGCCCGGGGTGCTATGACCCAAGAATGACTGGTCCTCATCAAAGCCTGGTCGCTTTTTCTTGTCCTTCGCCGGGGTAAACTTGTACCCGGGATGTGCCTTCAGGTGATTATGCTTCTCGATATTAGCCAGGAGCTCATACTTCTCCCGAACCTCGCGTGGCTCGAGCTTCCAACTGTCACCCGCCGCTTCGGATACGACTTGGTGATTGTTCTGAGAGAACCACTCCTTGGTCCTTTCTGCGTACGCTGAACGATAGAGCATGAAGGAGTTCATTGGCCTCGCAACCTTGCCATTCTTCTTGGCCACCTCCTGGAGTCGGACGCTGATCGGACGATGCACCCACTTTTCCATGTCTTTCACCGGGATATGTGTCATATTCTTCGTCAGTTCACTCAATGGGCCAGGTAAGTGGGGTCTAGCCTCTCGTTCCTTGCCCTTTCGAGCCCTGCGTCTCACCCGGGGCGATCGTACAACCCTCGTTTTCGGGGGGCTGCGTTTCTGCGACGCAGGTGATGACCACCTTGCCACGGAATCCAGACTTCCTGGGACGAGGCTGTCTTCTGAAGCTGGAGGGGTGTTGACCTGAAGGCCACTTGGTAGCATCTAGACGAATGTCAGTAATATTGTCCTTCGAAGCCCAGATGGAACCCTCACTGTTTGAGAAAAGGGAAGGCCGTGTGAGTAGTCGCCGGCGGGAGCGTACTGCGAAAGGGAGTTTAGCTTGAGATGACTGGGAGAACGGCCGTCCTTGGATAACTCACTGCTGACCCACGGTCGTCGAACGAGAGAACACCGGCTTCATTAGTGGCATGTATGCCGGAGCTAAACGACCCTTGACCAGCGTACAGAGGATGAAAGATACCACACGCCTCAGGAGCAAGTTCAGAGGCTGGGTCTCCATCAGTGGACTGAGGCGGGGAAGGCGGAGGAGCGCGAATAAATCGTGCGGTTGCCATGATATAAGAAAGGGATGAAGAGTTGGATTTCTGGGGTCGTCGCAAAAGGAGGCTTGATCAGCAGAGTCCTGGGGATCTAGCTTGTAGCCCCGACTCTGAGTTGTAGAAGAAAGTGGTAACCGGAATCTGCGTAGCTGTTGTGATAGGAAGCGTATACTGGCGCAGTTCGAATGCTAGACTTTCCAGAATAGGAAGAGATTTGGAGAAGTAACTGTATCGTCTTCAACCATGTAGGGAAATTCTGCATTTGAACCCCCTCTAAGTAGATCTTCAATCGCAGAAATGGGGGAATCTGCAAGCAGGTCGGAAGAACGTGAGACACGCAGCGCTTTTATGAAATTGGGAGTTGAGACAATAGATGAGACGGGAAAGGGGGTCGGCGGATTGCAGGCAGATATTGAAATTGAAGTGGAACAGGGCTTGAGAAAGAGGAAGAAAGAGGATAGGCTGAGGCTGAGGCGAAAGAGGTGAAATATGAGGGGGAATCACACTAGATTAAACTACGTCTGGCGAGGAGGAGAGAGAGCTTCCCATAAGAGAGAGCGGGAATGATATATAATAATAGAAAGAATAGGAATAAGAAGAAAGAGAGGTAAAAATAAACAGAGAGAAATCAATAATAATTAGATAAAAAAGAAGAAGATTATACCCTTTATTGGTCTGTTGTTCTGCAGAAAGAGATGTTGTGGTGTAGTGAATCGTGAAAAGAACAGGGAGCAGCCAGGTGGATATCAACCGCTTTAGATATTGCAGACAACTTTGCTTTGGAAACAATTTCCCAGCAAGTGAGACCCTTCTTACCAACAAGATATGCCAAATAATACAAAATACTTAATGGCGGCGGCAGTGTTTTTTTTCCACCCAAGTTCTGTGATGATGGCGCTGGTCTTTGTTCCAGACTGTCGGGACCAGCCTCTCATCCTGGGTGGATGGAAGTTCATGGATGGATTTTGAGGGGGGAGGAGAGGTATTCTTTCTTTCTTTCCCATTCTTCCCTTTGCGGCTTGGTTGATTTTCTTTCTCTTTTTTTTATTTATTTGATTTTTTTATTCTGTTTTATTCCATTTCTTTTTTTTTATTCCTTTCTTTCGCGCTTTCTTTTCTTTCAATTATATCCTTCCCCCTCATTGGACATTCAGAAAAACGTTATTTGGATTATTCTGCCTTTTTTTTGTGCCCGTTGGTTTATTTTTAATCTCCCTTTTCATTCTATTTTCTATTTTCTTGGTCCATTCAAGATGGTTCCTATACAATAGCACTTTAGATACACCGGTTGTTTCCAAACCGCCCTATCTACACCCCCCTATCTACACCCCCCTCTTTGTTAGAATCTACCTATCTGAAGGGAAGCTGGCCGTTGGGTTATGTCTGGATTTAGGGAAGGTAGTCCTTCCAGATGCGGATGGAGGCTTGTCACTAAGATGGGTTGGGCGAGAGCATTGCGATTCCATGCTATAGCACATCTCTAATAAGGGACTAGGAATGTAGGTAGGGTCTAGTACTAAGAATAATCGTCGCCGCCTGGCCAGGTTGAACTGGAGATGCTGATAACGCTAAACCAGAAGTGGCCATCATCACTGATTCAGTTCATCTCTTTGGTTTAGTAATCTACTGACTAGGGGCTCCGGCGGAAAACATTCATCTGAAAAAGCGCCGAATCAGGTGCTTGGCCACCAATGACAGTGACAGGGACAGTGAGAGTTTTGGGTTACTAGGTTGGTCTGGCCATGAGATCAGTGGATCTATCAAGAAGCGCGGGCCAAATAGTTGGAGGGCGTAATAAGGGAAGATACTACCGTAGATCATAATTGTACTAAATGACGAGGATATTAAAAAGGTAAAAGAAAAAGAAAATAATTGGAAGGGAGCGGGTGTCAAACATAAGCCAAACATAAGCGATATGCACTAATAGTTTGACAGATAGATGGACGAAGGCATCTTTTCCATGGTCGTCTAGGGACCAGTCTGGACTCTGGACCCCAGGCTAACTCCCCAATATACTGGGGATTGGATTTCTGCTTTATCCTAGTCAGCATCTCGGATTCTGCAAGGCTCTTTTGCCCGACTACCATAGAATACTACGATCCACTCCCATGGGTTGAAGAATCCATGCTATAGTGGGGAGTTGAATAGTCTCCTCAGCTAATGAGTATCAACCCCGGAATGTGCACTGATTCACAGTGTCGCGGTCTCTCTGCGTGTCCCAGATCTTCTTGACTTAAATGAAACTTTGACTTAGCTAGAACTAGAGACGAAGAGAAGAGAGCGGATGTTGCGTGTGGATGGCGATCATACACTACTCCGATTCCCCACAGCTGAACCAAGGTGATCGCACTAGTAGATGCTCTAAAAAGGCCCAATAATAATCCAGTAAATTCGGTTGGAAAAATAACAAGTTGATTTTCTATCTGGCAGGTGGGTGATGGTACGGGGCGAAAAATAAAAAGTGGGTTCTGACTCTGTTGGCTCGGGTGGAAGCAGGTCCCATGTTTGGACAGGAGGGAATGACCAAACGAAGCCGGGTTTTCTAGATTAGGTTGAGGACGTTGACTCATGGCCGATGGGGGTGATAGAGTTCATTACCCAGGTGGGCATGGACGCCGATTTCCGAAGGGTACTTTTATGCTTGCTCCTCGTGGAGATGAGAGGATCCCGCGTTTCTTCCTTTCCGTCCATGCCTATTCAATAGCGAGTATTCTGAGGCTTGTTATGCTTTTGAATATCGTCGGATTTGATAAACAAGATCTCGGCTTCCGCTAACGCCGATTCGTTGGAAACCTCTCCCCTCCAGTTGATAGTGACACCCTTTCTGAGTTTGCCTGAATCTGCCCGCCTGGAGGTGCCACAGCTAAAGTGGCCCTCCAGGGTGACAATTAAGTACCAGAGGCGCGCCACGAGATCTCAATTGGTCCATCCATTGGCCGGCTTAAGTTTTCCGCGCACGCTATCTTAGTAGGAGATGATCACCCATGGTGGGGTTCTCTAACTACCTCGGTACTAGGTACCTACCTCTGGTATGTACTATGTAGATGATAGACTCTGTACTACGCCCATATACTAATCCTAGGATAGTAGTAGCTGGTCTTCTTTTCTTTTTTTTTTTTTGGTGCACGCACTATTTTCAGCCCTCGAATTTTACTTTTCCGGAGGTCGAAGATCGGCTGTCTGACAGAAATGAAGTAAACTCTGATGTTGGGCCTCTTCGTTTTCTGTCATATCACTCCTCTAAGATATTTATTAGGTATACTAAAGCATAAAAAAATGTGAATAAATTCAGGGCTCGGAGGGATCTGGCCCTGAACAATGGAATGCATAAAAAAGATGAGGAGTCAATAATAGCATGAATTGAGATAAAGTTTCAAGGGATTCATGGCATCAATCGGTCCTAATCAGCTGGCCTTATGGTGAATTCACATACAACTCTTGCGCTGCGATGCTATTCATGATTCACCTACCACTCTCCTCCGACGGAGATCGCGGTGTATACCAGGTAGGGCTGGGGAAGAGAGCAAGACACGGGATGATTCGCGGTCGGGCTCGGATTTGCATTCGGGGTCTCCAAATCCGGGTCCGAGGACAACCCAGATTGGTCAATGAAACTCCTCTAGTACCTAACTTCTGAGAGGGGGCGGCGCAGAAACTCACTATTACTTTGTGGCAGCATGCATGTGTGAAATGGGGCTTATCTTTGCCCGTCGAGTTGCTTCTTTCTGGACCCCTTGCCCCGTGTTCTTCAATTGACGAACGTGGGTTTTAGTCTTCCTGAGTGCTGGTTCCTTTTCAGTCACGTGTTGGTTTTACTTGATCTAGGTAGCGCTCGTTGAGAATATATTCAAAATACTTACTAATATAACGAAAGAATAATTATGCCTACATATACAGAAAGAGTACCTCCGAGTACTGGAAAATTAGGGGTTACGTACTTCCAAGGCTGAAAATGATACATAACAACGAGTAATCTTGACACTGCATATAACATTATTTTCATATCTATCATTGGCCTGGGAGTCATGTATCACCTATAAACCCCTTTTATATTGTCCGCCATTGGTTTGCGGAGTCAGAACCTACGCAGGTGGCGGCCATAGAAAATCTTCCGTTACAAACCCACGAGTATCACCCCCCTTCCTCTACAAAACCCAAAGTAGAACAAAAACAAGAAGTTAAAAAAAGGACCAAAATGGGGTTGGGCCAGTTGAAACCACAGTCATCGATTTACGGCCCCGGCGAGCTGGATCGAGGCCGTTCTTCTGCCATATGTTCTGCCACGACTCATCCCCACCCTATCCAACCTGCATGCTCAATTGATCCTTCGGAAGAGGCAGTCGTTCATTGTTTGTTAGATGGTGGTTCGTGCCGGGGTTGGCAGAGGGGGCTGTGAGATGGGTGATGTGCCCGGTCCATGATATACATGTGTCAACTCTGAAATGTATAGACGTGATAGGATTGGGGCCCTTCCCCCCCCATGGATTGCTCAGGAACAGTAACCTGACTTCTTGGATGTTGTTTTCTTTGTCTCCCTTCCATCGATGATCCCTGGGCCCAGAAACGGCTCTGAAAATAGGCATCGAATCCACGCCGTTAACACACTCAGATCAAAAATATTGTCTCTTTTTCAGACTAGCAGAACTTTATTATACTGCTTATTATCTTGGGGATGGATCTCTTGACTGGGGCAGTATGATGTTGCATATATCCAATGCGATAATTAACGTTGCACCACCTGTCAGCGAGATCATGGATCATGGATGTATGGCACACTTCCTTAATGAAGTAAGAGACATTGACCGCTAGATGGCTGTACACTGCCCAAGGTCTCAGATTGGGTTACTCTAGCTGTCGCCAGAAAAAAAGCCTCCTGGGAGACAATAGGAGGGGAGGATCGAAAACAGGGGTATTGAGTTCAATTCATGGCTTTGCCATCCCCTTCACCCCCCTCCATCCCAGCCATTTTCAGTCATCCCGCCCTTCAAAACGTTCTAGAAACCCCAGTCTCCCTTCCAGATCGACATTCTGAGACGCACCTTGCCAGTTCCGGCCACACGATCCATGTCACGGACCCCTTCTGAGCCCTGGTGAGAGTGACCGGGGGTGTCTGCTGACAGTATCGGGGTGTCGATTGTGCACCTCTCAAGTTCGTCATCGTCGTGGTTGTTGCTATGGTGTCTTTCATAGAAAGAGGCTTGTCAGTTTCAAAATGTCTTGGATGACGAACCGCACGATATGTTTGAGATCTAAGAATAATTTCTTTCTTGTCTTGTCACCTTCATTAGATTTCCATCCCATAGTTGAGAATTGCGCCCTGTTTCTACTTTGTTTCGCCCCTATTTCTGGACTGTGCTGGAGGTTGTGTATTCAAATCCATTTTAGAAAATGAAACCCTATTGTTGTGGTAGTTCACGATGTTTTTGCAGCGAGGCTACCTACTAGGTAGGTAGTATATGAAAGGAAGAATAGAGAAATACCTACTATTACTTATTACATACTCAGCCACTATGAGGCTATGGAAATTGCAATTCCGCCCCTTCCATCTGGGCATATTTAGTTCCCAAACAGGAAACGGTTGACTGTCTTTTAAACTTAAAACAAGGTCTCCGAACTTTGACTCTTAAGTCGAGTTGAGTTCACTGGTGTTATCTAGGTACTTTGCATGCGGGATCAACGTCGCTGACCCCACCAGGTCCTTATCTAGGTGTGTTGGCGAGAGCCCTCTACTCATAGGCTGGGTTCACGGTGGCCTCGCAGTCCAGCTCATCAATAGAGAACTACATCTGCAGTAGTGTCAGCATGCCAACATCCATCCCTGACAATGATCGATCATTGGAGTCCTATGGGCAAAACGTGGCCCCAAAAGATGGTAATTGTTGGTCCTGTCAGTGACAACGGGCGAAGAGCAGTGCATCCTGTCCATGTACTGTGCTTATTTAGGCCATCAGCCACAAGACAAACCCATAGCGGCAAGGCAACCTGCTTTCCGACCCCCTTCTCGCTCTATAACAAGAGAGAGAGGCGAATCTAGAGAATTATTACTGGCCACAGCCTCTGGATCTGTACTACCTACACAATTATATTTGGGACCCATCCCAGTGCCAACTGCGCCGTACCGATATATAGGTATCTCGATTCTCGAGGTGATTGTTAGATACCTACCCATCCATGCCATCCCTGCATGGAAGGAGGGCCTCTGCCTGTAAAATCTAAATTTCTACTTGATATCGAGGCTCTGGATAATAGGCCTGCAGGTCTTTTAACGCCCCCAACAAAGGATAACAGATCAGATAGGCAGGCATGGTTACTGTTGGGTTGCACAGATAACATAGTGGCCTTGACTGAACCTCGGCCTGTTGGAAGGCTTCATTAGGGGGGTCCCATGATTCGCTAATCCCGTCTCAGCACTGTTCAACAGTTCGAGCTAACTGACCACACAGCGTGGCGTTGAGCATTTCCAGGTGACATTTCTTAACATGGTCCTTGCTCCCAATACCTACCCAAAACAGGCTTTACCCGACTATCTTATGATATCTCGAGGGGTTGACATCGGCTTTCCCGGATCAAGTACGCGTAGCCAAAAGGAAAAGGATTTGTGATTCTACTTAGAAGTGGGGGATATCAAGGTTGGGGATACACGGATAATAAGTTCAGAGGATACATCATGACTTTCAACATCACTGAAGACTCCAAACCTGCCTGGGGTGATATGACATCGGAGGAGAGTGGACAGAAGAATGCAAGGAGAGTTATTCCTCCGAGCTGAACGATAATCAGTGGGTGAGTGAACTTTACTTTACTTAATGGATCGGCCGGCGGATGAATGAAACCTCCCGTCACCAAGCGCTCGAAAGGCACGTTAGGATTATGTCACGGCACTCATCGCACTGCACTTTTTCCTCAAGAGGGCCCTTGAAGCGAGGTCAAGTTTCGCCATTCAATATCGTCACCGGAGTTCGGAGGACACTTGCTACTCATAGGTAGTACGCACTCACGCTAATTTGAGGCCTAATGGTAAACTATGGATTTGATCGGGCCCCATCTCGTGAACTAACTAGCAATCTCCAACTAAGATCTGGAGTCAAGAAATCCCATTTCCGGTCTTGTTAACCTATCAAGATCCAGTGCCAAGAATCGGGATTTGGTTCTAGGATTCTAGACTCCGAGAAGGACGACAATATCACAAGTTCACAGCGGATGGAGGCGGAAGCAGCTTTCCTCGTACCTTACCTACTTACATGCGTACGCAACCATCCGAAAAGTTGATAGTGGAATAAGAAGAAAAGAAAAGAAAAAGAAAAAGAAAAAGAAAAAGAAAAAGAAAAAGAAAAAGGAAAAGGAGGAAAAAAGTGGAGTGTCGCGAGTCAACTCAAAAATTATCAGGTCGATCAGTTGAGCTGTCCTGCTGTCATCGCAAAGGGGCCCTCTTCTTCCTCAGGAAAGCCCCTCTTTGCCTCGGGAAGGGGCCCACAACGCATTCTTTATTGGTGTATAGAGACGCCATATACGAGCTGGTGAGATGACGGCCCATGACGGATTACTTAGGTACCTACTACCTACCTTCTTAAGACTTACATAGATGCGGAGATGGTCAACTTCAAGTTCATCCATGGGGTGTGTGGATGATCTCCCCTGCGTTAATACTGAGTCAGGAGAGGTAGGGGTGGCGCTTCAAGTCAGAACCTTACGAGTCACTTCAGCGAATCATCAATAGGGCTCTTAGTTTTTCTCAAATGACTCGGATAAGCATCCTTCCCATGCCGTGACAGAGTACAAATCCGGAGTCGATTCGGAATCCTACGTGGTACTTTTTGAACGATTGAGCCATACTAGTACTTTCTAGGCGAAGGCAGAAGACCAAGTCGAATGACTCGAATCATTACCTCAAGCACACACCTACCTTCCTCGAGATTGTTCGAGTCTGTCTCTGGAGATTATCAGGAGCCGGGCAATCTCGCCAATCAGTGGGTTCCGCTAGACTCGATTCAGTCAAAGCACGGGGTGCAGTGGCGGCTAGCAAGAAACGGTGGCTTATCATAGGATGGCTCCGTCCTACTAGCTAGGTATCTCTACATGAATCACCTACTACTAGTCGACTATAAGTACCTACTAGGTACAACCTTACCTAGACAGTTATTATTACCCGTGCTGGCTCTCCCGTCACGTCGAACTATCCGAATGTGATCTCTGTGATCAGAGACCTCGATCGCCAATGATCGGTTTTCGGTCAAATTTATCCATCCGGGATGCTCAAGAGATTAATTAAAAACTACCAACTTTGAACCAAATACAATTCCACGAGATTCAACTAATTGCACTCTAATTACTTTAAATTTGGTCATATAGATCTAGCGAAACGGCCTTTCTGAAATTAAGTATCCGTGATTTGGAATTGCCTCCCTACTCCCCCTTCCCCGGATCCTTAGTTCGAGGTGCCAGAGGTACGACTCTTTTGTCTTCCATGGTCCTCCATCACCTGCCTACTATCTATTTTCCATATTACAAATCCAAAAACTATACGCCTACATCATCCATCCATCTCTCTCTCTCCCCCTTTCTCATGCCTCAAACTCAATTCATGCATAATAAAATGCACATAATATCGCCGAATAACTCCAGAATTATTTATTTGTTTTCTTCCTTCCCGTCCGGACCGGAGCTGCATATGCAGACTCCATAGCCTATCCTCCATACTTAAGAGTTCAGTTCGGTTCAGCATGGCGACATTTACCTACATTTCCGAGACTGTCTTACAAAGTACCCTAGTCAAATCAAATCAAATCCATCTCAAACCAGACCAGTCTACCACCCGGCCCGGGTCTAGGACAGTCCCCACACAAAGTAACATTCGGACTATGGAGGTAGGCAGACAGTTCACAGTCCACAGTCACACATGAGAAAAGGGGTGATTCTCGGAATAATGTCGGTGGTCACGACAATAATACGGAAGTATAACCAAAGGTAGGATAGCGATATTGATAGTCGACTGATCTGATAATTTGGAGGACTCGACTCGGCTGGGCGAGTAGTGAGCATTAATAATGAGTCATCGTCATCGTCTAGCTGGAGAACATCATTCCTAGGTCACTTAGAATGCGAGTAGGTAGCAAACCTGGGATTCACGTTCTGTGAGGTAGGTGCCATCCGTTGCAGTAGTGGGTTAAGGCAGTTAGGTATCTATCTCGTTCCCTACCTACGCTACCTATCCCCTTGTCTACCCAACGAGAAGAATAATCTCGGGAAGAAATAACACCATACCCACCTCTAATTCACCTTCCCTACTGCTAGGTAGGGACTAGTACCGCCTACCTACCTACACCATCACAAACCACTGCACTACTATCTTCTCGTCCGGAGTAAATCCAATCCAATTCCTCCCTCGCTTCTATTCGGATATATCCAGAAGGAAAGAGCGAAAAAAAAAAAAAAAAAGTAAATCAATTACACAATCACCCTCGAAGAAAAAGCTTCAAACCAAAGCGATTGTGTCCTCCTCAGTATAGTCTAGCTATTGTTTGCTGAGCCTGCATTAACATTTGCATTGATCTACCCAAGGGGGGGAGAATAATAGGGGCTGCCGGGGCCGGGGCCGGGGCCGGGGCCGACAAGCCCGGGTATCTAAATTTCGCGATCTGCTCGGCTTCATCTGAGGTGGTCCAATCGATAGCTAGGGGAGGGGTCCCTGTCGTGGATCACTCAATAAGCAAGTGGGTAAGCTCCTCCCCTGGCTAGGGAGGGAGGGATTATGCGACTAATGCAGTCAGAACGTAAGAATTGGAGGGGGGGGGATTGAAGGTTAGTTGGGTTGGCAACTTTTTGATATTCTGTAGGTGGTGTTTTTATTTGCATGTATGTGTGTTTGTGGTTTGTAGAGGATAGATGGATGGACTCGTCGGTTGTGGTGTTATTAGGGACACTACGGTGAGTGAGAAGAGGTGTGAGATTTTAGTTTTAAAGAAAGATAATGGGTATTATGTGGGACTTTCTAAATACTCAGAAGGTCGAGGAGATGGACAGATTTACTATATCTGTTTAAATATGAGGAGGAAGTTGCTTGAGGTAAATGTTGAATGCATTCACTTTTCTATGACAAGTCCAATATGCGTTCTTCGATATCCTTTCTGAATGTCATTGCAAACACCCCAGCCAACCTTTGTGTGTATGTTGTATATTGTATGTCGGACCAAGTAAGCATAGAAAAAGAAACTCCGTCCGTTCTCCTCTCTCCCTGAAATTGCAGTGCTAATACATCGCATGATTCAAGAAAAAAAAAGTAAATAATAAAAGTGTTAGTCCCATCATATCTTACAACTGGAAACTAGTGGTCCCATTCCGATGAAACGGATGTGATTTTCCAAAAAAAAAAAAAAAAAGAGAATCAAAGTAAACGACTCTGCAGAGAAAGGCAAGAGTTGATAAATTTGATGGCGGGTCGATTCATTATTTGTTCGTGATAATACTTCCAGGCTCATCATATTCGCTGGATGCGCGACAACCGGTTTAGGACCCATAACCTAATCCAGACCCCCAAACCGACCACCGTTTGAGTAAAAAATGGAAGAAGAAGAATAAGGACATTCAAAATCATAATGTATGCAATCGCGTTTTGAAAATAACTCGGTCAGTCCGTACGGCTGCGTATGTAAAATACAGTTCAAGATCATTGAAATTGCTTCGACTGATAGAATAAGGTCGACGCCGTGAACATCCTTTGTCATTCATCGGGGACCAGGCGCTTCAGGCTTGGGTCCCATAGGTGACGGTTCTAAAGGTGGAATACGGTTGATCGAGGGCGAGGACATCAACGAGGACTGGCCGTTGGGACCCGTAGGGAAATGATTATGAAATCCCAGCGCGTTCTCTCGCTGCCTGCGTTCCTCCTGTTCTGGGGTCATACATTTCACAGGTGGTGGAATTGGGGCGTCGGGTGAGCTGCGGCCCATCAGCTTTGGGCTCGGCTCAAGTCTTTGGATCGGAGGTAGAATAGGGGCGCCTGTGATGCTCCCGGAAGTCACCGGTCGGGGGGACTGCTTGGTCGGGCTCAGACCAGAAAGCAGAACGCCGTGCGAACTTTGGGGGGGCGACGACCGACTCGGGGTAGCTGTCAGGGACATATTGCCATGATGCATTGAGGAAAATGAAGCGGAAGCATGGTTCCCCGTGCTAGGACGAGGAGTCTGGTGTTGGCCATAGGGTGTCCATGGAGGAGGGCCATCGGACGAGACTAAAGCAGGAAACCCGGCCAGAGGGCCTACATCACGATTGCCCTGAGTCGGAGACATTGACGGCCGGTTCTGGATTGGGGAAGGCAGCGTGGGGCTGTGGATCGAGTGAGAGGATGAAGGTCGTCGAGCGCCAAAGGAGCCTGTGGGCAGCACTCCACGGCCATGGGGTGGTAGATGCATTGCGTGTTGGAGTGGCGGTAGTTTCGGAGGCTGCTCCTTGGATGATGGAGTAAGCCCGTTCGCACCCTTGGACGGGGAGAACGGCGCACGAGGGGGACTAAAGGTGGGCGGTTGGGTTGGCTGTGGTCGACGCTCAGGTGAAAGTGGTGGAAGTGGGAGAGGTTGGTTAGAGTTTTGAAGAATGTGTTGAGACGGGTGCAAGATGGGTGGCTTGGATGGAGTTCCATTGAGGGGGGCCAAGGGCGCATTTGGTAAATCTTTTGTGGGCGGCAATGGCTTGGAGGTAGCCTCCACGCCATGGATATCATGCTCGCCCTCAATAGTAGTGGCGGATGATGGAGAGGAGCCAAGGCGAAACTTCAGCGGGGGGATCTTTGGTAGTTTCGCTTCTTGTTCGCGGCGTTTACAGTCTTTGCAGACAAAGTGGAAGTCTTCACGCTCGGCAGCAGCTTGTGCGATACCTAGGCATTTGCTATGCTGCCACACATTGCATTTTTCACATGCGACACTATGAGAACCGTCATCCTACACGGAGTTAGTAAGAAGGCCTTGATCGTATACCCGGTACTCTTAGTACTCACCAAGTTCTCTCCATGTACACCACAGCCAGAACAGTCGAAAATCCATTCATCCTCCTGGGAGAGGTCCTCCAGATTCTTCCTCTGTTTCTCTAGCTCTGCCTTGAGTTGCCTCTCTGATACTCGGCTTTCACCTCTTTCGAGTTTCTTCTGTTCTTCTTCTATCCTCTGCAGCTCATCTTCGTGCAATATGCGCTTTCTTTCGCGGTCTTTGATGCGTTGTTCCCGAGTCATGATGCGCGAGCGTCTCTCCTCCTCCATCTTCTTCACTCTCTCTTCGTCCTTGCGAGCGGCAGCCAGTTCGGCTTCCCGCTTATGCGCCGCTTCGATGACGTCCCGTTCATGCCGCTCCTTCTCAGCCTTCTGGGCGATCCGGCTAGACCTCTTGGCCCCAGCCAAAAGCTGCATGTTGACGAGCTCCTTCTCACGCTTGACTCGCCGCCGCTCCAGAGCTTCCTCTTCCCTCTCGATCACTGGTAGTACTTGCTCCTCAATCCGATCCCTAAGTATCTTCTCGTCCGGATCTCTCGTT
This sequence comes from Aspergillus panamensis, assembly GCA_027569225.1. Classification (NCBI taxonomy): domain Eukaryota; kingdom Fungi; phylum Ascomycota; class Eurotiomycetes; order Eurotiales; family Aspergillaceae; genus Aspergillus; species Aspergillus panamensis. The sequence continues at coordinate 537,840 of JAPDER010000012.1, forward strand.
TTCTGGATCGACTCCAGAAACTCTCGGTAATCGGAGAGGGTTATGGCGATGCACTCCCATTTCATCCCAGCGAGCAGATCCTCCTCAGCATCCTGCGGGGTCTCGTCGTTATTCTCATCGTCCGATTCGGGCTCAAGCGCCACGCCAGAGACCTTTCTCCGTTTAGACGCTCTCGCGGCTCGAGCACTTTTTCTCTTCTTCGTCTTGGACTTAGCCGGCTTTGGAGGAGGGATGGGAGGATCGGTACGCCGATAAAGTCTGTTGTCGTCTAAAATATAGTAATACCGACCCTCGCGGTCGTACCCTACTTCCTCAATACGCTGACAGGTTGTGTCAGCGTGAGCCAGGGAACATTTTCCAACCCCACATGCACTTACCCATTGTGTTTGATCGGTCTCTCTCTGCTCCGGCATTTTATCCCGAATCCGATCGGGGTTCCAAAACGTCCATATCGTCAACTGATGCAGGACACGTAGCTTCAAGAAAATATCAAATTCCGAAAACTTGTGAGGGACCTCGTCTTGCCCAAAGGGATTTGGGAGGTGGGGGGCTTTCGCATTGTACTGGCGTCGTGTGTACTCGTCGAAATTATCGAATCTAGGGGTCACCCGATTAGCTTTTCATCGGCTAAGACTATCGCAGGAGCATTTAGATCTCATACGTAAGACCGCGATGCGACGAAACCCATTTGAGGAGGCAAAGGCCAATCTCTAACAGTTTTTCCGAGGAGCCAGGCTTGAGGCATTCATTTTCCAAATCCTGCAGTAGAGAAAGGAGAAAACAACCAATTATTAGCGATTCGTCCGACGCGAAAAATCAAAGACAATATGTACAATGAGGAAAAAGAAAGTGTTCCTTCTCCAAATCGAACAGGACGAGCCTCGGGTGCCATACTTCAATTCCAAAATCCTCATCGATTTTCATAAGTTTTCCAAAGATAGCAATATACTGCATGAGATTCGCAAACTCCCAGCAGTTTCGCAGCTGGGTCAGCAAACCAGGCTCCTCAAGGGGCTGCTCCGTAGGAGCGTCCACCTCGGAGCGGGTGCGCTTTCGCGATACCATGAAAGCGGTCGTAGTTCGTTAAAAAAAAAAAAGGCGCCGCGGCGGCGCAGGGGCGCGATTTCCAGAAACCAGGCTTTCTGTAGGACGATTTGCCTTATGGGAAAAAAGAAAGAGCAGATTAGGAGAGCGCACGAGTATAATTGTAGTCTTGAATCCTAAATTCCAGAAAATACCATGCTCAAGAATTAAAATTAGAAAAAAAAGGCGTTGGGGTTGGCAGGCTGAGTCCAGGCGAGAGAAAGACGGGATGAGCTCACAGTATCTGCGGGAGGCGCGTCGAGTTCCGGCCCGTCAGGTGATATTAGCGAACCCATTTCACTCTGATAAGGCTGAGAATGCGATATGACAATTTACCACGGAATAATTATTGAGGACAAAGAGTTATCAGAGGAATGTCAAGTCTTTTATCATTCAGCACTAGTAATATCAGGAAACATAAGATGAAGAAGAGAAAAAAATACAATAGCGGAACCCATTCACGACTGAGAGACAACCAGGCATTTCAGCCGCAAAAAGAATCAGAACCAACAAACAACATAACTAGATCTTGGTATCTCTCGCTCAAAGAGGGTCTATTTCACTCCGGTGGACAATGATAAAGAGCGCCCACAGAGTACAAGCAAAATGCACAGAATCAGATAGCGCCATCCATAGCATATCCACGCCACCACAGCCATACCATTATGACCGAAAAACAGGAAATAAATGAACAGGGGAATAAGGGAATAATAAGGAACCGAAGATGACAATAGACGTAGAAAGGGGGTTGTGAGAGTAAACAAGAAGGAGGAAAAGCACCCAACACAACGAAAAAGCGAACAAACCAACCCCAGAATGCTAGGTACTGAACACCCGCCTCGGTCTTCTTGTTTCCGTTCCATTTTTGCAGATATTTAACCTTCCTGAATTTTTTCCCTGTCATCTTCTTTTTTGCGTGGTTTTCTTTGTTTTCGTTGCTGTATGTCATCCCACACTTTACGCCTTATGATCCATTTTCGCCTAAGCCCGTTCCATGCATGTCGTAAGGTTGCAAATATACCAAGTAAATTGAAAGGAAAACATATGCTCTTCAACTTTTTTTTTTTACATCGCAACACCGGGTGCGCCGTCAGAAACATTATCGGAGAGGTTGATGAGGAGCTGGGCGAGACAACGCTTGGTAGCGGCATCATCGCGGAGGACGGAGGAGAAGGTGGCGTCCCTCAAAGGTTCAGGAAGACATTGCCGTAGAGCCTCTCGTGCTCGACTATTATCACTCAGTCTGAAAAATTGTCAGCATGTCCATACATGGCGTTTCTTTTACCATACTCGCGGAAGAAAAAGACGTATGGATGTTGCACCAACTTACCGAAGGAAGCAGCGCACAACGTGCTTAAGCAGCCTGACAGTCTGCTGCTCCACAAGCTGAGTGACCATATTACTCAGGACCGTGCCCACAGCATAAAATCTCTCGTATGTGGCACAGATGTAGGCAAGGCCGATGTCGTCAAGGAGAATTTTCTGTACAATGAATATGGCGACCGTTTTACTCAGCTCCGAACCTGTCTCCATGATGCGAAGGCAGAGAGGGATGATTTCTGTAGTCAGCAAGAAGTTGATGACATCCGACGAATCATTCTTGACAAGGGCACCAATGACGCCTAATGAAGTAAGGCGGAGGTATTCAAAAGGCCGCGATTTTGATGTCGTATTGAGAAAGGGATATAGAAAGAGTGGGATGTGGGCTATTCGGAATGAGAGAGAAAAAAAAAGGAGGGAACCAGTCAGAAAGATGTGTTTTCAATCCAGAGGATGATAGTTCAGACTTACCATTCAGGAACAGAGTGCGAGTCTCATTGTGGGATGCAACGCACTGCAGCAGAGCCAGCGCGTTACACACCCGATTCGATGCCGCGGCAGTGAGCTGGGAAGGGTTCAAGAGGGGATATACTGAAATAATTTCCTGAAGTAGAGCGGTCATGACCCCTGCAATAGTGAATGATTAGTCTCCAAATGTGCCATCATAAGCGGCCTTGAATCCATACCAAAAGAGTGCCAGATAACCAGTGCGAGTTCAGGGACCTGCTCCCTCTTCTTGCTGAGTTCCATGAGAGCAGCCTCTCTCCGGTTCGGATCCAGTAGCTCTGCAACCCAGATGAAAACCTTGCGGTTCTCATCACTGATGCCGCCATCCATCATTGACACCGCACTCGGCAAGGCGCCATCTCCGCCCATCCCCCCAGCACCTGCGCCCTGGGCCGGGTTCCCCGCTCCAGCATTGCCAGCCATGGCAATGCGATTGTAGTGTTGTTGCTGGGCGGCAGCAGCCGCGGCTGCGGCTGCCTGCACTTGAGCATGTTGTTGGGCGACCAAGGAAGAATGTTGCTGTTGGGCCTGGTGGGGATGGTGCTGGGCCTGGTGGTGCTGTTGCTGTTGCTGCTGTTGCTGCTGCTGATGCTGCAGCCAGGAGGGATCAGCCTGCGGATATTGGTGCTGATGGGAAAAAACGTGCTGGGTCTGCGTTTGAAGCATGGCGGGCCGGCGAGGGTTCAGACAGCGGCGACCGTCGGAATCCTCAGGAGAATACTGTGAGCGGCCCTGAGCGACCGGGAAAAAATGAGACGACGGCGAAAGGCGTCAAAATGGTGGCTTGATGGGGGGGGGGCTGTCAAAAAACGAAGCCTGAAGTGAGATTCATGGATCACTCTCTGGTGGGTGGTAGCGTAGGGTGACTGGGGCACTGGTTGAAGGGGGAGAGTGAGTGGTGGTGGTGGAGGATGAGAGCGAAATGGTGGTGATCGATCGAGACGAGCGAAGTTGGTTAGTGTCGGGCTACGGGAGGCGGGGAGACGCAGGTTCCGACCAGTCTTGCACCCCATTCATTCCCTCATCTAATTATTCACGCCCTGAGCCCTCGTCCTCGGCATGGAAACTAACGGGCTTAGACTCTGTAGCAAGAGGGCTCGGATGCAGTTTATTCGTCAAGCCTTGCTCGGGTTTTCTTAACCTTAATCTCGAGCTGTTCTTCTCCAGCATGGCTGTTTCGCTCCAGATGAGCCTCTGCCGCCACCCAACGTTGATGTTACACTGAAGGGCGCACGAGTTTGTCGAGCAGGTGTATGTCTGATTGTCACAAAATTCAAGTGGAAGTGGGAGAATGTGCTGGCCCAAGTGATATTTGTTATCTTACTGCAGATAATGTACCTGCATGCAGCCCTTTTTGAAGTTCTTCACAGCAGAGTCTACCTAGGTACTCTCCCATCCCCTTCAAGCTCGGTCCTCTTATTAAAGATGATATTTTGAAGCATTATTGACTGTCATATTTGCTCGTGTTTCATATTTACATCCAGGCTCTCGTTTCAAAATAGCATATACCAGAAAAGGTTACAAAGCATTGGGCCATAAACATTGCTCATCATCATACAGGCATTTTCAAACCGGCAAGGGCAAAAGGAAAAAAAAAAAATAAGGTGGAAGGAAATGGAAGAAAAAAACGCAAAATACATACATACAGGGCTCTTCGCCTAATCGAAAGTAACAGAGGAAGATTTCATAACTTCGGAAAATTCGTCAAACTGTGCAATCTAGTCCACCTCATCATTTCGTCAAGAGTGTGTATGGGATCGAGATCTTCTTGATCGTCTGCTCTCCCTCGTCCGTCGGTCTGAGCTTTCACTTGCTAAAAAAAATCAGTCAGTAAGGGATCCATCACGCATTAAACCGGACTTCAAGCAAGGGGAGTGCATACTTGTGCTAGTATAATAGCTGTAGTAACTTGGGTACGTGTAGTCGCTCTTCTCATCGTGGTCTTTTTTCCTCTTCAAGCCGAGGCACAGAGCAATCGCACCCAAGACGATGCCAATGGTCGCAAGTTTACTGAACCAAGATTTCTTCTCGCCCCCTTCTGCGGCAGACCCTGACGGCCGATGCCCGAACCACGTCCGCCCTTCTGGTCTGGTTTGTCCATGATGGTGGTAGTGTTCTTCGACATACGTCGTGTCCTTCCTCTTCCGACCAATACCGAGACAGGCGAGCAGACCCTCGATTATTCCCTTGCAGCACAAGCAGGCGCAGACGAGGAGTAAGAGGAACACTCCAGCAATTGAGCCGATCACAATACCCGCAATAGCTCCGCCGCTGAGCCCCCCATGGTCGGGAGCGTCCACGCCATACACGGGGGATCCACTCGTATTGACTGGGGCCTCGAACGGTTGTGTGGCCGTTGCGGTTTGGGTAACAGTGGAATCACTTGTCCCTTTTACCGGTGGAGTTGCCGTCTCGGTGGAAGTCTCGGTGGCAGTCTCCGTAGCCCATACCGACGTGCTCCCCACCACACACTGGTTGTTGCTGCAGACGAAGGAAGGGCCGCAGCAGTCGTCCCCGCAGACCGTCTCGCCAAGTTGGGCTTGGCAGGTTGAATCTGTCGGGGTCGCAACCCAGCTGCTCCATACCGAGGTGATTGTCGTGAGAGCTTCCGTCTGCGTGAGGACAGTGGTATAGTAGATCCAGCTCCCATCTTCACTGACACATTCCGCTTCGTTGGCGTCGTTCGTGGTGCATGTTTCACCGGAGGCGCAGCAGAGCTGGCTGTAGAAACCGCAGGGGTTGTCGCAGCGCTTTTCGAGCCCTTCACCCTCGAGTTCCTTCAGCCCTAACGGCGTCGCAGCGGAGAGTCGGGATTGAGCCAGGGCGGCGAGAACCACGGTCGCTGACTGTAATAATCGGGAAGAATGCATTGTGGATATAATTCTAACACGAACGAGACTTTGCAGAATCGGATGAAAGAAGCAATCGAGTCGCCCTCTGCACCCGCGAACGCTGACTGCGGCGTCCCGTCAACGTGCCTCGAAGTCACCCGCTTGTCACGACCAACCCTGCAATCAACAACTTCAGAAAGCGAAAGTATACTGACTTTCACGTCAAATGGATGGAATGTGTCATAAACAGCGATGTAGAAGGGAAAAAAATGTAAGGGAAAGTATTTAGATAGGAGAGTAAAAAGAAGAATGGAATGTCGGGAAAGGTGGGAAGCTGTCTTGGATAGTCGGCTCATACAATGCGAAATTTCCCAGCCTCCCATGCAAGTAAATATACAAACCCAACCACCGGATTTCCTGAGACACCCACGACCAATCGTGATGACAGCAGCACGATTAACGGGATTTAATCATTTAAACTGGCACTAAAATATTATTCAAAGGACAAAAATTACAAGAAAAAATAAATTTGGAAGGCTGGTCATAATTTCTTTTCTCTTTCTTTCTTCCCTTCCACCACCTTTGTTCACTAAAGCCCCTCCCCTCTTTCACCGATAGGGTCATCCCCGCATTTAGGCCGTCTCGACCGACCGTGTACTACCTCATTCTTACACAAGATTAGTCTCAATTATGGATTACTAGATATTGCCAGGATTCCGGCAGTTGGCTCTTTCATCAAAAAACCACTATTAAGCCCAAGGTTCATTCGGATTGGACACTTGAAGGTTTTTTTTTCAGGTGCCAACGTCAGGTACAGTCAAAGCCAGGCTAATCAGGCATCGAGACGTGTTGCCCGTCTTTTGCCTGACTGGCTGTTTCCTATGGAGCCTCTGCAGATTTAGTCCCCTTTTTTCCCTCACCATTATGTAGGAACAACAAACTGCCAGTTGGGTTTGCGGTGTGCTTGGGCTGCGAGAGCGAAGCGGTGTGTGTTCATGAGATGGGGTTTTTTTTTCTTTGGGATAATTTTGTGCTCTGCATTTTCATACGATATAAGAGGAGAGTTAGCTACATATGTAATTGTTGAGGACATTTAAGAATTCCAATATCATGGACGCTGTGATTGCCTATAGATAACAACACTGCATGGAAAAGAAAAGGTACAAAATCAAAACTATAGGACATCATTCATTTAGTCATTCCATATATCCACCCAGGGACAAAGGGCATAAAGCTATACAAACCCTATTGAACTTCGAGGGAGCTCCTGTTAGAGCCACACATGCAAAAGAATAGAAAGAAGAAGAAGAAGAAGAAGAAGAAGAAGAAGAAGAAGAAGAAGAAGAAGAAGAAGAAAAAAACCATAGCGCATAATTGACTTGCCTTTGTAGGCTACATCTAAACATATACCAATTTCACCCTCAAACGAACAAGCCCGCGACACCGATAACCAGGCCAAATACCAAGTCCTGGAAACTACTTGTCCGGCCCGGAGCCCCCATATTCGAGTCCCCGCCCTGGTAAGAATCGCAATACCCCAGATTCAGCCCGTGGCAGGCCGACAAACTCAAGCTCGAGCACGTCGCAACAGCTCCATCTGCACCACCTGCCCGAGTGACATCCGCACCGCCTCCAGTCACCGTGACGCCGTAGCCTCCTCCGAGCTGTGTAATGCACTGGGTATAGTCGCTTTCACATCGGCTGTAGTAGGATGAGCAGACACCGGCATTGGGGAATGATGTAGGTACGAAGACAAACGGGTAGGCTCCTGCCAGCGTCGATCCGGTGATTGTCGCCCCATTCGAATGGCTCGTGGTTGTAGCGTCGGAGTGAGGGAATTGGAAGCTGTTTGTGCCTGTTTGTGTGCTGGTGCCGGAGAGGCTGCCAGTGCAACTCGCACCGGTTGGACAGCAGGCGATGTGGTTCGCTTCGTCGCTGGTACAAATCGCGTTGCTCCTGCAGCAGAGGTCCGAGTTACCCATGTTAGAGCATGGGTTGTATCCTCCCGGGCAGTTGCCGGATCGCTTCAGAAACTGGAGAATATCATATGCTCGCTTGTTGCTTTCGGCGCCGAGCGGGGAGTCGAAGGGTAGGGTCTCTATCGATAGGGCACTTGAGGTGAGGAATGTGACGGAAATCCACCCTGATAACTTCATTGTTGAGGGCTAGGGCTGTCGTCCGCCCGCCAAACTGAGTAAAAAGAGATGGGTGTTGATAATCTCGCGGACTTCCTCGCGAATGAGTTCGTCAATTATATCGTCAAGTTATCAAAGGCTTTCTCGAGCGTTGAATCCGATTGCGACAACGAGAGTAGGCGGGCAGATCAACAAATTACTAAATGAGGCAACGGGCCCTGGTGGGTTAGCGGGCGATCTGTGGAATAGGGGAACCTTAATGACTGACTATTCGATGGTGCAAGCTGCACAACAGGAGGACAGATTCTTATCACCAGGATAATTTTCTTGGATTCTGACTATTCAGGAAGAGAAGAGAGAAAAAAAACCGAAAAAAGAGACCCTGATCAGACAGCAGAGTGGAGTGAGTAACCAAGTTCATTTGTGCCTGCGTTGATGGCTTACTGCCAGCACAATCTCCACCCGTAATCCCTGCCACAGCAACCAACCGCCCGTGGGCTATATTCATCGTCACTATAGACCTATGACGAGCGCGTACTATTTTAGATCGCTTTGGCCATCTTAATCAGTCATACCTAACAGAGAAGTCAATTTTATTCTTTCTGTACTCCTGAGCCCTATTAGTAGTTACCTATAACGCTGCGAAATCTTCATCCGATGCTCCACTTAACAACACATCAGGTGTGGAAGGGGCTAGAACAAGTGGAGATATATACCCAAATCCACCACGCTCTCTCTTCCAGCATTGTCATTATAATGGAATTGTTCAAATTATCCATGATCCTCGATCATGCATCCCATCTCAGACATGTCCCATAGCAGTCTTAGATCAAAAACAACAGCCTTTTACGGGGTAGTAGCATGAATACTAATTAACCTCTTATAGACTAGTTTGTAATTTATAAACCCTTCTTCCCACTCCAACTATCTTCAACCCACGGAGATATGATGATTCTTATTACAACCATTATGTCCCTGATTGGAAACAATTGCCTGTTGAATACTACTTGGTTGTATCCGGCTACCGCTCGAATCGACAAGGTTGCAGGGCATGTGACTGTCAGACAACTCATCCAGTCACTTTGACATCATGTTGAATTCAACGCCACTCTATACCAGTTCAATACCCCGCAATTGCTCAAAACCAAGATATAACAATTACGATACTATTATCGGATAGCTCCTCAAAATGGAGATTCCCTGTGTGAATTTCTCACTGTGGGATCGTCCGCAAAATGATTCCGACCGACAGCTTGTGGCGCAGGAGCTTGTGGAGGCTTTCCAAAGGGTGGGCTTTGTTCGTATAATCAGGCACTCTTTTCCCGAAAGCACACTCGACGAGGCTTTTGACTGGATGCGGCGGCTGTTTGAACTACCTGAGGAGGTAAAGATGAAGGCTCTCCACCCGGAAGGCTGGACAGTACATCGGGGATACTCGTGGCCGGGGCTCGAGAAAGTATCCCAGATCATGAGCACGGGAGATGATGAAGAAACACGGAAGAAATTGAGAGAAGTGCCTGATATTAAGGTGTGTCTGTCACCTTCTCCATACTTCTGGGGAAAGGAGCGGCATTTAGCCTCTACTTTGGGGTTATCATTTAACTTGTCATCTCATAATTTAAAAGGAAATCTACGATATTGGCAGCGAGAAAAACGCAAGCCAGCCGAATCAATGGATTCCCGAAGACTTTTTACCTGGGTTCCGGGACTTTATGACCCGATTCTATTGGGAGTGTGACCGAATCGGCAACGAAATTCTACGCGCATTGGCGATCGGGCTGAACTTGGATGATGTAAATTACCTGAAAAGGAAGCATTCAGGAAACGAAAATCAACTCAGATTGTTACATTATCTACCAGTCTCAGCCGAACAGCTAGAAAAAGAGCGTGTAACCCGCTGCGCCGCGCACACAGACTGGAGTTCCATCACAATGCTTTTTCAAGACGATTGTGGTGGCTTGGAAGTCGAGAACATTTCACGGCCGGGGTCCTTTGTGCCTGCCATTCCGGTGAAGAATAGTATTGTGGTGAATGTGGGGGATCTCCTGCAAAGGTGGAGCAATGGTTCGTCTACAGATAATCAGGGGAGTAATTCTTGAACTAACACATATAGACCGGCTTCGGTCTACAAATCATCGAGTTCAACTGCCTCAGCTGTCAGATCGAATCGAAGGGCCACACCGGATGACTCGCGAGCGATTCTCTATTCCGTACTTTATGTCTCCGGATGATGATTCGTTGATTGAATGTATCCCTTCCTGCATGAGTGAAAACGAGCCGGCTAAGTACGATCCAATTACGCGATCAGACTACAACAAGATGCGAGCGTCAATGATGTATTAGTCTGACTGATGGTTGATCAATTTGCTGGGGTGGTTATGCGGAAGGTATGCTTGTCTACTGAACTGTGCCTACGCAATTCTAACCCCAAACGACTAAAAGTAAATAGCTTAAGCATCCTAGCTGTAAATTCTACTCTATCAAATTAGTTTTCCGTATTAAAATGCACATCGTCAATAAACAATACTTACATTCAACCCTAAGCCCTATCCACACCCATGCCCCGATTGGTGTATTTCTGCCTGAGGCACAGACTCGATGCGTTCATCGCGCGTGCTCCAAGCTCCCTATAATTCTCCGAGCACGATTATCATCACCACTTCCTCCTCAACAGCAGCGCACGCAACAAAGAATTTTCGAATTTCCCTTCACTCAATTCCCACACGCGGACACCTCCTCTCACCTTCACCTTGAATTACCCCTACATTCAACCCACCTACACCCTCAAACCAACACCAAAGAGCACAACCCCTCACCCCGGAAATCCACCCCTCCTCCGTCCACCCTCTACCTAACTACATCCAAAATGTCTATCCCCAATGAAGCCCTGCAAAAGGTACAGTCACATCATCCCCTACTTACCTATATCCATATCATCCACTAATCAACCCCTAAACGTAATATCTAGCTCCTCCAAGACATCGAAGCCAAAGTCATCAGCTCTCAGCAACAAATGGGCGTCGTCAAGGCCCAAATGACCACGAAACAGAGAGATATTCGCATGCTGGAGCTCACATCAAAGGAGATGGCGTCTTTACCGCGGGATACGAGAGTGTACGAGGGTGTTGGGAAGATGTAAGTTCTTTTTTCAATTCACTACGGTCTACACCCAAGCTACATCTGTGAATGCACAAGGGACTAATTGGGGGGGCGGTTATGATATGAATATAGGTTCGTTGCGGTCCCCATGGATACAGTTGATAAGCGGATAGTGACGGAGAGCGCGGAGCTGAAGGCGGATATTTCGGGACTGGAGAAGAGGATGCATTATCTGGAGACGACGTTTAAGAATAGTAGGGAGAATTTGGAGCAGATTTTGAAGTCGGGGAGGGTGTGAATGGGTGTGTCGATTGAATTTGGTGCCTGATACTTAGATAGTTTTTATGATGCCAGTTTATGAAGGGTTTTTGCAACGATAACTTGTCTTAGGAGGTTAGTATGAGGGATATTTCGGAGGGAAAGTCGATATAGGTACCTCATCCTAAGCAGGAAATCTGCTCTGCTTGGGATGACGATGACGTCGCCTACTTTCTTTGCCCCAGGAGATACTCGATCGAAATTAGCCTGGCGGCATGTGGCGTCAATTTTTTTTCGATATTGTTGGGCTAGACCTTGCAACTATAGAGGCGATAACTATAGGTATGACGAGCTTTTGGGTCAGATTAATATCGGGGTAGCCCACGTGCTTTGCATGATCATTCTCAGAGATGACAGAGGAAATATATATATCCAATCTCTCTGCGGTCAAACTGTTTAAACCCCGATCAGTCTTTAAAAAGAGAGAGTATTATACCTAATGTATGTACTCTGGCCGGTAAAATGTCATAAATGCAAGAGTGGTGCCACAGACATCACATCTTTGAAGGATAGGATAGAACCAGATAGGTCTTGATCTGATCTCATCCAAGCCAAGACACCATGATGCAACCGCCGAAAAGCACCTCCGAGTTAAATTATTACTGGAGTTGGGTAGTTAAGGTGGAGACTAGCCGGGCCAGGCTTAAATTGATTAACCCTTCCCGGATTTCCCCTCTTATTGAACTTCAATGTGTGTTTTATCAGCCTTGTCGGGTAACTCAATGTCTCACTGCCAGAGAAGAGATGAATCTCCTCGAGTGGATCAGCAAGGTACCTGATCTGAGGTCCGGGTGGGTTGCATTAGGCACCATTAAAATGGGACTTGGGATCGAGAACTTCTGAGCGGGAGAAGTTGAGCCACTGTGGAGGAGGAGATCACATTCGTCAGTGGCTACAGCGATAATAAAGAGGATAACGGTTCAACGGTCAGGCCAAAAGATGGGTGTCACGCCGCTTGATCAGAAGGGAAGCTCGAGAGGCGATTTCATCATTATTTTCATTATTAGGTAGGCATTGAGATAGACACAACGACCCAAGGGCAGTGGTAATCTGGATCCTACGGGATTAACCGCGGGGTTTCCTTGGATCTTTCCTTTGTATACCACTCTACTTCAACCGTAGTTTCAGCAAGAGAAGCAACAGATTAAAAAAGATTGACGTTTCAACAACCGCCAGCCAACTTCTCGCCAACAACAAGCCTGGAGACGTGACTAGTGATCTTGGGCTAAAACGAGGTCGTCATTCCAGATGATCAGCCGCCCAATGATGCTAAATCCCCCACTTCAGCTGAGCCGCCATACGTGATACGATACGAGCGGGGGGGCTGGTTGGGTTGGAGCCTTGGAGCCTTTCTGGCTGACGGATGTCCGTATTATTATTTCATTGACTGGTTGGTTCTTTTTCTCTCTTTCCTCTCTTCTCTTCCCTTCTCTTCTCCCTTTCTCTTCCTGCATCTCTTCATCCTTCGCTTTCCATCCCCTCTTCATTTATTTGGTTGGTGGCTGTGCTTTGCTGAGTACCTACTACTAGTACTATCTAACCCCGGTCGTCTCGTCTCAGCTCGTTCTGCAAGCCCCTCCCCTCCACCATTCACAGCCTCATCTCGCTAGTCAGTTATCGAGAGCATTGACTCATTTTATTTTTATTCCACTCGGCGTTTAATTTCGATTACCCCTCGTATTTATTTTCTCTACTATTACTTACCTATTATAAGAACGGAACGGACCGACCAATCTCCTCCCCCCCTCCGGAATTTTTATTGTCTTATTTAGAAAATGAAACATCGTCGGGTCTCCATCACCGACTCAGAAACAGATTACTCAGAGTCCGACGTCTCGATGGAAATCCCCCGCCAAAGAACCTACCGGCGGCGCTCCGTCTCCCGACAACGCGTGAGCCCCGATTACAGCACCACCTACCTAAGCCCCAAGTTCGAAGAGACATATCTGCACCGCTCCGCATCGACGGGTGCCCGCCGTCGCACCGACCGCACTGACCGTGAGCGCGAGCGCCAGCGGGACACGCGGGACACCACCCGCAAGGAGCGAGACCGAGAGCGAGAGCGTGACCGGGTCCAGCCGACGGCCGTCATCGTCGACATCAAGAACGAGTCTCGGAATAAGAGTGTCGACCGGAGCGCCAATAAGAACCGCAAGCAGCGCACCCAGCACCATGAGGACAACACCTATGTCGACCCCTACGAGGACTCGGATGACGAGACCCTCCTGCGGCCGCATCGCCGCCGACACGCAGCCAGTGTGAGTGCCTCGCGGGACGCCTCGCCGTTCCATTCTCCCGCGCGGGATCTCGAGCTGGTGCTGGACCAGCGGATGCTGCAGAAGAACGACCAGCGTCAGGACCTGGAGCTCTTCCGGCAGCAGCAGGAGATTGAGCGGCTAGAGCGCGAGTTGGCTCGGCATCGGGACCGGGACCGGGACGGTCAACAGGAGGTGCGTCTCCTGAAAGAGGAGGAGGAGTATGAGGTGGAGATTAGTGATCGATTGCGCCGGCTGCAGCGGTTCGAGGAGAAAGAACGAATGGAAGAGGAGCAGCGGAAGGCGGAGCGCCGATATAAGTTGCAGAAGTTTGAGGAGGCGCAACGCCAGGAGAGGGAGCAGGAGGAGGTGCGCACCAAATTGCAACAGGAGAAGCTGAAGGATCTTCAGCGGAAGCTGGAGGAGACGCAGCGCCAGGAGAAGGAGCAAGAAGAATTGCGCGCCAGACTGCAACAGGAGAAGCTGAGGGAACTTCAGCGGAAAATGGATGAGGAAGAAGAGCGCGAGCGGATCAAGAAGGAGATCCGCGATGAGGAGGCGAGACAACTCCTAGCCCGACAGGAACGGGAGGCCAAGGAGGCCGCGATGAAGCACGCTGCTGTGGAGGAGTGGAAGTTGGCGGAGGAGCGCCGCAGGATTGCCGAACGAGAGGCGAAGGAGAAGCGAGACCGCGAGTTCAGGGACCGATTGAGGATGGAGTTCGGCTATAACGAGGAGCAGATCGAGGCCATTCTCAAGAAGAAGCCCCTGAAGGAGGAGAAGAAAGAGGAGAAAAAGGACAAGGACAAGGAAAAGGATAAAGATAAGAAGGACGATAAGGATAAGAATAAGGGCAAGGACAAGGACAAGGATGATGACAAGGAAAAGGATGAGCGACGTGCTACTTGGATCAAGGTAAGCCTCACCCCGAAACCCCCCAAAAAACCCTCGTTAACACTTCTGCTCTAGGTCCACCGCAAGCATCTCCTTCCAGATACATTGATTGCCTACCGACTACCTTGGGACTGGGACGAGGTAAGTTAACCCCCTCCCCTTCCCTCTTTATTTACATCCCCACACATAGTAAAATCCCTCTTCTAACTCTTGCCCCCCCAGATCGATGGAAACTACATCATCATCAAACAATGGATCAGCGAAGACTTCCAAGAAGAACTCTTCGCCCACACTCGCCGGTTACGCGAGGGCAAGCTCGTTACCCAGACCTCTAGCACCTTGACCGAACTCAAGGTGAACGACCGCAAGAAGGATAAGATGTATCTTGTGCGAAAGAAGAGTCCCAGCCGACGGTCGTGGCTCTTTACCTGATTCCCGATTCCCGATTAATAATACCGAGTGATTTGCGATGCCCTGTTATGGTTATGTCTTAGAATGAGCTTTGGATTCTGCTTCTTTTCTTCTTCTTTTTTTTTGTGGCTGTCTTGGTTTTTTTCTTTTCTTTTTCCTTTTCAACCTGATGCTTTTTTCTTCTTCTATTCTTTTTCTTCATCACCACTCGTTTTTGGTTGGTTTATGGCCCCGCTACATATGGTTGGTTGTTTAGTATGTGAGATGTGGAATGTCCAATTTTATTGGAAGTCTTAGTGTCATGAGTTGGGATTCCTTTTCTTTTCTTTTCTTTTCTTTTCATGGAAATGATAGTAGTACCTATTTACATATGATACGAGTCATGATCTATCAGAGAGCCTCTAACCCTGATTTCGCTTTCCCCCCCAAAAACGCCATTCCAGAAACACCTGTATGCAATAGAGAGAGCATGATGTGTGGAAAACAAGGAGATATTTCTTACAAGCGAGCCTCACTCTTTGCCCAGTGTGCCTCAGCACGAAGAATCAGCTCTTCATACACCGTCCAAGCAAGTGCAGAGCTCAGCGCCTTTCGAGTGATTCGCAGCCCCAGGCCCCCGAAAAGACTTCGCACCCCATCCTCCTGGATCATGAGTCGGACGGCCCGCATCATGTTCCCGTATTTTTTGGGCATGAGCTGAAGTCGGGTTTTGACTGCGTCGAATGGGTTGGTGATTGCCGTGGCAAGGCCGGCGGCTAACGCTCCGGAGACGAAATTGATCGAGGGGGAAGACGGTGATTTGAGTGGTTGGTCTGAGCTGTTAGGGTGCGGATTTGCGAAGGACCCGATACGTCGCTTTAGTTGCTCGTAGAGTAAAACATAGAGGCCTGCGTATGGTGCATCTCGTGCAGCGGTCGCGCCGAACCCAGAGAAAAGACCCCGGATTCCTTCTGTGCGGACAATGTCTCGGCCGGCACCCCAGAGACTGCGGTAGGCGTAGTAGTCTGATTCGTACCGGACCTTCAGCACCGTGACGGGCATCATAACAAACCCAGCTGCAACCCGGGCAACGGCACCAGTAGCCAGATTTGCCGTGTTAGAGAGCTGTGGGAGGGCGGAGGAAGAGGATTTCGCTCTGACGAGGGCGATTGAGGGTCCCGATTGCGCTAGCCCTTGTCGTAAAGCATTGAGACTGGTGAAATATAGTGCGGAGCCAAAGCCGGTGCGCAGAGCGGAGGGGAGTGTGCCGCGCCATAAGTTTCGGATGGGATGCGGGGAGGAGAGGATAGTTTTGAGCGTTGGGAGAAGGGCGCCGCCGTGGCCGGACTGCTGGACTCGGGTCTTAAGTAGGTCCGCTGGTTGGAGGAGGATTGAGGATGTGAGGCCAGAAAGAAGACCAGCACCGAAGTGAAAGGTGGTCTTTGAAGCTGCGGAGTGTGAGTAACACTGATAATCTAGCTGCAGCTGGAGTAGAATAGGGATGTGAAGAATACATACATTTTGAGGTAGTTTTTACCTGCGGCGCTGTATAGGTGGCATTGTCCGACATATCTCCGCGGTTCCACAGGTAAAACCTGAGAATCCTTGATTTAGAGCAGGACTGATGTCTGTCACCTCACTGGGGCTGTAGAGGGTCAAATATTTAAAGGAAGCTGATGAGTCAACTTGTCTGCATGACCGGGAAGAACCGTGAGAGAGTTGCGGTCACTTAAGAAGCGATCACGATAGCATGCCAATCCAAAAAGACAAGAGATAGAGAGGGAATGAGACAGAGGAGAAGTACAACAAGTACTAGTAGTAAGATCAAGATGAAGGGTTGGTGCAGAGGTCAACAGTTGGCAGTATATCCCAGGGAACTTGAAGTTCTTCGTGACGGTGAAGGTCGTATTTTCCTCGGCCGTTGGTGAGGTCATCAAGCTCTGGATCGGAAGCAGCGCTGATTGGCCGTAGGCCACATGGATCCAGCCCATGTGATCTCCGTATTTGAGATACAGTACGTACGGTAAGAAAAATCCCCACTTTACACGCTGTCAACCTCCGAGCATGGATTGAGGATTTGCATGCCAAGAAAAGAGTGGCAGTCGGCACCTGGTAAGTAGTACTCAGAGTAGTATGATTCCTACGAGTACCGGAAAGCAAAGGCTGAGAAGACCTTTGATAATCTCATGTGGTCTCTTTGGCCCCCCAAAGCATAAATTCCTCAGCGGCATGCACAACGATGCAAGCGGCAGCAGGTCTACCGGGGCCTTGTTGTCGATTATCCCAGCCCCCAGAGTCAATTTACTCGGCACGCTGCGGAGTAGCAACTTAGAACTGAACCTTGAACTGGAACCTTGAACCAATCGGCGACCCCCCAATCGGGCAAGGCCCAACCACGGACCGGACTGATTCGTCGTCAGCAGAACCAGAATCCCGTCAACGTCAGGGCTCAGTTAGGCAGTCTCTAAGAGCGCCCTGGGTTAACCAAGATCGGATCCCAGGTTCTTTGCTGCTTCGACGCGTTCCTACCAGACTATGATCCTGTAACTTAAAAAGCTTCTTCTTTCTGTTGCCTTGTGGCCTTTTGGGGTTCCCTTTTTCGCCTCCATCCCCGGACTACTTAATTGCTGACAATGTTCCGCTTTTGAACTCGAAATATTCTTGTTGTATCCCCACATCACCACCCCTCCTCCCCTTCCTGTCTCTGTCCCTTCCCTCTCTTTCCCCCTTCTCTACCTCCTCTCGATCCTGCGCTTAACGAGAGGTTGATCGAATTTCACTTTCTGCACCTTGGACCTCTCTTGACAATGCCTCTAATCCCGTTCATCCCATATCCGCCTGCCAAGGATGGATATTGGAGTCCTGTTACCTCCACCTTGAACTGGTGTGAAGAGGTGCGTTATCGTATTTTGCTTTTTTTTTTTAATTTTTTTACCTCTCCCACCTGTTGGCTCAATTTCTTGAAATTAACGGTCACCCCCACTGCAGGACTACTATGCGACCGTCTACTCTGCGGAGATTGTCAATACCCTGACGAATCTGCTGTTTATGATGCTGGGAGTCAAAGGTATCCTAAGCTGCCGGCGCAATGAACATGACTCCATTTTCGAAGTCGCATACTATGGCTATCTGGTGGTCGGAACGGGCAGTTTCCTGTTCCATTCTACTTTGAAATGTAAGTGAAATGCTACCTGCTCCCTTCTCCATCGATACATTTAAAATAGCTGACCACATCGCAACCCGCCCAGATCCCATGCAGCTGGTTGACGAACTGTCAATGATTTACACCACATGCTTAATGTGCTACGCGTCGTTCTCCTATTCGAAACCCAACGGCTACAGAATCTGGCTGGGCATTTTCCTGACCAGCCTAGCAGTGTTCATCACTCTCTACTACCACTACCTTCAGGACCCCTTGTTCCACCAGAACGCCTACGCCCTTCTGACAGCCGTTGTGATTCTACGGAGCATGTATACAATGGAGGTGAAGCTTCGCCCGAAGTGGCGTCACTCGACCGAAGAAGAACGTCTGGCGCGCGAAAAGCAGGGTTTACCCGTCCTTTCCAAGGCAGAGCAGCAGTACGAGAACGAGCGCGACCTCAAGACGCTCGGGACAATGTGGTTCCTGGTAGTGTTTGGATTGACTGTGTTTTTGGGAGGATTCTTGATCTGGAATCTGGACAATCACTTCTGTACCCAGATTCGCGGATGGCGCCGGCAAGTGGGGCTGCCCTGGGGCATTTTGCTTGAGGGTCATGGCTGGTGGTAGGTCATCTAGTCGCGCTAAAAACGCAACCGGTTATTATCCTGATTTTGGCTAATCCTGACACAGGCATCTGATGACCGGCATGGGTGCGTATCTCTATATCGTCTGGGGTATCTGGCTGCGTCATTGTTTGAACAATCGACAGGAGGAGTACTATCTCTGGTGGCCGCGTATCTGGAATATTCCAGAGGTTGTGCGTATCGCTCCCGGACAAAATGGCTCGGCCAAGAAATCGCTTTGACAGGTTTGCCTCTTTCTTTGTCCCTCCTGGAGAAGGATAGAGAAAAAGGAAAGAAGAAAAAGAATCATTTTCTTTTACGATGATGTTGATTTCGGCGTTCGTGTGCCTTGGATACCAAGTTCGTACTCCGGAGTATGACCGTTTGACTCGTTTTTCTCCCTTCTTCTTTTGGGTCGACGAGAACCTTGTTATAGACTTTTGATTCCGATTTGCAATTCGAAATCGCTTATAGAATAGGGGATTAGCAATGACAGAGTCTCATGTTAGATCTCTAGAATGTGCTTTTGGTGTTTTTTTTTTACTGGGTATGGGAATGGGCGTGTACTTTTTGAGAGAAAATCCCTTAGATAGATTCAATCAATTGTTTATGTGTCAATATAGATAGTTATTTATATACACTGCTCTAGATTGTATATACAAGCCGCGAAATCTAGACTCGAAAAAAAGGTACAATCTATCGATATAGCTTCTCACAGCTTTGACTTGGCCGGCTCCGTCTTCGGGCGCACAGGAGTAGGAATAAACTCCATCCACCGTGCATCGACCGTACTCTTCTCAATTTGAGACTTCCGACTCCACTGTTCTCGGAACGCTTGCTCCTCCTCCCGCCACCGCTGGAGCTCCCCACCTAGCCACTTACCCGCCGCTTCCGCGCATTCCACGGGAGCCTCCTGCGCAAGAAGATGGCCGAAGTCCTTGAGCATTACGTCCTTTACCCGACCGGTGGCCACGCCGCCGCTGCCACCTAGTCCCGTGCCGGTGTTGGCCATTTTATCCGCCGCCAGGGCTGGGGAGGATAAATCTGATTTCCCGGCTAAGATGTACAAGACGCTGGGGCGGAGATGGGGGATTTGATCGAACACACGATAGGGCTCAGGGCGGTAGAATGGAGAGGACCCCACGTCATTTGGGTTAAGGTCCGGGTGTGTGACTTTGTTTACGGGGACCGCAACACCGGGGGGTCCGTCGTAGTTGGGTCGGGAGAAGGTGAAAACTTCTTGGTGCCGGGTTGTTCGGAGCGTCACGGGTTGGCTTTCGGTGCTTTGTACTGTGGATCCGTCGAGGGGGTAGATTGCCGTGGGGAGGTCGCGGAGACCATACTGGATCCAGAGATCGAACACACGTGGGTCCCAGGTTTGGTAGTATGGGTTTTTCTTGAAGCTTTCGGCGGCAGCTTTGCGGGAGGGCCAGCGATCTCGTCGGTAGGTGGAGAGTTGGGTTGTTAGGGAGACGGTGAATTTGTGTTTGCCCAGGCTGGAGGGTTCAACCTGAGTTGTTTGTCTTTGGATGACTGGGTCGAGGAGGACTAGAGAGTGGATGAGGCGAGGGTGTATGAGACAGAGTTGGGTGCTTGCAGAGTGGTCAGTTTCGTGAAATATGTTCCTGGTGGAAGGTTATTATAGGGTGTGGTGTGCTTACAGGTGACAGCCACCGAAGCTGTGTCCAACTCCGATAATTGGGCGGGGCATCTCCTTGCGTTTGACATTGACGAGATGGAGGAGATCTCGTGGGTGATCGAACCAGCTGGCTGTTGACAATCTTCGTCAGCCCTATGGTACTGTATGGAGATCCTGGGTTGTAAGGGGGCTCACGGTCATTGCCTAGGATGTTCTCATTGATGACACCGCTCTGTCCCTGGTGCGCAACATCTGCCATCCAAATACTCCGAATTCGGAATCCATTTATCTTCGATGCGGCGTGAATTTCTTCCCAGAGAGGTTCATAGAGTTCCTGTTCTTGGGTTAGGACATGACCCCGCAAATCTCCAGGGGGGTGTTCAAAAGCGCCGGCAAGGCTAGTGAACTGAACGGTACCTTTGGGAAACCGTTCGCGTGTGCTGCAAGAATAGTGACATCTCCTGGCCGGGGATTCGGGTTGTCCAAAGGAATATACTGATTCACCACAAGATTCAGGACATCTTCCTGTTCGTCTGCTATGGCTCCGGGATACTCTCGGATGTGCTGAGTAGGGACGATATGCTCAACAATGCGAAAGGGGCTAGAGGATGACATGGCGTCTGATGTATTGTAGGGTCTAAATCTAAATAGTAAAGTCACCGAGGAGGGCTCATCTTTTAAGCCGGGGATCGGTCTTATGAAGGATGGGGTTTCGTCCTTGATTCGGGACATCCGAAGAAGCGCTTGCCGAGATGCAGTTGAACCGAGGTATTCTTAACTGGGCCATTTAAATAACATAAGACGCTCATTGTGAGCAGAGCTGGGGAAGCAGATATACACCAGCAGTACAACCAGGTTGACCATAAGCACACAAAAACACATTGCACCGCAGGCAACCATGCACAAGATCCATGATATGGTTTGCCCAAACGATGGTGTCTGTCGTGGTTTGAATTCCGGGGAAACTACCTATCGCACACGTGATCTGGTGTCATGCCCGTCGCGTCTAGCGCGCGCGTCGCATTAGGATTTATCACCACTGACACTTCGCCATCACAGAAGCACTCGGAGAAACCCCATCAGATCTCATCCATTCTATCCTGCATCTACGGATTCCGGACTGCAAACTTGGGTGAAAAGTGCATTTTCCACCATGGGGGACGAAGGGTTCCAGCTCTTCGATCAGTGCAGGATCTGTATCATTTGCTCCAACGATCTTAGTCCAGATACGGCGCAACAGGTATTTGTATTTTGCTCATTTCTTTTTGAGTATCCATCTAACAAGGACCAATAAAATAACATAGATAGCGTCTACTCTTGAGGAAAATGGCGCCGAGCCTTTCATTTATGAGCCTCCCGCTGACTTTCCGAATTTGGAGGAATTCACTCACCTAATGTCCTGCACCGTCGACTTTCCTGCTTTCGATGCCGCGAACGATGCACTGATCCCTATTGTCAAACCCCTGTGGATGCAAGCGTCGTTGTCCAAGAAGAAACTTGCGAATCCGCGTCAGTACAGCCCGGACCCGAGACTGTTCCTGAATGACGTGGTGGTCACCTGCGGGGATATTCCAGAAGGTGATAAAGATGCCATTCTTGGGGGAGTGTTGGCAAAAGGAGGTCTATATAGCTCTAGGGTTACCCAAGCGGTTACTCACCTAGTCGACTTGACGATGGATTCCGACAAGGCCCGATTGATCACTCAACGAAGGTTGAATATTAAGATTGTTCTTCCTCACTGGTAGGCCTCTCTGCGGGGGTATTTGGAACGTTATTATATTATTGTCTCGGTTAATAATGACTTGCGCTAGGTTTGACGATTGTTTGAAACTCGGGCGACGAATCGATGAACGCCCATACACTCTCCCCCATCCCGAAATCCTCCGTGCAGCGCCAGGCGCACCCATTCGCTCTTTAGAAAGCCGTGACATTATCGGAGCGTCGACACCAGAGCCGGCCACTTTACCCACTCCCGTCACATCGCCTCACTCAAAACCAATATTGAACGTGTTCCAAGGCAAAACAATCATGCTGTCCCCAGACTTGGGAATCGGTTCGCACTTGAAGAACAATATTTCGGACCTAATCAAGGACGGTGGGGGCATAGTGACATCCGATGTTTCAAATGCTAACATTTTTATTTGCCGCTACCGAGAGGGGTTCGCCTACCGCATGGCATCACGATTAAGCAAAGACGTTGGGAACCTCTCCTGGCTTTACCATCTTATCACCTACAACACTTGGACATCCCCTTACCGTCGGTTGCTACATTATCCAATCTCTCGGACGGAGATTCCAGGATTCCAGGGTTTTAAGATCAGTCTGTCGAACTACGTTGGGGAGGCCAGAACCTATCTTGAAAACCTAATTACTGCCACCGGCGCTGAATGCACCAAAACCCTGAGACAGGAGAACACTCACCTGGTGACTGCACATGGGAATAGTGAGAAATGTGTTGCAGCTAAAGACTGGGGGCTTCACGTCGTCAACCATCTGTGGTTGGAGGAGAGCTACGCCAAATGGAAGCTCCAGTCTGTTTCTGATTCTCGCTACACACATTTCCCCCGAAGAACAAACTTGGGCGAAGTTGTTGGGCAAACTCGACTGGATAGATCTGTCCTGGAAAGTGTTTTCTTTGCACCAGAAGAAACAGCACCTGCTGCCCCTCCCAGTCCCCGCCGAGTGATGCAGAGCAAGGACCAAAATGCTGCAGCCGGAAAGCCACTTTCCATGAGGCCACCTCAGACCAAAGGCGTAGATGGTGATGATGAAAAGAGTACGGACACAAAACAAGGGACACCTAAGGCTACTGAAAAGTCAAGAAGGTCTGACGGCAGAGTACTGCAAACTCCCGCGCGTTCTCGGCTGGCGTCTGACGGCAAAGAAAACGACACTCCATCCTCTACAAGCAGCCGAAAGTCTAAAGAGGCTGCTGCTGCTCGATTGCAAGAGATCGCCCCCGACATTGCATTGTACGAGAAGGAGAAGAAGCGTGTGGGGGGCGTGATTTACGGTGGCCGACGAAAGACAGACGAAGACAGAGTAGTCCTTAATAACACCAAAAAGAGAAGATCTGTGGAAGCTCAGGACGAGAGTGACGCAGAAGACACGGTGGAGGCGAAGCGGCAGAAGAAGTCAAAACCCCCGGTGTCGATGCACTTATTGATTACTGGATATCAGAGGTGGGTGAGCAACATGAAGAAAGAGGATGCGGACAAGGTTTGTTGCTCTATTGAGATCTATATCTATAACCAGAGATGGAGTAATTACTAATATTATAATAGCGGCAACTTCGAGATCTTGGAATTATGGTCGTCCAGGACGCGCGAAAATGCACTCATCTCGCCGCTCCGTCCATTCTGCGAACCCCAAAGTTCGTCAACGCGCTTGCCTATGCGCCGGCGATCATCGAAGTGGACTTTATCACACAGTGCCTCAAGAAAAACGAACTGCTGGACCCGAATGACTTCCTCCTCAATGACGAAAGTGCAGAGAAACGGTTTGGATTTTCTCTTCGAAATTCCAAGACCAAGGCCGAAAAGAACAAAAACAGGCTTCTTCAGGGGTATCAGATATACTGCCTCGAGTCTATCCGCGGAGGATTTGATGCCTTTAAATCAATCGTTGATGCTAACGGAGGGACATGCTTGCTCTTCCGTGGACGTGTTTCCTACCAGACACAACGAGAAGAAAGTGATGATGAAAGCGCGGAGGAAGAGAGCCCGAGTCGAAGCGAGATATACCTTCTCAGCAATGCATCAGCGGACCAGCAGAAGCTGTGGGTGCGGTTCCGGCAGCTGGTTCATAACATGGGAAAGACTCCACGGATTGTCCGCGTTGACTGGCTTCTTGATATGGCGATGTCGCAAGACCTCCGCTCCGCCGATGAATATGAGTTGAATGAAGGGACGGCCCTTCAGCCGGAGGAGTAGGTCGGCCAAGCTGGGTTGCTTTATTGTCGCTAGCGCTTTGTCTAGAATCCGCATACTTTTTTTTTTTATCTTTGTCTTTCGGGAATTTTCTTGCTGGAGGTGTGTATATTCCCAGCATTCCCATATGTAAATTAGCCGCAGTCCCTAGCGTCATGTTGAAATGAAAGAAATTCCCCTGGGAAATCGGGGGTTCTTAGAAGAACTTGACGCCCTCTTGGCCCTCAGTACCAAAGACCTGTGCTTTGCCGCGTTTGACGAGGACATTCAGGGATTTGAGCATCACATCTGTGTCCATGCCATGCCATTCTAAACCGAGTCAGTGCCGACCATCATTATAAACCCCCCTCTCCACTTAAAAAAAAAAAAAAAACAGGCAGCATACCTTGCGATATCGTGCCCTCGCCCTCAACCAGCTCGTAAACAGTCAGCACGACGTTCTTCTGCCCGGTATTCTCCACCTAAAAGATCCACTATCATCAGTCTCTCTTCAAATCCCTAGGACACAGAGTCCCAACGAAGCCGTTAAAAGAAAGTAGGAAGAGAAAGAAAATAGCATACCCAGTCTGCAACTATCCCCGCCCACTCCTCCGGCCTCCTCCACCAAATCCACGCCATCGTTTTATTTGCGCCGTCGGTCCACTCCGCCCGCTTGCCCCCGCCCCCTTCCTCCTGGCCCTTTGCCATCCAGTCCAGCACTATCCGGGCCTCATTCAGACCCAACCGCTTCCGCAGGGTGGTGTTATTAAAAAGAGGAGACTCAATAGCTTCGATCAGCGAGATCTTGTAGGCGCGATGGTGGCGACACCAGGACTGGATCAGCTCGGACCAGTCCTGGAACTGGGCGTTGCGGGTTGAGGTGTTTGGCTGGAGGGTGAAGAAGGGGGGGAAGGAGTATCCGACTGGGAACTGGAAGGGAGCGGTGGTCGCCATTTTTGTGAGTCAGGGAGGGGGTCTATCTCTTTATTCAATTCTTTTTTCTCTTTTTTTAAAAAGGGTAGAAGGAGGTGGTGGCAGTTGGTGGCCTGAGACCATTAGCTAAACTTGATGAATGCGGGGAAACCTCCTCTCGGAGGTCGTCGTTCTTTTCCGTCACCAAGAAAAGAAAGAAAAAAAAATCGTCCAACGTCACTTCTGGACTACTCGCACAACTTCAACAACCAGCAACACACCACCGATCTACCATTGCCAGGCTTTGCGTTTTTTGTATCGATTCGCACATACCCCCAGACGGTCTCGGTCATCATGGGAATATCCGCAAAACGCCAAAAGCGCGAGGAGTTCCGCCAGAAACTGGCCGAAGTTGGCACGGACTCGGGCGAAGGAACCCCCACCGTGCTCCTGCAGCTGCCCCGGAAGAAATTCTATAGGCAGCGCGCCCATGCGAATGTCTTTTCAGATCATCTTCTTGAATAGTGCGTTGTTGAGAACCTCCTCAGTCGACCCCATCGAGACCCCGTTTCCGCTAACAAAGAGAAAATATACAGCCCCCTCAGCCCAGCACATATGGACTGGAGCACCCATTTCCCAGCGTTCGTCAACCCCGATCCCACCCGGACGAATCTCAATGGCGACCGCAAGCTACTCAAGGATGTCGAGGTCGTCGACATCGGCTGTGGATTCGGTGGATTACTCGTCGGCCTGGCGCCATTACTACCTGAGACCTTGATGGTTGGTGAGTATCTTCCCCCTTCCCCTCCCCTCTCCTTCTATCCACTATCCAGAAACCTTCGAATAGATCTAACAGCGCCCAAACTAGGGATGGAAATCCGCGTCCACGTAGCCGAATACCTCACAAACCGTATCCAAGCCCTCCGATCCCAACAGCAACACCTCTCCTCCCCCTCCACACCCCTCCCAACCACAACAGACTCAACCGACGACGCCCCCGGCTCCCCCTCCGAACAACTCCCCACCACCGTCCTCCCAGGCGGCTACCAAAACATCACCGCCCTCCGCGCCAACACCATGAAATTCCTTCCCAACTTCTTCGCGCGGGGCCAACTATCCAAGATCTTCATCTGTTTCCCCGACCCACACTTCAAGGCCCGCAAGCACAAAGCGCGCATCATCACCAAGTCGTTGAACGCGGAGTACGCGTATGCGCTGCGGCCCGGGGGCCTGCTCTACACGATCACCGATGTGGAGGAGTATCATTATTGGATTCTGAGGCATTTTGCGCAAGATGAGGAGGAGGTCGGGTCAGAGGAGTTGTTTGAGAGGGTGTCGGAGGAGGAGTTGGCGGCGGATGACTGTGTACGGGTTATGAAGGAGGCGACGGAGGAGTCGAAGAAGGTGACGAGGAATCAGGGGAATAAGTATGTGGCTGTTTTTAGGAGGAAGGAGAATCCTGGGTGGCCTTAGTTATTAAATCTTGGGAAGGGCGTATATATGGGTTCATAAAAGGATTGTTAGTTTACTTGCTTGGGCTTAATGATTGGAGGTTTCATTACATGAACAATCCATAACTGAGGCTAAAGAAAAGATACCTAATGGAATAGATAGGTCTAGATGCGTGTCATGTTATCAAAAGCTCCCGCCTGCGCGTATGCAATGGCAAAATCTAAAACATAAAAAAAGACAAAAGCCCGGCAAACATCCAATTTATATCATCGGCCTGTAAATGCAAAGCCACATCAAACGCCCAACCGGGAATATATCGCATCAATCATCATGTCTTGGTTTCGTTCCTTTGTCTGCTTCCCTCAAGGCATTGAATGTCAGAGATCATCAGCGTCTTGGAGACGACTTGAGCCTTATGCCTTCGCATCTCTCACAAACGGCCAGCTGGACTGGGCCTCCGATAATTCGGCCCTTGGCGGTTCTCTTGGGCTCGCCTTCCCGGACGAAATATCGACCCTCAGCGCCAAACCCTTCGCCACATTCATGGCAGACGAAACATTCATCGTGCCATTTGCCTCCAACAGCGGTAATCACGACATCGTCTAGAACAGGCTTTTTACAGCCTAAGCATGTGGGGGCTGTTCGACGGGAGTGGCACTGGAGACACCAGGCAAAGCCATCCTTTTCCACGAACGGCGTGTCGGGGCTGAAAGACTAGATAATTAGTCAGTATATTTTTCTACAGCTACTTGGGGTGGAAAGAGGGTTCGGTTCGTACATCTCCACATTCAGCGCAGAAGAAGTGGCCGACATGCCATTCAGCTCCGCAAGCCACGACCACTTCCCCTTCGATAGGCGTTTTGCAGCTTTTGCATCTTGGACTGAACAGTTCATGAAAGTCAAGGTGGCAGAAGAACCTCAGTGCGTACGCCTCTTCGTCGTCAGGCGAAGACTCTGCTAGTCTTTCGTTGCGCTTCCCATCAGGCTCCTGATAAAACGCCACGCATTCTAAGGCAGTGCCGCAGTGGTGGCAAGTAAAACACTCCGGGTGGAAACGCGTTCCCGCCGCAGTCACAATTTTTCCAGCAATCGGGAGCGAACAAGCCTCGCACTTGGCCGTTGGAACGCCGGCTCGTGAGTAGGTTGATAGCCAGCGATCTTGTGATGATGGCATGAATCGCTTGAATGAAGAGCTCGAGCGGCGGCTACTCTTTGGGTTTGGAGACGCCTTCTGGTTCTTCTTGGGGGGTTTGGACGGTGAGCCCATCTCAGATATCGTGGGAGGTTTGTCGTCCGGTAGATTGATCACGGGAACCGAGGGGGGCTCAGACACTTCAATCGAAGGCGCCTCCGACGCCGAACTCGACACTTGAATAGCCGGAATACCCTCTTGCACAGCCTCGCGTTTTGGAGGGCTTTGAGCCTCCGCAGGCTTCCAAGTTCGATCAAAACTCACGATTGGACGGCCAGCCCTATCACTCACTGCCGTCGGCATTGGTAGCTTTGTACTTCGATCTGACCGCTTTTTGCTTGTGGCTGCCCTGATATCACCACTACGAATCTCAATCCCATTTTTCATAGGAATGGGTTCACCGTTCTGAGAAGCTCCGCCTGTGGACGGCTGGAGAGGGGGTTCATTGGTCTTGTAATCGGCTTTTCTTGATTGGGTCGGGGGGTGTTTATGAAGCTCGAAGCGTGAGAGCTTGTCGACGAACGGAATGCTGCTGAATCGGCTCGGGAGGGGCCGAGATCCTTGAGGAACAGCATTGCGTGGCTTTGACCGTAAGGCAGATGAGTCTGACCTAGAGAACCTGGAGCGTTCGTCGTCATTATTGTGGCGCAAATTAGCGGGCTCCTCATAGATCTGATCGTTTGGATTTCGGAATATGCCCACGGACGAGTCATTGTTGACGCCCACCAGGCCCAATCCATAACTATCACTCGGTAGTTGGCCAGACAGCCCCTCCTGAGGCAGGTCAAAGTTTACTTTGAGGTTCTTTCGTGGAATACCACTCCTTCTGTAGTTAGAGGTTTCATCAGCTAGGTTAGCAGAGTCTGCTTCCGTATCGACGCGACTGGCCGAGTCGCGCCTCAACGACCGGCGATGATTGTCATGCCATGAATCCCGCAATCCGTGGCTCGTTTCCTGCGAAGGGTCGGGCTCCTTGACCTCTTGGCGAGGCTTATCCATGTCGGGGTTACGATAAGGTGCATAGGGATTTTTAAATGGGCTACCAGGGTTTTGATGCATCCAGACTAGTTCGGTGGCCTCATCCTGAGCGTCTTGATGAATGCGGATTTCATCCTGGAGATCCATCTCCTGCAATGCATCCCGCAGGGATCTTGCCTCTTCCTTCTCTATCCGCCGTTGATTGTTTTCCCGGTAAGCATTCGGGGAGGCAGATGGGATGCGCGAATGGACTCGAGTTGGCGAAACATTTGTTCGGACTGGTACAATCCGGGGTTCCTGAACTAATGGCCGGCCTGCTGAGCTTCCAAGAGAGCCTCGGAAGGACATCGGTCGATGGTTTGAAAGAGCGCTGGCGGCCCGAGGTCGTTCGACCTCGGGAGCTGGTGTAGTTGAAGGGATTCTCGAGGGTGCGTACGTCGACATGGCAGAGGTTGCTCGTGGTGGAAGATCTTCATGAGAAGTGGAAGTGGATTCAGTTAACCTGGTGGGAAATGGTCTGGATCCACCAGGACGCGTAGGGCGGTTTGTCCGGAGATCCTTCAGATAGCTCGCTGTATTGGGAGAGTCGCCAGCCATATTAGTATCCGAAATATAGAGAGAAGAAAAGTGCCCGGCAAGTAAATCAAGATTCCAGAATCAAAACTCAAGCCCGGGGGAGTTACACCACACTGTCAAAAGCCCCGGAGAATGCCAAGATTCGGCCAACAATGCAGACACTCACCGATCTGATCGTTCGACATGTATGAGGGGCCGGGAGGGGAAACCTTCCGTTGAGGGTCTCTGGCCCGATTCTGAAGAGGAGACTTGTGGAGCATCCTGGATCGATATATATCTCCTTAGGGAACCATAACATGGAGAAAATTGAGAATAGATGGCCGGATGATTTGGCTGCACGGGAGAGATCTGTTGGGCGTCTGAAGTGGTGAATCTACGCGATCGGGGCCAATGAGCTTCCAGTAGGTGGCTGGGGGGAGTAATACGAAAGAATGGACCAGAAGAAACGCTTCTGAGGGATCAATTCATCAAGAATGAATTGAGATTGGGGGATTATGAGGAGTACTTGAGCGGAGACATCATGGCTGCTCCCTGGAGAGGGGCTGGAGTCATAATAATAACAAACAAGGAAGAGGAGGGAGGAATGGAGCTATGACCAGCACTCTCAATTATTGTTGGATTGTTGTTACCGATTCGGAGGACAACAAAACATAAGCTGCAAACACTGCAAACACTGCAAACACCTCTCACTAGTTGAGTACCGCGAGGAATGCTGAGTCATCCACAGTCACCCGAAGTCGGCGAATTTTTTGGAGTACACAGGTCACTTGACCTTTTTCAGAGGTCAACTGACCTACACCCCCTTTTCACGTGACCAAGGACCCACTTCAGGTCGCGCGACCTTTAAAATAATTTACTTCCCTCATGTAAGAAGATGTT